>OX465373.1:11577493-12135848 GCA_950004255.1 Mesopsocus fuscifrons | reverse complement strand
GTTTCAGGACCAATGCCTTGCCGCGATGTACAGCAACGTGGGAGTGATCGCGCATCAGAGCACCTTCGTGCGCGGGCAAGAAGAAGGAACTCCGTGATGCCTCCAAGGAGGAATTGTCCAAAGTCAGCAACAGAGAGCCAGTACCTATTACCGCCCGCCTGCTGGGCTTCATCCGCCGCCGCATCAACCCCACCCCCAGGTACGTGATGCCTTTCCATTTGGGTATGGAGTACCCTATAGTCCCTAGTCAATGCTATCACAATAATTAGAGGAAATAGAAAGTGCCTTTTCAATTCTATGAACTGTCTCCTGTTAAACTCTACAGTGACGTAGTAGCTGAGGGATATGAATTAATTATTGTACGAGTCGAAGGCTGCAAACTGAAGTTTTACGTACCTCTGTGGCAATGTATCTGTTTGCCGTTGTTGTCATAGCTCAGATCTTCTCAACACAGGTAGAATCAGCAGCCACACAACCCCAGTTCAGTACCCTTGTCATTAAAGAAAAACAGTAGACAAAGCAAGGATACTCTGGACCCTCGGCCCTAGGCAGTTCAACTCTTTTTTTTTAGCGAGTAGATACTATGCTTTCCCCTCTCTTGACACGGGCCTATTTCAGAAGCACACAGCGACAAACAAGGTGATTTATTCATTAGAGACGTTTCATTGCGAGAGCTAATGCTGGAGTTTCCGGCAGGATTTGGTGTTGAAAGTCATGGCAGTCATGGTGAATTTACGATCCTGTTTCCCGAGGTGTCCACTCTGACCCTCTCCTCATCTATCTTTCTGAGCTTCTTACTGTTCCCCATTTCTCTCGAAAAGGACAAGTTCCCCAAAAATTAGTGTTCAACGTCTGTTTGGCGTTAGTAAAATGTTCAGTAATATGGAGAAGAGGATTACCTACCAAGATACTCATAGTGTGCTGCCAGGGTACCCTCGAGGATACCTCACTCATGGCATGCTACCACAACCAGGAGCCCTATTATGGATCTTTTTATCACGCGTGATCACGCAGTTATCACGAAAACATAGGGAAAATAGCATTGCAAATGTTTATCACGCGATTATCACGCGTGATAAAAAGTTCCGTTATAGAGCTGCAGGATACCATATTCTGCTATGCTATACCACTATACCAGGAAACTATTGGTAGGTACTCAGGTCTCAGGTGTGCTTCTCCAGGTGCTTGTTTTTTGGACACCAGGCTTCATACCTTCTATGTACCTTCTCTTCTAGTTTCTAGAGGAAAAACTATTCTTGTGGGGCTATAGTGTATTGTGCACAGCCTAAGTCTTTAACCTATTAAGGCTGAATTTCACCACTTTAACGTGAAGACTATCGTGTACACGATAGCGCTATCGTATCTGTAAAAAATGTTAACGGCTTTCACCATGCATGCACCGTTACCGTTTCGTTAGCTTTCGAGTGGATTTTCCGTGCGTTAGCGAAAACGATAATTTTCATACCTGCGACTCATTTGGCGTAGTATAATGTAGTCTAATCAACATTTTAACTTCTTTCTCCAAAAAATAGGGTTTTTTTCACGTATATTTCCACTTTTAGATTGAAATTGTTGAAATAAATTTGACGTAAACAAAGCAGCCGAATTCTGTTGACACAACAAAACATAACGAGAGGATGTCTGCTTTTTCGAATCGGTAGCTATTCGAACGTTAAAAGGCACTATCGTGAGGTGGTGAAATTCAGCCTCAGCCTCAGCCTCAGGCTGAATTTCACCACTTTCCGATAGTGTCTATAACGAGAGGATTTAACGAACGGATTTACGTTATCGTATGTTTAGCTTACGACAAGTGCGATCGCAGAGAAACAAGTGCAAGCGCAAGGCATAACGTAAGCTAAACATACGATAACGTAAATCCGTTCATTAAATCCTCTCGTTAAAAGACACTATCGGAAAGTGGTGAAATTCAGCCTTAATGAAAACTAGTTTTTATTTTGAGGAAAATACGTTTTCCCCTCTCGCCTGGTGGAATGTATGACAAAACTATATAACTCTACCTCTATCGGTTTCAATGATTAACGTGAAATACCTGGCTGTCAATAACAGCTCGGTATTGTTTCAGTCTTTGACCCGTTTGGCAATATGATATTCTTTGTGACTTTATCGGGCGGCTCTATCCATAAAGGATAAAGCGTAATGACTCGTTGTGTATTTATGGGCTAGCTACCCTATACCTACATGAAAGGTTAAAGGTGAATTTATTTTGCCCTCTAAGGTATAGAGCTATGTTTCCAATTTGTAACTCACGAGATTTTCCGTTCACATTTAATTTAATTTCAATTTTCCAACATTGGGAATGTTAAAGAGACCGCATCGCATATTGATTGGAATCGGTCGGAGGGAAGACAAGTTTTCACATCTGCCTCCCTCCTCGCCGAGTTACCGGCACTCACATCCACTTTTCCCTCCATCCCCCAACTCTCTTTAAATGAATGTCCGGAACTGAACTGATTAATGACGGAGGGGATTATTTCCACGGGGGTTTATACTTTCTCGTCGTACAGAGGCTGTAAAAGTAATGTCACCGTGAAAGATTTCCGCTTTGAAATTTTGGACTTCCCATGCATGATTCATTTTCCATCCTGGAAAAGTCGTGACGAAAGCAAAACAAACAACGCAGAAGAGTAAAAACTGTATTAGGTATAAACTTACAAGAGAAAGTTCTAATATCTACTTACTACTGTTATTATTATTATAACTTATAACCGAAACTGGCTATTCATACTGTGTGTTTTCTATACACTCTAGCCTTCAGCTCGACACTACAAACTATGGAAATATCTTAACTAGTCTTACAAGTACCTAGTATATTTATTAAAATAATTATTACGTACTAAGGTATTTATTAATACCTGCTTATGTTTATGAACCATGCAGGCTTCTTATGTATATTTCGAGAAATAAAACTATAACTAATTCTATACATAATAACAACACGTTTCTCGTATGGATCTGAATCTGGAAACTCATTTTAGTTTGCCCTGTACCATCTTATTCAGTGCCAGTGTCATCCCTTAAAACAGCGCTGAGGGAGTGAGAGGGGTAGAGAGAAAACTGGGAGTAAATTAGCTTATGAATATTAATAAGAGAAATATATAACTAAAAGCATAAATTTCATGCCTACATATGCTAAGGCTAGAGAACACTATACACCTACGTATATTCTAGTCCCCCGCTCTATCGTAAAATTATAATTTTACCTGATAGGCAGTGACGGCACTAGTGCTGGGACCCGTGTATTAGATGTAGATTTCGAAGAAAACTACCTATTGTAGTCGTATATCAGTAGTCCCACTTTCGAAAAATTTCTTAACAGTTTATCGTTTCATGGTCTCCGGGTCCCAAACCCACCATCACCTTTATATTGTCCCTGGAACGATAACCTGAGCAAAAATTGCAACCCTATTTATGCTCTGGGGAGCAGAACCTGTCCCACCCCGGCTGTGGAGCAGAACCTGTCCCACCCCGGCTGTGGAGCAGAACCTGTCCCACCCCGGCTGTGGAGCAGAACCTGTCCCACCCCGGCTGTGGAGCAGAACCTGTCCCACCCCGGCTGTGGAGCGGAACCTGTCCCACCCCGGCTGTGGAGAAATGGTAGGTTGGATTTTTTTGGCTCAAACTCAAACTCAAAATCACACTACTAATAAAGTTATGAATTATTTTTTTCAACAATCCCTGTTTTTTCAACCCCCTGCACCTCTGTTATCAAAAAATGTTCCTGACAAAAGTTGTAGTGATAAGGTCAGACGATCCTTAAACGAAAAAGACTTTCAGTATCTTCAGAATTAAGGATTTAAATTTTTCGAAAAACCCTCCTCATTTTCACCCCCTACGGCCGATTTCTCCCCTTTAACAACTCAGCCAAGATTTTAGGCCCTTAATTTTTATTTATCAGTCAAAACCATTTTTCCCCAAAAGTACGGCTTGTAGTGTTCACAAAACACAACCTATGCTTTTGAGATGATGGTGGTTTTGGGATCCAGGACTAGAAAACGAAAAATTGTGAGGAAATTTTTCGAAAGTGATACTACTGATACGACTACAATAGCTAATAGGTATTTGTTCGAAATCTACCTAAAATCCGTTTCGGCGTATCCGAAAAGCGTATATAGATATTTCGAAGCTTATTTCCACCCTTAAATTGCTGTCTAAAATATTTTAGAGTTTTGATTAGGAAGAAACGTCTTCAGCCAAAGGTTGTTGATACTATTAAGGGTCCGCTATACCTGACGATGCATTTTTTGCCGCCCATAAGATTAACATTGCGAGCGGCGATTCATTTTCAAGGTTTACCCTTGGTTGGAAAGACACAAAATTTTGCCTGTACCTAGCCCTAACAATGTTCTAGGTCGTATTCGGAGCAGATTTCCCATTTTTAGGTAGATTTCGAAGAAAAATCTACCTATTGTAGTCGTACCAGTAGTCTCACTTTTGAAAAATTTCTTCACAGTTCTTCTTTTTATGACCCCTGGATCCCAAAACCACCATCAGTTCAAAAGATTTTATATATATATATCATTTTCACTTCCTTGTGAACACGCTAGCAGACGTATTTTTGAAAAATAATTGGTTTTGACTATTTAATAAAATATAAGGGACTAAAATCTCGGTCGAGTTCGTTAATGAGGGAAATCGGACGAAGGGGGAAATGGGGGGACTTTTTCGAAATCTGGTTTTTTGGCCATAACTCCCTTAATATTGCAACGAATGAAACGTGGTTTTCTCTGAGGGTCGTCTAACAGTACTACCTACAACTTTTTTGTAACGTTTTTTGATCCCACCCTTAATGGTTGAATAAGGGCCCCTTTAGACGGAGCGATTGCTTGCAGCGCAACCGCGGGTTGGTCATAAATAACTCACAAATTTTGACACTAGTTGACAGAATTTTTTCGAGCGGGTGCGTGTAAAGGGATGAGCGATTCGACCGCAGTTCACTCGACGAAATCGCGAGTCCGCCCAATATCACCATGGATTTTGTACCTACTGCAATGTCAAAACTATAGTGATTTTTATTTAATCAGGAGTTCATTTAACCGAATTTCTTTAATTAAAAGGTAATTGATACATGGTACTTGGATCTCATCAATGGTTAGCTGTAGGCATATTTTTTTCTTAATTCTGCTTTAGTATTCAGAGTGTGGTAGGAGTGGACCTCGATGTAGAAAAATATAAATACTACGTATTGTGGTGATGACAGGATAGGTGAAGCAGGTTGGGTATAGCAGAGCTATCACCCCATTATCCAGTGAGTACCGTTGGGAGCACATTGTTCCTTTCAAACCAAATTTACCTGGAAGGTTCTCTGACATTTCCAATTTTTTTGCACTTGTAAAACTTGTATGAATGAAAATGGAATGTGACTGGTGCTAGGGAGAGGGTGCAGGACTGCCAATGTCCAGTGTGTCCAGTGACACAATGGAGTACGAAGAGGCAGCATGTGTGTATTATTACCTTACCAAAAAAAGAAGGAAGAGGAAAAACAGGGTGTGGGTACGTCGGCTCCTACAAAAAAGAGCGCAGAAGGGGGTTTTCCACACAATCTATGAGGACCTGAGAAAATCGCCTGGTGATTGGTCTGGGTCCTGGGGTGGCATATGCAGGTAGTTACCGGCTGGACCCTTCTGTTCAATAGGTAGATACCGTTAGGTAGGTATGATGCCACTGGTGTTGCAATTGAAAGGGGACAATGCAGCTGTCCGCATACCAGGCTGGATTTATTTTTCGCACATACCTTTCTATTGTTATTAGTTGCAGGGGCGCCATCTTGGGGGGGGCAGGGTCCAGTTTGCCCCCCCGGAAATTTGGGGGACAATTATTTTTATCATGTCAATTATTTGACGTTAACTTCATTATCACATAAAAAAGCAATAAATAAATAAATAATAATTTTCGCTGATTAATTAAGTCCAGGTTGCCGGTAAATCTGGACTTAAAAATTAAATTTAAAAAAAACGAGAATCCAGGTCACAAGTCGAATGCCTTGGACGCTGGGTCACTGAGAGGCACAGAGGCCTATCAGACTGATAAGAGTGATAAGTAAATTGAATATCTAATGTTTACAACTTCTTGCCCCCCCCCCCCCCCGGATTTTCAAACTCTGGCGCCCCTGATTAGTTGCAGTGATAGTGATCTACTAATTACAATGATGAAAATAACATTTTTCAAAGTAGGCGTCAACGTTTGTGTGAGTATGGAAGACATACTTAACTAAAACAAAGTGTAGATAACTATAATATAACATTAATATCATAATATAGCCCCTTCACATATACCTATTCAATAGAAAACTGTGTCAAACAATAGAGAACAATAGAAAAATCGCTGCAGTCAGTCGCTCCGTGTAAAGGGGTTTTACGGCTTCCATAAGCTAACTAGACAAACAGCCCTCCAGCGGAAACGCGGTCGCAATCGCGATTTGCGGATTTGCAGCTGTCGCAGTCGCGACTAATGCGGGCGGCGATTGGCAGTCGCTACGTGTAAAGGGCTCCATAAGGTAGCATTGGGAGCGGATCGCTATAGCGTTTTCCTGTCAAGGTTTTTGAGTGATTTATTACCCCAACCCGCGGTTGCGCTGCAAGCAATCGCTCCGTCTAAAGGGGCCCTAAGACTTCTATTAGTGGATGGAAGTAATCTTCGAAATCTACCTCTACGCCTTTCGGGGCTGCCGAAAGGGATTTTTTTTATTCGCCAACCCCTGTTTTTTCAACCCCTTGCAGGGTGCGATCAAAATACCTATGAAGATATGTAGGTTGTAAATGAGATCATCGATAAATGAAAAATACTTCTATTATTTTCAAAATTAAGGGAGTAATTGCCAAATTTCCTATTTTTTGATTAAAACCCCATTTCCACCCCCGATTTGCCCCTTAATGGAATTATTTTTCGTTCCTTAATCGTCTAATATTATTTAAAACATCTGGCTGAAACATTTTTTAATCACACCCTTTATGGGTTCAAAGGGTGAAAAAAAAGGAACGGCGAACAAAACAATGCATAACTTGTTTAGAAGCTGATCACTCTTTTTGTTTCCTGTAGATAAAGTTAAAAGTTGGTATTAATACCACCTACAACTTTTTGCTGAAAACGTTTTTCCTTCGACGTACCGCTTTGGCAGGGGGTGGGGGTTGAATTTTCAGAACGCCATAACTCAGTTATTTGGGAAGATATCGAGTCCATTCTCTTTGGTTTTAAATATTATCTACAACTTTTTTTTATGAAAACGTTCATTTTCGGTTTAGGGTTGAAATTTCAAGACGCAATTATCTCCTTTGTTGAGAGAGGGAATGAATCGGGGTCAACTGAAAATCTTTGAACCAAAATTCTTAATGATATTGGTGGGTGGAAATAAACTTCAAAATCTACATAACGCCGCAGGATTATCTTATTATTGTTTTCCGTGTTTTTTTTAGAATTACTCTTTGTTAGGACGAAATTTTTAGAGTCCCTTCTTTTTGAAGATATCACCTGTAGGAAGGTCTAGAAGTTTGTCAAGTTCACTCAGATCGATATCTATTAGATCTATTGGGAACCCTTCGACACAGTCGAGAGCCTCTGTAACTAAATTTATTTCTTCGTCAAAGTTGAAAGGAGTGATCTCAGGATTGTCCCATTTAAGTGGCTTGTCGTAATTTGAAGGCGGTGGTATCATCTGAAGGGAGCTGCTCTTGGTTACTTCTGTTACATACATTGAAGATACAGAACCTAGGACGGGGTCCTTGCTGAGTTTCAGTGTGGGTGATTGGTAGGTTGACGCAGCTTTTGTGAAACTTTGAGTTGGCCATCGGCTATTAGTCGTTGGGTCCATCGTTGTCCCCCTAGTGTGGGAAGTGGCAGCCAAGGGAATGTCTTCGTCAACGCTGTACGATGTCGTGTTCTTGTTCCTACTCGGTGTACTCGAAACGGAAGACGTTAGCAATGACGGGAGGGAGATGTTAGCTTTGGTATTCTGATCTGCATACTTGAAAGATGAGCTGCCAGTAGAGTCTTGGCTTGATTTCAGCGTAGTGGGTTTGTGAGAAGACCTTACAGCGTTGGTAAAACACTGAGTTCCTCCTGTGGTAGTCTTGTCCCTACTTTGAGGCTTATCAGAGCTTGCGCTGGATAACGTTGGGTACGACTTGAGAGAGGTATTGCTCTTGGTGCCCTGGGTTGCGTACGTGGAAGAGGAAGCACTGGTGGACTGTGGTGTGATGGGTCGGTAAGGAGACGCCGCTGCTTTGGTGAAAACTTGAGTCAAGTTGCGACGGTTAGCCGCTTCTTCCAAAATGCTTTTTTGTTGTCTCTGAGGGGTTTGCCGGATAAAATCTCTTTGTAACTTCTGCAGGTCTTGGGATTGGCAGTGTTGTTTGCGTAAATTTGTTGCAGTCAAATCTCCATGCGGCATGTCCTCTACTGTTGTTGATGAACCATGGAGATGAGCCAAGTTGGCTCTTGCGTGTCGCCTGGTCGAGGTAGTATAAGGTGCCCACTGATTCAGTGCTCTGTCGTAGTTGTTGTGCGTAGCCTCAGTGGTGGAGTACCTGCTTGGGCAAGCCATGTCACGCCTTGAACCCCTCATGCTGTTGGAGCTCATATACACGTCACTGTGGGCGTTCAGGTTGTTTATTGTTATCATATTATTGGTTGTATTTAGTGCGGTAAACGGTTGAACCGACTGAGCTGCCATAAATGGGTCCATGTGTGGTCTGTATTGGTATTGCGGATTTGACATTGGCAATGCAGGATATGAGGGTATAGCCATAGTGCTTTTTTGATAGTCGTTGTATGGGAAGCCTGGGCTGTTGTAGACGGCATTAGGGATTTGTTGGGTGGGTCGATTGTAGCCTATTGGGATGTATTGGTTGTACTCCGGTAGGGTGAGCTGGTTGTACTGCGGTGAGGTACACTGGTTGTACCCCAGCTGGGTAGATTTTTTGTAACCCGGTGGCGTGTATTGATAGTATCCCTGTTGAGTCGACCATTGTGACTGGGTGTTGACAGATACATCACTGAAAATATTCTGGTGGTAATCAAGGTTTGGGACATCTGCTTCGTCCACCATCGGTTCTGTGTCTAGTTTATTTGTCGAAGTGATATGATTAGTCGAAAAATTTCGTACGTTGTTGTTGGGTTGACGGTTCCCAATGGGAAGACTGTGGTCATGACGGGTCTGCAGGTAGGAGTTCTGCAGGACTTCGGTGTCAAAGAGATCCTGCGGTGGAAATAGTGACGGCTGAGGTGTTGGGGTGGTGCCTGCAGTACTGCAGCTGTTAGGGAGGGTCGCATTGCTGATGTCTGCGGGCTGCTGTGACTCCTGCTCCTCAGGTTGCTGCTGCTCTGGCATGACTGGTGTCACCTCTAATAACTCGTGTTCAGCGCCCTGCTGCAGTCGTAGGTTTTCTTTCGACCACTAGAAGTTATTGTATATTAATTATTAGTGTCAGGAAATGTATCTTCTTTTTAGGAGTTTTCGTGACATAATGTAGCTAGTCTGTCCGTAGTGTCCATCGTCAGTCAGTCCGTCACCTGCTGCCGTCCCCTGTTCCCTGCTGTAAAGCCTACACCGTTCAACCGATTTTGATGAAATTTGGTATGCAACTGTTTAAAATTACTGCGCAGGTGTAGTTACGAAGAATTTCGAAAAAAAATAACGTAACTGACTAAAAAGTGATGAAAGAAATTCCTGTCACGTAGGCCAATCATTTTCCAACGAAATGGCTATTTTGAATTTTCAATAATTGAATATTGTGTCCACCTATAATCTCAAAATAACTTAAAAAATTACGGACCAAAGGGGACAAAAAAAAAATCCTGACTTGTTAACATTTGAACTTTTTGACTAATACTCATCTGTTCGGTAGCGCAGGCATTTTATTTCTACAAAGTGCTTCTATTAGAATTCATGGTACCAAACGGCCTTAACTTAAAAAAAATTAAGAAGTGCGCAAAAAAGGGTAGGGTAGGTTACATATCATTATAAATATTTATCATTACCGACACCATTATATGACGTACACGTATTTTAGCGAAGTTTGGAAAGTTTGGTAGGTACCTTCTCAATTCGAGAAAGTCAAGTGTGACCATTGTTGGACCCTTTATATTTTGATCGTAGCAGCAATTCTTACCCGTGCACTTCTGTGGCAACACTTTGTATCTGCTAAGAACTGGAAGTTAAAACATGTCTTTGGCTGGTCCCGACTTAGCCTAGTCTCTCGTCAAACCTCATTCAATCTCATTCAACAGTTTCTTCTGCTTTACTTCAGGAAATCGAATTCCACATGTTATCAGTACATTAGTGTAGTGGAATCCCTTCAGCTACAGGCAGACATGGTGGAAATTATTTTTTGAACGAAAGACGGTGACAACTTACATCTTAAATAAAATACATAACATACCTGCTGATGAGCAGATGTGGATAAGTACTCCTGGTCGGAGTACCGAGTTGTTCCCTGAAGCTGCAATCCAAAGCACATTAAGTAATTAAACAGTAGGTACTTAATTGTTATATATATAGGTAGGGAGTCTTGGGTTTACTGATTACCATTCATGCACCATGTATAAAGCGCACAACCCCACTATTGTCAAACGTCGCATCGCTAAGTTGCATTCGGCCATATTCAGAGAGTGTTCTCCAAAAATGAAGAACCTAGTACCTACCCATTACAGCCTCGATAGCCCAGTGGACTAAATGGTCGACTTTTGAGGAGCAGTGAGAGCCGGGTCACACCGGTTCGATCCCGATCCTACCAAAAAGTTTTTCTGCGCGGCATTCACCTCTTATATGTTCAGCATGTCAAGTGAAATGTATATCGAGGCTGTGGTGGTTCGGAACCCACCTAAAAATGTAGGTCCCCATCGTTTACACGATGGCTGGAGAGCTGGTATTTGGTAGTGCTGCCAGCTGAGCACAATATGGATAGTTCTTGAAACGGTCTAGTGGCTGGGCTTGTCCCCCCCAACCCTCAGCTACCTACCCATTACCCCATTAATTAGTTATTTTAGGTATAAGTAAGTACTTATTTTTTTAAAATTGGTTATTAATGTAATAGTGACCGTCCCTGCAACGAGAAAATAAAATCCTCTACCCCTCCTTACTAGGTAGTTTTGGCTATAGATAAAACCTATATACCTATACCATTCGGTTCAGATTCGCATTCCCATGCCCTCTGAGAGGAAAACTTGGCAAAGCTCGAGTGTAAAGAGAGGGTTGAGGCGCCGCAACGCGGTGAGCTTTGGAAGCTCCAGTTCAGAGATGGCTGAGTGAGGTGTCGCAGGCTACTGCTATTATTCCCTTTCTCCATTCTGTAGTATACGCCATTCATACTCTGCTGTTTTTCACTATTACTTTTAGGTAGATTTCGAAGAAAAATCTACCTATTGTAGTCGTACCAGTAGTCTCACTTTTGAAAAATTTCTTCACAGTTCTTCTTTTTATGACCCCTGGATCCCAAAACCACCGTCAGTTAAAAAGTTTATATATATATATATATATATATATATATATATATATCATTTTCACATCCTTGTGAACACGCTAGGAGCCGTATTTTTGAAAAATAATTTTTGACTATTTAATAAAATATAAGGGACTAAAATCTCGGTCGATTTCGTTAATGGGGGAAATCGGACAAAGGGGGGGGGGGGGGGGAAATGGGGGGACTTTTTCGAAATCTGGTTTTTTGTCCATAACTCCCTTAATATTGCAACTAATGAAACGTGGTTTTCTCTGAGGGTCGTCTAACAGTACTACCTACAACTTTTCTTTGTAACGTTTTTTGATCCCACCCCTAATGGTTGAATAAGGGTGTAAAAACAGGGTTTTGCGCACAAAAAAAATCATAACTTGTGCCCTAGGGGTGTTATTGAGTTCTATCATTTTGCAATGCATTTGCCTCATTATTACTTACAACTTTTGTCTGGAAAAGTTTTTCGTCCGACGCACCGTTTAGGCAGGGGGTGGGGGGTTGAATTTTCAAAACGTTATAACTCACTTATTTGGTGAGATGTTGAGTTTATTCTTTTTGCTATGAGTTTCTATTAATAATATCTACAACTTTTGTCTGAAAAAGTTTTTTGTAAAATCACTTTCATTTTCTTGTTAAGGGGGGGGGGGGGGGGGTGAAATTTCAATACTCAATTCCTCCGTTGTTATTGTAGAGAATGCATTTGGCTCAACTGAAAATCTTCTTAACCGTCTTTCTAAATGGTTTTAGACTGCTTTTAGTGGATGGAAGTAATCTTCGAAATCTACCTACGCCTTTCGGGGCTGCCGAAAGGGATTTTTTTACTTTATGTCGTAGTTATAGGTGTTTCCTTTATGGGATAAGATATAGGCATGGAACAACTGTTCACATTTTCGGGTTTTCCAAGATCGTGGATGCCCCTGTATCCTAATGAAGAGGTTTTTTAGGTCAGTCATGCAGTTGGTTTGTACAGGGGCTGATCCCTTTAATCCCGATCTAAGAACTTTCTTTCATATCACAAGCAATACTGTTCGATCGTTTTTCGATGTATAGTCCCCTTGTATCTGTAGCTCCAAGCACTTCTCTGTGTTCAAAGCCGGATTAACCTTCAATGAGGCCCCAAGCTAGACTCGATTTCTACGCCCTTTTGTTTTATTATTTTTGTCATTTAGTGCCAAGCGAAGCAGAATGTGGGAGGAAAAGACAAAAAAGGAACCTGCCGAAAATTTCACTGATCTCCGCAAAATCTCCATATTTCCTAAGTAATTGTTTATTTATTCAGAGCGTAGGCCCTAAGCTATAGCTTATTTAGCTTAATGGTTAATCCAGCACTGTCTGTGTTCCATATTACTTCTAAGCCCGTGAAAAAATACATATTCCCCCAACTCCTGCAAACCATCTTTTGATGGCGCCCTCAGTCTGGTCTGGAAATGTATTCCCTCGCGGAGGAGTTATCTTAATCTTTTGAACGATCTGATATGGTTGAATGGCCTGAACGCAGTGAACCTCCATGAGTACATGACCGCACGCGGGTGGTTCTGATCCACCTGCTGTTGACATATGTGGATGCAGGGTGTTGAAAGGCAGATGAAAACACACAAAAGGGGGAATATAAAAATATGCAGCAGAATAATTCGGGGGAAGGAATGTCGTGATGCTCTCTCCGCTCCCGTTCCCTCCTCTACTGCCTTTACCCCCCCTCCTTTACTTCCTTTCTTGCAAATTGAAGTAATTTAGTAGCAGAGAACTGAATGCATATTTTGAAAAGATAAACTTCTTTCCTCCAATTTGTCTTTTTATAGCCCCCTGTTTTGAAAAACTACTCTGCAAATTTTTTAGATGCAAAACGTTTTTTTCCCGTACTCTCGTAAAAGAGAAATCCTTGCTTAAAAATGAAACTTGATTTATTTTGTTTGTTTCATTTTAACGAAGCCGATTGATTGAGCTTGCTAACGACATGCTGTCGAGGAAACTGATCTATTTTTTCTAACTCACAAAATCCCGGAATAATGATTAATGCATAAAGTAAGTAATTACCATTAGTTAAATGCCAAGGCTGAATTTCACCATTTTCCGATAGTGTCTTTTAACGTGAGGATTTAACGAACGGATTTAAGTTATCGTATGTTTAGCTTACGTTAAAAGCCTTGCGCTTGCACTTGTTTCTCTGCGATCGCACTTGTCGTAAGCTAAACATACGGTAACGTAAATCCGTTCGTTAAATCCTCTCGTTATAGCCACTATCGGAAAGTGGTGAAATTCAGCCTTTTAATTGGCGAATCCTAACTTGCGGTTAACGCCTCAGTTTACGCTGTCCTTACTGACCTACGGGAGCTATTGCATATTGTAAGTACCTATATTATTTTATGACCTAGTGTACCTATATGTATATGTCCTATACCACACAGATTGGACGGAAAGCCAATTAGCCATTTCCAAATACTGGTGATTCCACACTTGCCAATGGTGGGGTGGGGTACTCGTATAGGTAAAAACAAAAAGGTGAAATATTTAACTAATAAATAGGTGCATTGGTAGATAAATAAAGGGTCCGACAATGGTCGCACTTGACTTTCTCTGACTTTCTCGCATTTTTTGCGCTACTGAAAAACGAAAAATTTGATTTTTTATGTAATTATTATTTTTTGCCACATTTGTGATTTGCTCACAAAGGTATTTTGCACACTCTTAGGCAATAATATTACGCATATGCTTACCGAATTTCAAGCATATCCATTGAACGGTGAAGTTTCAGCTTACGGGCAAACTACTTGTTTATTCTTTTATTTATAACCACTTTTTTGTGATCTGGGACCTCTGAAACGCCTTTTGCAATGAAAATCTCAAAATCGAAATTTCGCACGATAACATAACTTTCTCAGCCCATGTCTTACATACGGGCGAGAAAGTAAAAATAAACACGATGAAAACTGGCCGCAGCATTTCTGACATACCTAATACGTGGCATAGTAAAGAACTCAAAATGAGCTCAATTAACCAGGGTGCATGAGTATGTCCACCATACTATCGGAATTCAAACTCGGGACATCACTTGAGCGAGTCTAGTGCTTCCACACTTCACGACAGTGCGGATATGAAAAATCGAACCATAGACCTTAATTCTTATAGTAAGACCTGACGTGCTACATGTACAAGAAAGGTCCGATCTACTGAAAGAAATGCCATAGATACTTACGAAAGTTTCCTGGAACCTTGTTAATTTCTTGTCCTGCTGATTTAAGCGGACCAACTTCACGAGGTGTGGGGCCACCTCTACGTAGGGCTTCACCATTTTTATCAAAATCTCCTTCTGAAATGAATCCCCCTTAATTTTAGACATGTGCAATCGAAACGGAATGGATTTTTCTCGTATTACAATGGGATCAACAAACCTAAGTTTTTATTGGTATTATATGAAACATCTAAACAAGTTTTTCTTCATTTTCAAAACCTACCCTCTAAAGATTGGGGGGCGGGGGGGGGGGGGGGGGGGGTGATATCGCGTCAAAATACCATTGCCGGGAATTGATTGGGTCAACTACGCACTTATCCCCTACCTACCTACCTACCTTTTTCATACACTCCTGCCACCCCGATCTGTTGGTTTGCATTACCTAATCTATGTAACGCAGATTGTATATAATCTCAATTTGTTGTAATCAATTCAGTTTCTCTCGGAAAATTTCAGATCTAAGAGTCTTCGCAATTACATACTTCAAGCAATCTCTGGAGTGGTTACCCCCTCGAATCTAGCTATAGCCTGTCGCTTTAGAAGTTTGTTTAAAAGTCTTACCTTCTTATTAGCTCGCAATCCCAGGCTTTTTGCTAAACCTTGCAGAAACTTGTATTGAATTCCTTGTAGAAGGTAGGTTACATCACTTTTATCATTTTCTACGTCCATATTAAAAAAAGAGGGTAAGCTAAGGTGATGTGATTAGCTGGGGGAGCCTACAAGTA
This sequence comes from Mesopsocus fuscifrons, assembly GCA_950004255.1. Classification (NCBI taxonomy): domain Eukaryota; kingdom Metazoa; phylum Arthropoda; class Insecta; order Psocodea; family Mesopsocidae; genus Mesopsocus; species Mesopsocus fuscifrons. The sequence goes on along the minus strand of OX465373.1, from coordinate 12,120,429 downwards.
CTGACGAGATGCGTACCCAAGCTGCAGCTAGGTACGTTCAGAGAATTGTTATACGGTAGTAAAATGCCCAGCCACTGTTGATAACAATTCTTGGGTTGTGATTGGGTAGACGTTGAATTAGTCACGTTATACATATTCATATGTACATAGGTCTGCAGTCTGTAGGTTTCTGGACCTGGAACGATAAATGCAGAATATATCGCCCTTCAGAGTGGAGATATTGGAGATTTAAAGACCCCTCTTGGCACTATAAATGAGGGCCTGCAGCAGTCTTCTATGCGCCCCGTCTTTCCTTAGGGGGAACGCTGGTATATAGGCTCACTGTGCCAGTCATTCATTGTCAAGGTCATATTCAGTGGTTAGACAAACGTCCCCTCTTTCTTCAGCTTCCCGCAAATCCCATTTTCTTCCTTCCGGAAAATTTCGTAGTAGTTCATCGTTTTATGATGGTCCGAAGGTCATACATAAAGTTTACTTGTATACGTTATCGCAGTCTACTGAGGTACTGCTACAGTTTTACAAATTATTGTACATATTTTCGTATCACATAAACAACATAAACAACATAAAACAACAAAAACAATTGAAATAATTGGATGTTTTTTGTATGGGTAGTAACTGGATAAAATATAAAATTTTGCGTAAAGTTGGTAAAATCTGGTCAAGAGGGCAGAAATATGTTTATATTTTGTTCAAAATTTGGCGAACCGGGGGATGGTGAAATTGGCGCCCCTGTTTGGCTATGGTATTGAATCCCGGTAGCAAATTTTCTGTTGGCTATATTAAAGCATAGCTTTTTTACAAATCTAGTGCCTCTTTAGGAAATATTATGTAATATTTACTGTTCCAAGGTCTTTAAAAGGTAAGTATATGATCTGTTTGTTGGAAGTTGCATGGAGAGGCCGACCCGTGTCGGTATACGAATTGGGGACAAGAAAAGATGATTACTAAGGGTTAAAATTGATTATGGCTGAATACTTATACAGAATGTTCCCAAGAACCATATTAAATTCCAAAGAAAGTAGCTTTGTTCCTTTGCCAAGGGATCCAGCCTATTAATTTGAATAAGTTGATTGTGATGGGAATCGTGTAACCACCCCACCGCACCCAAGTCAAAATGGGACTCGATAAAAAAAACTTCCTTGAAGCTCGAATAAACCTCTGTTCGAAAAGTTTTTCAACCCTTATCCCAGAATTTTTTAGTCGAATTAAAAAGACCCCTAATGATCTTATCCCCTTTTCTCTACTCTCGCTCGTAGTAGGTACGTATAGGTTCGGCAATTCTCTTGTTTAGGCAAAAGATTTCCCACAATTTTCTCTAATGATTTTTTTCAATCTTGGAAGCTGGAAATTTTATTATCGAAATTTATGATGGGATTACCGTACTCGGGACCTTCAAGTTTACACGGGGAGTTGTACCATTGTGGGGCTTTGGGCGGAATCTTAAAATCGTGTTACTAAAGGGTATAGGTACAAAAAGGATGGAGTAGGACCATGTGCATGGGGTGTTCACCAGAAGTTAATATTTAACACATTTTTTTTTTCTAGAAGAAATAACAATGAAATACGGAAATAGTATACTTAAGAAAATGCTCTGGAGAAAACTGTTCATATACCTACCTATAAATCATTTCCCGGCTGATCCTTATATGATGATAGTCGCCACTCCTTCCCAGATATTCGCGGACACGACGCTACGTTAAATGGTGATGAAACTGAACCTATAGTTTATCTTATAGTTAAATCTTATAGTTAAATCGTTTCTCAGTTCACAGCTTATCAGTATTGATATGCATAGGTACCTAACTTATAATATTATAGTGCTTATACCTATACACCTATACCTAGGGTGGTGATACTGGGAAGACCTATAACGACTGTCTGGCCAGACGAACCACTCTCGGACCAAAATTCGAATGTTTTGATGGAGATTTGGCATACTGGCTCTCTGCCACCTTGCTAAAGACTAGGAAATTTTGATCCGGTGTCCGTCCTAAATAAGATGCAGGTCTGGCCCGTGTGTCAGCGCCCTTATGAGTCATCTCACTGACATTATTGTCTGGAAATTCAAGAGAGAATACTTTGTAACAGGGTCCTCAGACCAAGCTGAGAACAGGCAATGTCACTAAAAACAAAGGGTTCTGATTGGTTAGAGTCAGTGATATGATGTCAGAGTGTGACCCTCTGCTTCACACTCATAGGAGACGTCGGTAGCTGCTTGCGACGAGTGTCGATAAGTGAATTTAGAGAAGAATACCTGCAACGAAAGGCTAAAAATATTCTGAAAATTAATAAACTTGCGGTTCAGCAGGTAATAAGAAAGAAAATACTGGGACAGTCGGGCACTTGAGGGAAAGCGGCGTTGATTCGGTCAGATAGCGATTGCCCCAGCTCGGGACCACTTCTCCCCAAACTCCACACCCGCGTTCACGCTCACTTCCGTTCTCTTATATTCGAAGTAAATTCAATATTCGTCTTTAGGATTTCTTATTTTTTCTTACCCCTCATCCTTTTGGCACTTGACATTTCCTCCTGTTGGCATGTTTGGAAGTAAAGGTAAGCAATGTAGCTGCACCTTTATTTTGTTTACTAAATGTTTGCTTAATTTCAATTAAATCTGTAGTTTCAATCTGTTGTAACAATTGCTTTTTCATTGTAATAAACAATGAGAATTAAATGAAAATGAATGCTGAGAGTGAGTGGTGAGCAGTACAAACCCGTACTGTAAAGTGGTGCTCTGCGTAGAGAGTCTTAATGCTAAACTGAGTTTTCCTACAATGCGAGACGCATGCCGAGAGCAGTATTTTCCAATTATCATAATTATTTTCATAGTTAACGTATATTAAGATAAAGGAGGAGTCAGCAAAAAGAGGAATGCTCAGAATATCCTCGTGGATTATTTTCCCAAGATTCGTGTACTGCTACTAAGTCTTTGCCCTTAGAATTGCGAAATGCGCACCTAAAGCTGAAATCTATAGGGATAAGGTTATGATAGTTCGGAGAGACTGCCCCTCTCCTTCTTTTGAGGTCCTATTTGTCCTAGGTATTCGTGGACAACGAGCTGGATGGGCTTATTGGTAAAATAGAGAGAAGGTATAAGGGGCTCAGTCGCTAAGCCTCACTATAGTACAGTCCCCTCTGAAAAAGTCAAGAAATATAGATAGCGTTGCGATTTACATCTACCTATACAGGTAACTAGAATCCAAAGAGGGTGAAAAAACGAGTAAATGTCCTACCTAATAGTTTTTCTCTTTTTCTTCTTCAGGATACCAGCCATTTTATTTTTCTTCTACGTCGATAAGTTACTTGCAAATTCCTGGATAGATTTGAGGTTCCATCCTTTTTCAGATTTGCCTTTGAAATGTTTATGGAAGATAACTGCTGACAAAGGAGCCGTTTCGAAAGCAAAGTGAAATGCAATCGATCAAAATATGTACCTTGTCTGTACCTACTTACTCCATGATGTGTCTGAGCAGTTGATGATAAATTGCATGCATGCTTTACGTATACAGATAGGTACAAGATGGATTCTGTTCCTTGGTAAGCGGTTTTCGATTTGATGAGCACTTTGTAGGCAGCGAGCAGTGAGCAAACACTGTCTTGTGATGAGATGTTGCCGGTCGGGTCCCTTAGGAAGTGGGATGAGATGGTGAACTGCATTTCCTTGGAGATTCACCTCACTTGCAGCTCAGAGTAGTAAGCCCTGTTCGCGCATTAGGTGAATTGGCTGAATTAGGTGAACAGCACAGCTTGCCTGGCCATCAGCAGCAGGGGCTATAATTGTATAGCCAGTTGTGGTTGTGTACTTAGTCAGATTCGGGCAAGTTTGCAGTTTGCACTAATCTGCCGTACACATTTGTATAGGCTATTTGGGGGGGAGTTATCAAACAGGCAGAGGTCGGAATATCGAAAATTCATTTACCTTAATTGTAACAGCTTTTCCAATTATTTTCCAATCAGCGTTAGATAACCTTTTTTTCTATTTTCCAGTACTTTTTAACACCATAGTTTTCGTTTCCCCCTACCCACCAGTACATTTTTTTTTACGTTTGTCGGACTATCTGGGTTAAGTACCTATCAGTATGTTATTACTTATTACATCTCCACCTCTGGACAATCTGTGATTCTGTGTGCCCCTGGTTTGAAATAAAACGCTGTTAGGCCCAGGGAGTCTGGCTACTCGCTGTGACTCGCTGACGAGAAATAAGCGTCGTATCATAACATTTCATTTTTGCCTTGTCAAGCGACACTGACACAGAGCAAAAAGACTGAGCTACTGAGCTCTATGGAACGTCCCTCTTTACCCTTTACAATCAGAAAAGTCAAAAAGAGGGTACCTATTGTACGATTGTTTTAATTAAAATTCTATTCTACGATTGTTTTAATTAAAATTCTATTCTATTATACTCTCTTCTATTCTCTATTATTCTCTTTGAAGCTCGAATAAAGCTCGGATGGCGCAGCATTCTTGGGTGCAGTGGTTAGGTTTGAGTCTATGACTCCTGTGTGCAGGACCTTATAGCTCCCTCCTGGCAGCAGATAAACGAGGTTTAACGATGTCGTAGAGACGTAGAGGGTGCGGACTGAACGGCCACCTGGACGTCATATGGATCTAATCGGCACGTCTGGCTCACTCTGGTCACGTACTGCAGTAGCTGGAATGCGATAACAGAGACGACGGCTGGCTGCTCTGCCAGACCGAACATCAGGTAACCTCCAACGTTTCAACTTCATGGAAGGTGTTGAAAGATTTGTCCTGCTTTGGAATTGGCCAAGGGGTTAACCACTGGGGGGAATCATTGGAAATCTTTATGAAAACTCAGGGAATCTTGGAATTTTTTGGAGTGGTTGCCCCTTCGGGGTTCATCTTTCTATGAATACCGTTGGGAATCTTTGGAAATCTTTATGGAATCTCAGTGGAATCTCAAGGAATCTCTGGAGTGGTTATACCCCCTCGGAATGGGCGGTCCTTTTACTTGGAATTGAAATATCCTAAAATTTAACCTCCGTTATTATTTGATTACGTTTCTAAATAATATGAAACTGTTCTAGCGTTCTGCCTTTTTAACGTCTGAAATTAATTTAACTATGCTGACAGAATAAAAATACGTCTACATATATATGTATAGGTATGCACGTATCCTTGTACTGTATCCAAAATAAGTTACAATGAGGAGGCCATCAAGTTTTTTTTCCACTGCCAAATGCCTTTTATAGAGGTCTATGTCTATGACAATGACACCAAAAAAATGTTTATTTGTTATGAAATGTAGATCTGTAGCTAATATTACAGATATTATATATGGGGATGTGCAGAGATCTGGAGCTAGACATGGAGGTAGACATGGTGATAGTCAGTGACCTGAAATTTTCCTTCAAGTCTATAAAAGAAACATCGTGGGTTTTCTATTAGATAAATATTTTTTCGCCGCAGATTCAGAGTTCTTGCTCTGGTCTTCATTTGTCTCGCATCCATTTTCGAAATTACGCAATCTCCCCCCCTTCCCCGCTGTCCTTCTGCCGTACCATAATTACCGTGAGATTTGGGCCATTGCTAATAGGAAGTGATCAATCTCTCTCGCGAATCCTTTGTGTCCGGGGTAGGATGGGGAGGGGGTAACTGTTTTTCGTGTTCGGACGGACCGATTAATCATGCTGCTCGTCAACCACTTTTTGCAACTCAACTTGACGTCTTGTCTCGGTCTCGGTCCCAGCTGCCAAGACACTCCTCTTTCTACTCCGCAGCCCCAGCTACGCCTCCTCAGGACCTCTTGTTGACAATTATTGCATCTAAAGCCTAACTTAGTCTACTTTTTATCGAAACAGTGTGTTCTTTTTCTTACGAGCCCATCCTTAGTTGAAGCCATGCAGCATCTAAGTAGTTTACGTATGAATACTTCCAAACTACTATTGTAGTAAATGCGAAGACATACAATACTATAGCTACCTATATAGTCACATCTCCTACATTTAATTTTTGCAATCGTGCACGTTCTTTAAATAGAGTGGAAGCTCGTTTTTTCGCAGGGTCCAGCTTCAAGGCTTGTGAGAGGCACATCTGGGGGTTCTACTTCCCCCCCCCCCCTCATAAAAAAGATTAAAAGAAAGCGAGAAAAAAGATAAAATGAAAGGAGAAATGAGGGAGAAGGAAAAAGAAAGAATGAAATAGCTAATATAAATATGAAGATAATATCAGCGGCTGGTTATGATGCAAGTTGGGGTTGGGGCTATACTTTCGAAAATATATTTGTTGTTTTTGTTTTACGTAGCCCCTGTGTGCGCCTTGAGATTGTGGTAATACTCGCTGGTCCTAGATGCGCCCCCTCCACTCCCTCCTCTTCCAACGGTGGCCAAATTTGGTGATTGAGGATGACTGGGTGTAGCTGCGAAGAGCTCTCGCATAAATATTCATAATAGTAGTATGAGTCCATGATACTAGCCAACAACCGCGGATCGAATCCCCCTCCGTTACGGGGTTGGACGTGAATGAAATATATTTTTTATAACAGCCCCCCCCCCCCCCCCCCTCCCTCAACGTAAGTATGTGCGTGCGAAAACTTCTTAAGTGGGATTAAATCATAAAATAGAAAGTTGTGAACTTTGCCCCTATTTCAACTGCGCTGACACGTAAAAGTGAAAAGTCGTGTACAATTTAACCCATTGTTCTGTTACAACAGGGTTAACTTCTCAGCTGCTTTTTGACATCCAGAGGCTCTCAGCTGTTCCTTCCCATCTTGGCTGTGGCGAAGGAAATCAGTAATGTAATGGAAGTAAACAGATTGATCATTCGGGAAAAGTAACATGATATCTTCTGTGAGCCGAATTGAATCCATTTCCGTTAGAGCGGCTAATATAAATTTATTTAATTTATCTTCAAAGCTCAGTCCTGTATCTACTCCAGTTGAAAATTACATTTATTTTTCTGCTTTTTATGGTGATATAAAAACTTTTGGATAAAGCAAAGTGGGGTTATTTGGGTAGTTTTTAAAATTTATGGAAAAATGAGCTGGCCCATTTGACTCCATCCTCAGTGTCATGTTGTCATGGAAAGGCAAGCAAGTTTGTACTGAGTCGAATGAAAGGGAAATGAATAATATTTCAGTGCCTTTGAACCAATTTAACAGAAAATATGGGGAATACGAAGGTGGGTGGGGAAAGTTTGCCTGCTGCCTGCTGCGAGCTGAAATGTATAAGTACTTACCAAATATGGAAATGGGTGGCTTATTAGAGAGTGTGAGTGGTGGGTGGAGGTTTGGGGCTTGGGGCACAATTTGAACCCATGCCAATTGCGCGGCTCCGCAGCGTTTCATTTTCACAGTTATGATTTACACTGAATTCTCAGAAACCTTGTTTTCTTTATTTCACGCTCTCCTTTCCCTCTTTTGAAAAAATCCTATAACGTTTGGATTGATTCGAGTTTATTTGCATCAGCAACAACATCTGTAGGTATATTGTGCTACCTGAGTTTTTTTTTGCGTTCGTCTAATTATGCCCTGATCGCTACCCTAATGCTGATTGGCAGACTTCTTGTCACGGAGATAAAATATCTGAAATTTCTTTGTGGGTTATGTTGACCTATGGTTCCTTTATTTACAAAATATATGAAGCCGTTCAAACGTGCAAATTACTGAGAGGATGTTCGATATACTCGTGTATTGAATAAAACCCTCCACAAGTGCACAACTGCGTGCAGGTGGAGGTGGCCTTTGGACGAGTAGCGCTGAGTTTGAAACCTGCGCGGTGCGGGTGGCAGCTACCGCCGGGGCACAGCGCCGGGACCCGCCGAACGCTGCGAACGCCGAGCGCTCAGCGCCCAACGTCACACGCCGCTCATCCCTCACGTGCCGCGTTTGCTCTGGTCATGCTTGACAACGCGCCACTGTTGCGGCGAGGCTGAACACGGCCTTGGGAATACCCCATCGCGGGTATCCTATATACGAACACTTAACATGTGAATCCTACTGAAGTCTTGGACATTAAACAGGTGGAGTTCGACGCGTTCAACAGGCGATGAAAGGTAGGCCTCCCTCCATTACCACAGCTTCCATCACTCGTTTGTTTACTAATATTAGAACTGTTGTTTTCGTCACGATTCGTTTCAAAACAGTTAACTTACTGTGTGTGTGTTTTTTTTTTTTTTACTAACCACTGATTCAAGCCGTTTTGGAGCATTATGGAATACTTGTTCTATTGGACTAAGGCTGAATTTCACAACTTTCCGATAGTGTCTTTTAACGAAAGGATTTAACGAACGGATTTACGTTATCGTATGTTTAGCTTACGACAAGTGCGATCGCAGAGAAACAAGTGCAAGCGCAAGGCACTTGTCGTAAGCTAAACATACGATAACGTAAATCCGTTCGTTAAATCCTCTCGTTAAAAGACCCTATCGGATACTATAAGAAAGTGGTGAAATTCAGCCTAACTCTTCACTTAAAGTAAATGAGCTAGCGTGGGGGTGAATAACTTTAAGGTATATAGAAGATTTGATCCCAGATTGGATTGCATGCACTTTTTATTTGCAGTGATGAAGAAAACCCGAGTCTTTTCCCTTTTCCCCTTGAGGTATTTTCTTACGATCATCCCAGAGCGATCATCGACAAATCCAACTACATTTGGGGTGAAAACTCACACTAAACCCTACAAGAAAGTAACACGTTGAATTTGGACGCTATCGGTATTTTTAAGGTGTACCTCAAAATTTGAAATTGGACCTCAAATCACTTGCTTAGCAGGTATGATGTTGAGATTTTTACTATGAATTTTGTCCGACGTTCCCGTATTACCGCAGGAGGTGGCGTTTTGCATATTTGTTAAGATATCGCTATTTTTGTTTTGAATTCGTAAATTTTAATTGAATTATCTTCAATTTGGGTCTAAAAAGGTTCTAGTCCTCACCCTCTTGAGTGAGGGCCTCTGAGTTGCCCCCGTCCCTGCTGTTAGTTTTGTAGACCTTGTCCCTTGTCTATAGACCTGCAGGTCTGGTATATAAAAGAAAGTGCATTTCTTTACGCGTGTGAATCTTATAGCACGTGGCAGTCTCAAGAATAAAGGTTTGAATTAAATTTTACGAGATGGTGATAGAGGTTACCAAAAATGTACAAATTGGGATGAAACTTTTCTATCCACTTCTTTTTCATTTTTGAAGCTGGCACTATTTTCCATTTTCTTCCGCTCTTGGAAAGCATGTACCTTCCGAAACTTGAGTTTTTCTTTTTAAACTTTACGCCTCTAATGGAGGCTCCTCAGACAGATATAACCGTATACCTACTTTGGTCATGTTTTATCAGTTATCGTATCACAACAGCTCATCGTATCAGGATATCACTCTTCTGTCACTATCACTGAAACAAAAGCTTACAAAAGGAAACCAGAAAGAATTAAAAATTATTCTGGACGTTCGGAAAAATTCAATATTCCTGTTGCATGGTTGAGCGTTGAGAAATTTATTCAGAAAGATTTCGAACAAACGGAAGAGAAGGAGAAGGAAGTTGGGTCATTGTTAATTTCACTGATGGCTCAGGCCTGAGGCCTCTGCTTTCATATTCCCCCGGCGGCGGCGGCTGCAGACCTCTTTCAAAATTAGTACGTGTCTTTGTAATTTCCGCAGATCAGCTTTTTTCCATCACAAACCGGAAGGCAGAGCTCTCTCCACTCACATCATTTTGAAGGGGAGTTAGGGTTATCTTCGGATGGCTTGAAAAATTGATACCGAAAGAAGGGCAGCCATTAGCTTAACCCGCGGCCACTGTGTCGACTATACACTTTAATGACGGACACCTTCAGTTTCCTCCATGGTTGAGTATAAAGTGCACTCCTGACCCCACAGGACTCTTTTTCGGTCCCCCGAGACTTATGCGAGTTTTCCAACCCCCATTTCATCAGTCCAGTAATGTGCTTGATCCGGCTTGGAATCCCACTGGGTTGCAGCCATTATAACGACTCTTTGCAGCCTGCGGCAATGCGGTAGAGTTTGCAATATTGTAAAAATTAAACCTCTTAAATTGCTCTTTTCTGCGGTTTCCCCGGTTTCTCAGATATGGGAATGTAAATTTTAAAAAGCTTACGGAACTTTTAGAAAAAATCACTTAGCTTTGTAGTTTACAATTTTCGCAAGTTTGTGAGTGATACCTATGTACAAAAAAGGTTCAGTAATCCGATCAATAACTGACAGTTTACTTGGACTTTTGCATGGCTTCTTTTGTACCCCGCTTAGAAAAAATACCATTGGTATTCTTCCTTAAGCTGAATGTGGACGTGTGAGAATGCCTACATTAAGCAGGTACCTGATAGAGTTGACAGGTAACTTGTACATTTTGTACGTAGGTACACAGACAGACCCAACTGTGATGCTTAACGATATGTATTGATCATAGTGAATCTCCTTTCTGCCTGAATAAGCCGTTTCGTCTTCTGAGCCTTGTTAGTGGTACGTGAGGGATAGGAAGACAGGCAAACAAGCGCAGAACAGACTGGAGGAAAGTCCTAGCTCGATAAAACCGGAACGTGAACATATACCTGCATCACCTCCGCTGCAGCTGACACGTTTCAGAAGGAATCGCTGAAAAATAAAAAGTCTACCTTTTTAATAATAAAACATTCAGTGAAGCGTTGTTGCGAACATCTATGTTCATCCATTCTGTGCTGAATTGGGATGGGGATATTTTTTTGCTCCACTGAATTTGCTGTTGCTACGCACAACGGGTTACGGAGGGTAGGCTTTTATCACTTTTATTCCCGTAATTTAGGGGCGTCACAGTGGGATTGCTTTATTTCCGGTCTCATCTTCATTCTGTATAATAAACCTCCAATCGCCCCGTTTCCCAAAAGCCTCTTTTTGAGGAACGAAAGAAACATTTTTGGTGTTTCAGTGAAATATCTGGAAACTATTGAAACCGAGGGGGTAACCACTTCAGAGATTCCACTGAGATTCCATACAGATTTCCAAAGATTCTCAACGATATTCATAGAAAGATGAACCCCGAAGGGGTAACCACTCCAAAAAATTCCAAGATTCCCTGAGATTTCATAAAGATTTCCAATGATTCCCAACGAGATTCCCAACGAGTGGTTAACCCCTCGATTGAAACCCTTCTCTGCAGTGTGTGAAAAGTGAAAAGTGTTATTTCTCCCTCGAAATCTTTGTAAAATACCTTAGACGCGTCCGCATCTTAAAGTTAAGATCTGACAATTAATAATTCGCAAGAATAAGACAACGAGAAAAATACGCCGAAATTCCCATAAATTCGCAGGTGTTCGTTATCACCAGGTGGATGTATGGTATATGTACTTACATTTTTGTAACATCGTAACGTAACGTTGACCGGCTGGCCCAGCTGATGTTTTTCATTCAGTATGCGACCATGTGGTCATTGTTTTCTCCTGTTTAATTAGCGCCGACCCAAACAAAGCTTCCATTACGGCAAATATTTACTTACGAACTTTAGGATAAACGAATAAACCAAAAGCACAAGCACATGGCTACTGACCTCACTGCCGACCGTGAAAATCATTTATTTATTTATTACCTACTTTCTTAGGTACCTATAGAGTTTGTATGGGTTTTTGAAAAAAAAATTTCGTAGTTTCTCAATTAATGCTTCATGGACCCCAAAACCAACGTCATGCAGTTAAAAATTCTGCAATATATACCTAACTACTTATGTCTTTTCGTGTGAGATATAAAATATCATCTAGTTCTAAAATCTATTAGGTAAAGTAAGTGGGTGGCAGTGGGAGGTTCTTGGAAAACCAAAAAGTTGGAGTACCTCCTCTAGAAGGTACAGAGAAAATAATTTAATCGATTTTCATTTTTGAAGCTTTTAAAGGTCTTTCCCTTAGACCTCAGTCAAAAATTTGACCCTCCCTACCCGTGAGCTCCAGTTATAGTTGCCCAGTGATACGAAGTAGATTGCTGTATTACCAATTCAAAAAATACAAAATACCCCTCACGACTCCGTTGAGTATTCTGGGGAGTTGGGAGGAAGTGCACGGGTGTTTTGTTGGTAGGATTTACATTAAGGCCCGTGCGCAGGATGAAAGGTAAAAGGTTAATCTGGACGTTTGGCCTGTAGCGACGATAAGCTCTTTACTGCTCACCTGTCCTTTGGACAAGCTCATCTTCACCTCACGTCCGATGCTTGCCCTGCTGCATCACCGTCTATATGAATCCTCCACCGCTTTACAATAATTTAATAACTTCCTATTCACCTGATAAACTTCACTGTGAGTTTTATTGGGGTGTTGGATTAGTTTTGATAAAGTGGCAGTGAATTGTCCGTTAATAAATTGGTTTGAATGGAATAATTGACTTCGTTCAGTTTGAAAGAACGCGAGTTTTTTTTCTAATTTCTTTTTTTACCGCACAATTGTTCTCACTTCTGAGTGAAATCGTTTGCTGGAATCCTAGAATCCTGTTCTATCACTTATTTCGTGGCTTATTGAGGACTTGGAGTTTATCCTCGTTTAGAATTCTTTTTGCATAGCCGTTGCATGGACGGGCGACCTCACGTACTTGGATGGTTTTGCAGACTTCTAGGCAGTCGGGAAATTCCTTGCTTGGCTGGGTCCCTATTCCTCAGCCTCGCTTAGCCTAGAGTTTCACATTATACACGCTTCCGGCTTCTCTCATTTTCTTCAACGTTTGCAAAATTTTCTTCAATGCAATTTCTCTTGATCTTCCGTAATGCTAACTTTATAGCATCTGAAATTTAAATTAGTACCTACTACTTACTATTTAAATTAGTACCGCTAGCTAGAATACTTACTGAACTTTTTTTTATAAGCGCCGCGCTCTTCTTCAGACTCTCGTCGTACGGAGAAACTTAAAGTAGGAAAAAAATCATCCCTCAATGCTTGTGTTACAATATTTTGAAGCTGTAAAACAGCAGGAACGAGAAGTTGGAAGTTTATTCACTAATGAATTGTGAACTATGTGGACGGAAGAACTGTTAATCAACTAGAGAAACTTGTACAATTCGCATTCAACCCATTCAGGGTGAATTACAAGCACTAATGAATGAAAGAGTAAAAGGATCCTTTTTGTACCACTTTGCTGTAGATTAACTGAGATCCTCTTTAACTCTCCCTAGATGAAGCACGCAGCCCTTTTCTTCTCTACATTTGGACCTATTGTTTTCTTCTTTCTTTACTATAGTATGTTCTATAGTACAAGTACGATACATATACTTAAATTTTAGAGAAAAGTTGGCTTGAAACCCATAGGATGGGAAAGTACGTGTGAACATTGTCCTACCCCCGAGGGGTTAACCACTCGTTGGGAATCTCGTTGGGAATCATTGGAAATCTTTATGAAATCTCAGGGAATCTTGGAATTTTTTCATATTTCTATGAATATCGTTGGGAATCTTTGGAAATCTTTATGGAATCTCAGGGAATCTCAAGGAATCTCTGGAGTGGTTACCCCCTCGCCTACCCCTGTTACTCATTCAAGCAGAGAGAACATAGTACTTGAAACGGTTTGTTGAACGCTTGGATGAAAACGTCACCCGCGTCACGATACTGCTAATTGGATTAACTTCTCTTGGCTGTAGATTTATTGCTTGTTAATTTTCCATAGTATAAGTTGATTTTTATTCTCATTAAATTTTTTCAAATAAGAGGCACGACAAAAGTCGTATAAACTTGACTTTTTTGTTAATTTCCTCTGATTCCAGGAGGGGGAGATCAATACTTTATATGCATACCCCTCACTACTTTCCTGGTTCGTTTCATGGTCGAAGACTCTAGGATGGGAGAGAGTGGGGGGGGGGGGGAGAGGGGTGGGGGAGGGTTGAAGGGGGAGGGGGACTGTAACACCAATTGTGTGGAAATCAACTCAATAGTCCCTTGGTTTAAAGGCAACGTTCGTTCGTACTTTTTGACATAAAAAACCGTTCAATTGAGCCCAACTGTATAACGTCAACAAATCCGAAATGACGTCATAAAGGTCACTGAAACCCACGGTGTTTCGTCGCTTTTAAAGCCGCTCTTTTATTCATTTAACATTCACCTTCATTTATTCTGTTTCTCTTCGTTCTTCTTCTTATTACACATTTACCTCGATTTTTGTTTTACAAATATTGAGGGGACCAGTCCAGTCATGGGCCTGATTTCAAGTCATGGATTGTATAGGTACATGGTTATTGGGGTAATATGATTTTAAAGAAGTGCTATTGGCGGTTAATTGTAAGGAATGAACCAAAAGACTTGTCAGTCGGAAAATAGACTGCCAAAAGGCAGACTACGATGTTTAATGTTTGAAATTTCTGGCGCTTGGCTTCTTGCCTCATTTTCAGAACTGCTGAACTTTGGTAAATTTTGCAATAAGCTGGTACATACTTTTTACCTGTCAGTTTCTGCCGGTAAGATTGGCAGGTTTGAGTTCGCAGTTAGCATGAATATACTGTGAATTCATTTGAGTACCTACCTACTTTCCTAAAGTAATATATACTATAGTGTCTCCTATTGATCCGATTTAGCGAACAGATTCATCTTATCGTATGTTTAGCTTATGACAAGTGCAATCGCACTCAATACTATAACATACTGTAAGAAGTGGTGAAATCCTCCCTATAAATGACACGACAAAGATGAAAGTGGAGTCGCGTAGCACGAGTCGCACGTTAATTAAAAACTCTCGCCTCGCTGTGTCTAATTGTCCAAACTCAGCCACCAAACTGTTATTTCATCCACTACATATTTCAATTTCAGTTCGTGTACTCGTACCCTGTAGGTATACATACCTATACCTAGCCACGTACGCGGGGTATGGCGCGGCGCTTGGTTTCGCAGTTGTAGTTGTCGGGTTGGCCTGAGTTCGAGCTTGAATGGAACTGTACCTAAAGCTAATCGTATAGACATAGACAATTGACAACACTTTTACCTTCCCAGTTCAGTTTTTTGTGTGATGGCCGTTTAGTTTGCTTGAGAAAATTCCTTAATTAAAATACATGTAACTGTGAGTAGCTGTGGCTGGGGTATAGTGATGCACAAAAATTTCTTGTCTTGCTTTTGTTCTTGCATTTCTTGCATGCAAGTACAAGAACAAAAAGTGACTTGCAAGAACAAGAACTCTTGCAAGAGTTCTCGCAAGAGTCTTGCATAAACCCAGGCAGTTTTTTTTCCAAAACTTCATTCATGGATTGCAGTCCATATTTTGTACGAGAAACTCTGCAGACTATGCGACGATATAGATTGCACTTGAAATGGCGGCTCGGTAGGCAAAAAACCACATTCTAACAGCAGAAAATTCCATGTGGATGCAAGAAATTGCAAGAGTCTCGCAGCAAAAACAAGAACAAGAGCAAGAAATGATTTCTACTGCAAGAACAAGAACAAGAACAATATAGGATTTTTACTACAAGAGCAAGAGTCGCTTTGTGAGAACAAGAACAAGAAAAGCCGTTTCTTGTTCCTGCATCATGCATCATTATAACTGGGGTATAGGTACGTTTTAAACATCGGATCGGACAATCGTCCCCAGTTGTTATCAAATATACCTATAGGTTTAGTCTGAGATGCAGGCTGGCAGGCTGTGGTTTTTAGTCACACAGTTCATTATCTTTAACGACAGTCGATAACACACAGCGTGTCGAAGCATGGGCGATAGCAGTTTTGTAGTTCAGTATAGGTATATAGTTAGGTATACAAGTACCTAAGATAAATAGGGTGGCCAATGCTCAGAACACTTTCAAGGACTTTGCACTTTTCTGTTTACCTTCAACTATAAAAATTATAGGTAATTAAAAATTAAATCTCATTCCTCTCATAGACGTGTAGGTACTTTTATAAGGTACCTACACGGGGTAACCACTCCAGGGATTTCCTGAGATTCCATAAAGATCTCCTGAGATTCCCTGCGAGATTCTGGGAGAAATTAACCCCGAGGGGTTAACCACTGCAGAAATTTCCATGATTTCATAAAGATTTCCAACGAGATTCCTGGAGTGGTTAACCCCTCGTTATATAGCGTTCCAATGTAATACGATGGCCTCGGCTCTGTTTGGGGCTATAGGACAGATTTAGTGTGTGTGGAAGGTTGATGGTGAAATGGAGCGCTGAAGTTTTGAAAAGCCTCTCTTTCCTTTCCCCACCTACCCTAAAAGTGATCTCTTCTTCCACTTCACCTGTCAAGCTAAAAATTTGAAAATGACATCGCTGACAAGAAAAGAGAGTGGAAGGTTGAGTTGGGTATGACAAGCTTACGACCACAGCCCCCTTCTATCATTTTCGCGCCATGTCACGATTCTCTCTTCTTATTTATGCCTTCCATAACATACCTACTCCTACGTCTGTTCCCATGAGAAATCGACCACACTTTGCACCTATTTTGAGAAAAAATTGTTCAGTCGAGTTGTTTGGTCTATCATAATAATTGATAAATAAGATAAATAAGTAAAATCAGTATTACTTAGGGTGCGTCCCACCATACTCGGTTAACGGTTAAACTCCAGTTAAATTCGGTTTTTACCGTGTAATAATTGGAAATTAACTGGAGTTTAACGTTAACCGAGGATGGTGGGACGCACCCTTAGTACACACCTGGAACAGTATTTGTAATAATCGTTTCTGCAACAGTTTCTAAACTTGTATGGAAATTTCATGCTAAAACTATATGAGAACAGAACTCATTTGTCACCGCTTTGGATTACTTTGTAAGGAAGACGAACGTCATCATAGAAACGTTCCCAAAAGCGTTCAAGCTACTGAGGGGACATAAAAATAGGGTTCTTGTACTAGACACTTATTTTCTTTCGATTATACTGAAGTCTGAGTCTGAGAGCAATAAATGTAGCTCGTTAAAGATTTCATGCCCCACAGCTCGGAACCCGAAAAGAATCAAGAAATCCTCTCCAAGTTTCCCTTTTGAGTCAGCTCAACGCACAACGCAACTGACGTTTCCACCATGAATCAGGATTATATAAATCTTGAAAGATTTTAATATGGATTTTTTTATTTTTGTTTGTTGCATGCATGCAAAATAAAATAAAGGGTCTGACAGTCGCCGTACTTGCAATTTTTCGTCACATGAGAATTTGTTAGCATTAATTTTTTTTTTCTGAATAAGAGACATTTAAATTAGCCAATAAAGAGCGGTTATTCGTTGATCAAAGGACGGAAGTTCCAGATATCTAAATACCGGATTTAAAGTAAATCCACAGAGGAGCACAGTGCCAATTATGATTTGCTTCGTTGAGACTCAGGCAATATGAACGCGCACGACGCGCGTCCGGAGGCCCCGGACTCAAGTCCCGATTCAGGCAGTTACTAACTTTCCGGTACATGGAGTATGCAAGGAAAGTATTGAGTATTTCCTAATGAGGTGCCCTTAGAATTCAAAAGCATCTGACTCTTCTTCGGTCAGCCCATTGTACTGAGCCTTATTTTGATCAAATTTGGTAAGGTTAAAAATGGCATTGATCCTTCTATTTATAAACCAGTTTTCTCTAAGCGAACGATTGATAGCGAAAAAGTAAAAACCACGACATAAGTTAAGGGTTCGGAAAATAGGTAGTCGTTGAACGGGTTGAAAATGTCAACTGGACCATCAAAACCTTGTTTTCGAGAACAATGGAGATGGGCAAAAAGCCAGAGATGGATGATTCTTGCAGGAATGAGGGAGTGTTGACTGCTGAATGGGAGGACTCTAATCACAAATCACCGTTGACACCTTCATTTTTAATTTTGTACTGGGAGGACAGAGCGGATAATTTTCCACAGCAGCAGATTCGAAAGAGCGAGCCTGCATGACCATCAGTCATTTTGTAATTAATTGCTTGGACGCTGAGATCGTTTTTCACCTTCCTGCGAAGGCTATGGGATGTTTTTATCACCCAACAACCTATCGACTCCCCTGCCCGACTGGCTGTCCTCCATAGTCTACCCGTACCTTAATTAATTGCTTCCTTTTCCCCACTGTGTTTTTGTTATGTATTGTATTTTTTCATCGCATCGTTTATTTTCCCATGTTGCCACTGTCGACTTTAGACTCAATAAAATGTGCACGAAAACTCCTTTCCTGCTATGTAGGTTACCCCCAAAAAAATCTTAAAACATTTCAGATGTAAGAACGACAAGTCAGATATCACATTCAAGTACCTATACCTATACTAAATTTATTTCTACCCTGGAAGAAGTGAGTGCGTGACTTATCTTCTATTCTACGTTGTGTTACGTTCGATACCTATCACTCAAATCCGGGGGGGGGGGGGGGGGGGGCGCTAGAGTTACACTTTAAAGGCTAGAGGCTCGGAATGCCACCCCTCCCCCCCCCCCCCCCCCCCCCTGAGGGGTTAGTTCCTGAGTCGAGGCCGTTTCTTACGGGTCTAAACGGGAAAACCGTTTTTAAACTGCCTTCTTTTTTTACTTTTTCTGTAGAATAATTACCTGAGTACCTACCTGATTACCTGAGTGAGTACCTACTTAGGTGTGGCACAAAAAGTATGTATCTTTTTCTAGCCAGCTGACGTCAGTGGTGACTGGGAAATAAATAGCATGCATGTTGGACTGAGATTTAGATTCGTTGCCCCCCGCTGAGCGCTCTGAATGCTGAGCTGCTTTGTGAGGGAAGAAAGAAGGTTGGGAGTCAGAGGACTCAAAAGTTACCAGAGTCACTGAGACATGCTAAAGCAACTTTATATACAATGCTTGACAAATTACATTGCCTTAATTTTTATTTCTCTACAAATCACCACCGTACAATTTATGCCTTTCTGAGTTTTCTGAATATAACAGCAGCGGTAGCGCCGTTAGTCGCTCTAGACTCTAGATCTTTTCAGCACTTTAATGGTTAATGGGGCCATGCAAGAGTACTCTGACCCCGAAATGTACCTACTAATATATACACATAGTTATAGTTACCGATTTACTGTTAGGTATTATAGTCAATGAAAACACCTACACACACATTCATACATTCAATAAGATTCATATCAGAGTAATACGAGTATTGTACAATATAACATAACCTCACACTGAAGTTGATAGTTAACCTCGAGAAGTCAAGATCGGACAAGAAACATGTTTCTCAGCAGAACGCCCAGGGGCTTCCAAACTTTCTAAAGTGGAGTAGAGGAGTAGGGACTGGGGCTTTCAAACAACCAGACTTTTCTCGATGCCACTTCAATAACACGGGATATGAGATAGCTGCATTATTTCATATTCAGAAACTTCCCGAAAAACTTTAAAGGCGCTCAACTTACGAGATGATTACGAGATGAACTGAGTTCAGTTAAATACACTTCCATTTTGGTTTATTCTACTGTAAGAAATCATTTCATATCGATTATATAAGTCTGTAGAAATATTTCTTTTTCTCTTTCGAGTACCGTCGAGTACCTACAAATAAACAACAGCGATAATCCTTTCCAGTTTCCCAGCTGAAATCGGTCGTGCAGTTACAAGGCAAATCGATGAAATCAAGTTTAAAAAAAATCGTTTTGGCAGGGCTAAAAGGCATAGGTGGATTTAGAAGTTCATTTCCGCCCAATGCAGTCCTTAATAGTTTTAGCAAAAGGTAAGGAGGAAAAAGGCGTTATAGCATTTGGAGCTTTCAACCCTCCAAAGTAAAATTTGCCCATAGTTGTGCCACTTTAGGGACGGTGCGGATCAAACATCTAACGTCAACGAGAACACCCCTTACGCAATCATAGTGACCTATACCAAGGTATACCTATAGTATAGTAAGGTATGACCTGACGCATGAAAGACCTGGGGAAGAGAGCCCCGAATAGCTTTTTGCCATCTTCTTCCCTTTTGTTAGTGAATTGCTCCGGGCCACGAGTACAGTCTTTTTCAAATCCTCTCTGAGCTTGCTTTTGTTTCCACGGGGTCTCCCCCAACAAAAATATTCCTTATTATCCTTTTGAAAGTATAACCCCTTGCCGTACGGCGAGGCGCAACACTTGGCTGCGAGTTGGAAAACGGTAAGGTCGTTTTTGAAATGGGTATGTGGATATTAATGATCGGTATTTCCTAAAACGATATCTGTACACCTTATCCGCAACTGACGAACCAAGAAAAAGGCGCAAATATTCTGTTGCACTGTCCTGCACTAATCCGCAGGAATTTTAGCACCTTGGAAAACAGGAAACCAAGGTGAACTGCCCCCAGCAGAGCACGTGTCGAAAATGCTTTGAATGCAATGCACTGAAGATGCAAAAAGTCCACATGAGAACAGCGTTAGATAATATAGGAACCACATGGACTCCTCTCCAAAATCGTAATGGTAGTAGCAACGGTAATTCTTATATGGGGTTATTGTTTCAGAGGAGGAGATCGACGATCTCAACATCCACGTAGCTCGACACCGTCCCGAGGAGCTGGCTAAGTTAATCAAGACCACCAAGTTTACCAGAAAAGAAATTCAGCTCATCTATAGAGGTTTTAAACAGGTCAGTCTTTACTGTCTTTAGTTGTTTCCAGTGGTACACCAGAACAGATTAGGCACAGTACGTGCAAAAATTAGGGGAACAATACTCGTTTTGTTGAATACAAAAATACTAAGGGTGCGTCCGACCATGCCCAGTTAAAATTTAATTAACTTAAAAGTTAAATTTAACATGGTAAATCTCCAGTTTAATTTTAACTGGGCATGGTGTGACGCACCCTTAGGGTAATTAAATTAAACTGGAGATTTTGTCCTATGTTTATCATGTTAAATTTAACTTTTACTAGAGAATTTCTACGAGAAAATCTCCAGTTGTTTTTTAACTGGGCATGGTGGGACGCACCCTAAGTATTCCACTTGAAGTTTCATGGTTATGTACCTAATTGTAGAGTTGGTGTACACATTTCAATGACATGTAGGCGACCGCCGAAGTCTGAAGACTCGTGACTATGTAATTGCAAACAAATGTAGACTACGCCTGAAGATTCAT
Source organism: Mesopsocus fuscifrons (assembly GCA_950004255.1). NCBI lineage: Eukaryota > Metazoa > Arthropoda > Insecta > Psocodea > Mesopsocidae > Mesopsocus > Mesopsocus fuscifrons. The sequence goes on along the minus strand of OX465373.1, from coordinate 12,099,550 downwards.
GATTATATGTAATTGAAAAGTCGGTGTAACATTAGAATGACCTGTGGGCTGCGCCTGAAGATTCATGATTATGTAATTGAAAAGTCGGTGTACACAGACATTAGAATGACATGTGGACTGCGCCTGAAGATTCGTGATTATGTAATTACAAAGTCGGTGTACACATATGAATATCATGTAGGGTAGGCTGTAGGCCACACCTGAAAATTCAAAATACAGTAATTGCAAGTTGATCAACAAATTTGTAAGAAACTTAGCCAGCTAAGTTAGAATTAGAACGTTTGAAATTTAATTGTTGTGCATGGTGACAGAAGAAGTGTATGGAAAGCGAAAGGGTGTCGGTAGTAAGTGAAAAAGCTCAGGGCCTCGCTCTGCTTCGTGTATTCGGGTTCTCCATTGTCTATACAGTAGATGGGGGTAGACGCTTTCAAGTCATTCCCTTTGCTGTTTTTGCCGACAGAGACTGATCCTCCCGTTGCCAGTATGAGATACTCCCATTCATTACTCAAAGCTTGTGCTTCCTTCTCCCTTCAGCCTATAGGTAGTTCCTGTTTTATTTATGTGTGTAGACTCAACCGTTTTTCCGCTTTATTTGACTCAGAGAATGTGCTCAAGTTCAGAGTTTTATTTTTACGAATGATCCAGAAGGCTACTCCCCTTGGTTGAATCACAGTTGGAGGTAGTTTTTTCAGGCCGTGTCTGATCTTTTTAACTGCAATTAAGTGACTATGCCAAGTGACCAGGAAGGTATAGTTACCGTCACGTTACCTATATTTCATAGGAGTTCAGTGGAATTCCAATCTTCACTCCCCCTGTTTTAGTAGAAGTAGAACATTGAGACGTTTCATGCTATTTCACCGTTGTTTAAAACTGTCTTCCACTGTTTTAAACGGTCTTTTAAACTGAAAACTGTAGTTGATACAGAACTGGTAATATCTTGGTGGGAATGGTGGTATTAATTCCTATAATATTTCTCCCATGTGAACAAAAATAATGCCAGTGAACCTAATATAAATTAAAGGGTAAACTTACAAAACACTTAATGGCCGTGAGTGTTGATCATTTTTTGTTAGTTTAGGTAAAGTATATTATTTCAAGCAAAAGGGGCGTAACTACCCTTTTCCTTTATCGAGTTCCGCTGTATTTATAGATCATGGATCGCTTTGAGCTCTGTATTACACGCTCAGCGATGGGGAGGATGTCAAAGGAACCGCGGGCCAACACTGCTGTATCTACACTCGCACCAAACCGCATATTCATTCGGAGTGGCGCGAGTGTGTGGCCCGAGATGTGAGGATAGTTTATGAATTGTTACCCTTCCCTGAAGCGGACCAACACGAGTTGGGCGGTAGACGCTTTCATACACACGCAGAATTATAACCACTACTATATAATCACTATGCAGAGGTCACAAGCAAAATTATACATTTACGCATACAGGTATTCCCCTCCCTCCAAAAGGGAAAATACCTCGGTCTCGGTATACCGTCTGTTCATGCAATTGTTCAAACTTGTGCAAAAATCTGCGTGATGTGCTTCCCTCAGCAAAGATAAGGGTTTGACATTGCACTAAGTGAATCAAAGAATTTTTTCTACCTCACATCGTATTATACAACCCAAGCTCTCTATTACCTACAAATAAGGGAGAGAAAGTAAATATAAAAAGAAAAATGAAGTCACGAAATCCGAAGTTGGAGTTTCTATGGAACTATATAGTTATCCACCTTCTACAAGAATAATGCTTGGACAAAACTTCCAACAGTTTGTCATGTTTCGCCGGCGATTATCGCGTCGGGCTGGGCTTTTCAGCTTACCCGTTTCCTCTGATGCTATCCAATGCCGAATTTTTCCTGTAGAGTTTAGATATTGTAATTCTTATTTTGTGCATCCCTTGGGCAAACTTTACTCGTAACTGCAGGTTTAGAAACTGAAAATAAGTAGGTAAGACGGTCTACCACTCACCCATGATTATAAATGTTCGTTTATGTAGTGCTCTTCCAATAGAAATCAAACCTGAAAAGAGGCTAAAATGGTCATTTATTTGAAAACACTTCAGATGAATTTCTGAATAATATGTGATTTTTCCTGAAATGAGCTTCAGTCTAGCTTTCTTAAAAGGGACAAGATCAAGTGGAAAGGTTTGTTGTATTATTTACAGGAAATATGTTCTACAAGCGAAAAAGTAAAAAAGCTTGAGTGGGAAGGTTGTGAGGTTTGAAGGGGTCACCCCCATTACTCAGTGTGAAGCCACTGAGGGTTCTGTCACCCCATTACTCAGTGCGAACGTACAGGTTGCCTCATCAGCAGCATTCATCTGTGTCCTTTTTTTGTAAAAATAAAATAACTAATTTTCCCCCAGGGAAACCTTTTTCTGCTGAAATGTTTTGAATTGGGGAGCTCTACAATGTGATTTCCATGGTTTCTGCCTGAGGGGAAGGGGGGTGAGGTCCACAGTTGGTTTCTGCTAATTCACTGGGGTGAAATTGCCTGTGATTTGTGTTCTATATGTATAGGTATATGTACATTGTGCACGTATTGTCGTAGGGATGCATTGGTTTTCCCAGTTTTATTCCTACATATAGTTGCTGACTAGGGACAAGGAGTTTGGAAGTTAGTACTCCAGTTCCGACTCTCCTCTTAAATTTTCGGCTTATCCTGGGTAGTTAATAGTGCGTACAGTCTACAGTTTGTGATAGAACAGTGCATAGAGTGCGTATGGTGTCCACATTGTATAGATCTCCCTCAAATTATAATTGGGAGGCTTGATAGCTACAGACACCATCATTTGTAACGTCATAAAACACTCGAAGGCTCCCTAGTGAGATCCCAACGAAATTGCCTTTCAAGAGAAAAGGTAGATTCGCGGTGGGTGACGTACATTTCCGCTTGGTGACGCAAGGGCGGAACTTCCGTGACAGGCAGGTCCGCCCAGACCTGGTTGCCATATTGCCCCCCCCCCCCCCCCCCCCATAAATAAATCAACCCGTCAATCTGAGACGTTTCCAATAATTCATTAGCTAGACCGTTAGCGCTAATGAGAGAGTCAGCAGCCCGTGCTAAGCAGCCGTTGCTCTGTGTGCCCCACTTTTCTCATGAAACGCTCTATCCCGGAGCGTTACCGTTACTTACCAACAAGGCTACGAAGTAGGTGCTGAAATATGTACCTACTGTTAAAGTTGTTAGACCAGATTTCGGAAAAACTGAAAAACCTAAATCTTATGGGGGCCCTGTGTCCAAATTGTCGGACGGTGACACCACACCACAGTTTGTTTTTCATTTCCAGGAATGTCCTACTGGAATGGTGGACGAGGACTCTTTTAAACATATCTTCGCTCAATTCTTCCCACAGGGAGGTAAGTCACTTTAAACTAACTTTGTCTTAGATAATTAATTAGGTACCAGCCTATATACCTACCCGGGTATGATACCTGTGGCACAAGAAATTATTGTGCGTCGTGTCATTCTTTACTAGACGCAGTGTTACCTACCAAAGATATGGTATCATAGAATCGCATTAGTTGGTACGGTAACCTACAAAAAATTTGGCGGTATCGGGATTTGATCTGGGGTTCTGAGAGCCCAGTGTTCTTACCACATTCTATAATGATTGCCTTATAGGTAGGAGAGGCCATGTGGAAAGTGGAGAAGTTGCTGAGCCCACCTGTTGAGACTTCCCCTGGGAAGTCAGTCGGTAGATAACGTCAGCTGCTGTAATAGTTTCACCCCTTCCATTCCCCGTATGCTTTTCTATCCTCGGATGTCTACTGCGGGGATCCTCATATCTCCGAGCTACAGTGCTCTGTACCCTCATCTCCCTCATCTCCCTCATCTACAGTCTGCTCCCTCCCTTCCCTTTCTTCCTTCATGTCTGCTTCATTCCTACTATATTGCCTTCCTGCAGTAAGAGTGCTTACATCGAATATTCCAGTGGTTATACCTTATTACGACTGCCGAAAAATTCAGAAGTTTTCGAGTCATGGTTCCTGCATGTGTTGTCCCCAAAACCAAAAAGTTTAGCCATACCTACCACAAATATTCCACAGTCTTGTTAACACTCCAGCTGCCGCAGTTTTGCACGAAATAGATTTCTGAAATCCAGGCCATGTTCGTTAATGCGGAAAATCGTACGATCGTGTTATAAATTGGAAGGGGGGGGGGGGGGGGGGGGGGGGGGTTGTAAACCCTCATTTCACAAGTTGCTAGTACACTATAGCGCTTACTCCCAAATGTTCACTGTCCTTCCGAAAAGAAACCTTGGTGCACGCCTACAGTCATAAGATTCCACGCTACAGTCATACGATCAACGGTGGCTTTCACAAGTTGCTGAAGTTTACTATTGGTGAAATTGTCTTAAAATGTTTATGATACTGGCATTTCCAGGAGAAACACCTCAAATGCCGCTTATTGAAACAAACAGAAGAGAAAAGGGTCCAAATTTAGTGTCCTGCTCTTCAGTTTTGTAAATTGTGTAATTTTAAAATTTTTCTCTAGAATCAATTTGTTTTTCTTCAACAAAATCCATTGCTCAGCTCATTTTCTTTCACTTCCAGTTTCCAATCTTCCATAGCAATAAGCAGTTTCTGAACTTGAGAGAAATCTAATCTATTCCCTAATTACGGTTTCTCCGTCAATGGTTTTGACTTGAGGCAGTCTTCTAGCAACTTCTGCGTGGTATTTTTCTTCCTCCATAGCCTCAGAAAAAGGATTTCCTAAGAAAAGGACCTCTTGAAGGGATGGCAGCTCTTGAAGACGCTGCACTTCCGACCAGTCCTTGATTAAGTTGTGGGCAATGTACAATACGCGAAGTTTTGATAGGGTTGTTAAAACTGGAAGAAAAAATAAACATCTTTCTCACTCAGTGGACGATAGTTATTCCTATATGGTTTTGGATACGTCAGCTTAAAACAAGTAAGTAGGTATGCATCAAAATCGTGAAACGGTGGATATAGAAATTTATGAGTCCCCACCCACCTGACGCGCCTCCGCGCACCGCGCCGCGGAAAAGTGAGAGTTCAGTGAGCCGCTATTTTGCCCAGTTCAAGCGATCCCCAGGCTATTGGAAATTAGTTTCGACAGGAGTCGGCCGTATTCCGACCGTGAGATATCTCACTAGATATCTCACTTTTCCGCGACTGTCGGGATAGTGGATGTCTCACTTTTCCTCCTCACCAGCTGGCAGCTACCAAGGTAGACGGGGAGTAAAGATCTTCCAACTTTCTCCACCGATTGTGGTAGATCTATTCTAAGCTGACGTCGCATCCAAACCAACCGTTTGTCCAAATAAGGTCGGCCTTTATGGAGAAGCGTGTTTCCTAATCCTAATGTTAATTTCCCCTGATAAAATAATAACCCTAAACTTTCCCACCACGACCACAGGTTCATTACGCCTTCTCATGCATCAAGCCACACACCCATTCCATTCCTTCCGGTTTTAGTTTTCTCAAGTTTAATAGACCTATCCAACATCTCGTAACTTCGTTGCGGCATATTCACCAATGAATACCATTAAGTACACCCTTCACCAGTTACCTACTTCCGATCAGACCTTAAGGGTTGTACCTATGTAACTATTTGTACCTATATGTGTGTAGATTAGAGCTTACTTAGCATTTAAACAGACTGATAAATACTGTTGTGTGGTTATACACGTATATGATAAAGGTCACATCATTTCCGTTTAAGCGCCTTTCACTTCGTGTATTACCACACTTTCTGCCTACTCCTTGCATGTGGCTTCAGTCTACTTGTCTTCCTTTGGCCCCGGCTGATGTCCTAAGGGCATATTTCTCCACCTCACTTCACCAGTTAAAGAAGTCGTACCTTTTTATCGCTTACCTTTCAGTTTTTCAATAAAGTTGTACGAAATCCATAACTGCTCCAGTGATTCCGCCACAGCCTCGAGGCCAGACAGATCGCGGATGTTGTTTCTGGCAAGGGAAAGCACCCGTAAATTCTTAAGGCGCTGAAGACCCGTTATCTTCTCAATGGTGTTGGACGATAGAGTCAACATTTCAACGCTCGTCAGCAGTGACAGAGTGTTGTCCAGCTTTTGGATAGGGGGTTTACAGAAACTTAATGTGACCTCAGTAGCCCTGCCAATGGCCCCCTAAAATCAAAACGTGGCTCATATTCGGACTATGGAACTGTATCATATACAGAATCAATATTTAGAAATTGAAGATAAATATAGGATAGATTTTTTTTTCACAGTGGTCTGTGCAGACCTACCTTATTTTCCTCCTCCCACCGTCGTAAAGCTTCTTTAACGCTGGTTCCCATTTTCTAATTCACAACTGTAAACAAACAGTAAACAGCAGTATGTTCCATAGGTAGGTACCTACTCCTATAGTTTGCAGAGTTTGCAGGTGCGATGGGAAGTATATTGCCCCACGATTCTCATTTCCACACCGGTGCAGCTTCACAAGCTTTAGCTTAATGCAGCTTTCGTTTAGTTGAGAATTCTCAGACAAGTCTGTGGGTCGATGGACGATAGCCTGCAGCCTGCAGCTTTCCCTCCCTTCTCGGCTATTCTATCCAGTCTCATCCCTCCTCCTTCTCCTCCTTCTCCTTCCGCCACTGGATTGCCCTTTACCGGCTCAAGTTAACGTTATGAGCATTGCAACCAACTTATATAAGTGCCTGCACCTACCTTCTAATATGTAAGAATATAGGTATCTTCATTGCAAGGGTTACAACTGCGGTAATAACGAAAGGTTACTACTTTCTTGCCGTATCCATCACCATTGTTTCCATCGACTGTTTTCAGTTTGACCAACCAATACTCGGCTTCAACCCACAAGTGACGGATATACCCGAGGGGTTAACCACTCGTTGGGAATCTCGTTGGGAATCATTGGAAATCTTTATGAAATCTCAGGGAATCTTGGAATTTTTTGGAGTGGTTACCCCTTCGGGGTTCGTCTTTCTATGAATATCGTTGGGAATTTTTGGAAATCTTTATGGAATCTCAGGGAATCTCAAGAAATCTCTGGAGTGGTTACCCCCTCGGATATACCCTACCGGACGTTGCATTTTTAATTCTTCTTCATAAAATGCTAACAATTTGGGTGTGTCCCTTTATTTCAGATGCAACTCACTATGCTCACTACGTCTTCAACACAATAAAACACAACCAGAGTGGCAGGATCAGTTTCGAGGTAAGAATTCTGGCACGCTCTTTCTTATTTCCTTTCCCGAAGGCATTTGTAATAGCAGCTTCTTGCAAGAACTGAAACATTATCTGACAATGATTGAGTATAAGATGGTGAGTTCATTGGGCATTTTCTCAACTCTTATACCTAGCTAGATACCCGCCTTCGGTATAGGTATAGATAGGTGGAGCAAAACAATATAATACCTATCGTGGATTTGACGGATATTGAAGGTGACAAAAAAAGCGACTGGTGGAGCATGTTGGACCTGAATTAGAGTGGGGAGGGGGCTTGAAAAACAATCTGGATGGTTCGGGCTTTAAGAATTTGAAAGGGATGAGTGTCACCACGTCAGTGTAGGCATGGGAACCTGCACATCTGCGCCATATACATAATTCATCCCTTAGAATTTACATGTCAAATCAAGCAAACCATTTGAATTTTTCTGCTTTGAATTTGTTTTCAAGCTCTTGACATTTATGTTGATATTTTTTTGTTTTTTAAATTTTACCTCTAGTTTCATATTTATGTGTCCAATACCATCTATTTCCCGTTTTCTGTGAATGACCTAGAATCTTTGTACCTACATCATAGGTATCGATGGATACACAATAGGTACAATAGAACATGACCTATGCTGTATTTTATGTACCTACAGTAAGTAATTTTTTTCAAGTGAAAATAGGTTGAAGGTAAGCTAGGTACCAAAAATGGTCCTTTTTAACTTCAATACTCAATTTGAATTTTTCCTGTCAGTGATAGGTGTAGGTAATAACTATACCTATCTACTATTTGCGTAAGAAATCTGCCTACAAATTCGATTGGTAAGTGTTAATAATAATGGACTAAGGGCGCGTCCCACCATGCCCAGTTAAAGTTTAACTGGAGATTTACCATGATAAATTTAACTTAAAAGTTAAATCTCCAGTTTAATTTTAACTGGGCATGGTGGGACGCACCCTTACGTACTCAAGGACATTGGATCAAAATTTTGTAAATTTTATTCAGAATGATAAATAGGAAAATTGTATCTACTAATCTGCGAATGGTATGATTGATGGTGGATGGTGGTAGCAGTGGACATAAAATACAGAGTGGACGAAGCCGCCTTGATAAATGCCGTAGCTGTGCCCTTATATTCCCCGCTCCATTACCCCCACATCAATTATAAGCTATGCTGAAATAGCCTACAGTTATGTGCATGCTTAATTCTCTGGGCACTTTATCAGGAGGAGTCCCATTCGACTGCTTGTTTCCAGTGTTGCGCTTAATGCCCCATTCATATAGGGTTGTGTGAATCAAGAATCAGATAGCGCCAGGTGCTCGCTATGGGTCGTTACTTACTCAAATTTATGAGAGAGATGGAACTCATTAAATTGGACAGCTTTTGCAAGGGACGCTATTGGCCATATATACGGACCAATACTGTACTACGCCAGACTTATCATCTCTGTTACTGGTGACTTCAATTTCCTATTGTTCACTGCATGCAGTACCTAAATGTTAAAAATAGCTGTGCCTACTAAGGTTCCTTCCTACGAAAAAGTGGGTGTAAACCTTTCAAAAAAATTTGTTCCTTCAGATTTGAAATTTATAAGAGCTTTCACTTTGAGCTGCTATACCTCAGGTACTGATGAGGTACCTATAACCTGAGGTATATACCTAGAACTATGCTAATTTTCTCTCTTTGTACTCCTCCCAGATAAATGCGTTTAAGTTGAGTAGCTGTGGATAAATGCAATACAAAGTAGGTGCTGCCAAGATACACATGATAATTGCAATGCAGAGAAGACAAAACATAGGTAACTTCCCGCGAGCCTATATCTACAATTTATGGACTAAGGGTGCGTCCCACCATGCCCAGTTAAAATTAAACTGGAGATTTACCATATGTTAAATTTAACTTAAAATTTAAATTTAACATGGTAAACATAGGACAAAATCTCCAGTTTAATTTTAACTGCATGGGCATGGTGGGGCGCACCCTAAGAGACGCAGAGTACATAGGAAGAATATAGTGCTGATGATGCTGTAATCCTCCTTGCCCACTCTTTTAAAATACAAGATAAATAGGAAGGTCCTACATCCTAATGTTGAATTGCCTCTAGCTCAAGAGGTTGAGGTTACTTTCAAGCTCGACAGCATTCGAGCTGCTTCCTCGGAAACTGCATGAGATACTTGCATTGAATTGATTGGTTCCTCACCTTGTACGAGCAGTGAGCCTGGAGGTCTGGAGCTTTTCCAAGTCCTTACTATGCAAGTTCTCTCTGATTTCTTCCTCTCACTGAGAAATAAGGAATATTTTACAAGGGTTAAGGTAGATTTTACCTGCCCCACTGTGCATATTACTTGTAGAAGTATAGAACTTAGGTACCTAATTATTGTGGTAAAACATTTTCAGGACTTCCTGGACATCTTGTCTCGGGTATCGCGGGGCACAGTCCAGGAGAAGCTGCAGTGGATTTTTGGGCTGTACGATATAAACGGCGATGGCCTCATCACGAAAGCAGAAATGCTGGATGTGGTCACGTCCATTTACGCCATGCTTGGGCGCTACACTGACCCGCAGGTTGAAGAGAACTCTGCAAAGGAACACGTTGAGAAGCTTTTCTATGTGAGTTTCTCTTTTCGTGTTAACTAAATAGCTTTAAATGAAAATTTGACATTTTCACCTTTTCATAATACCTAGGTACCTAAGTACCCTTCACCTTCTTTGACTTTGAGGTTTTTATGGTTTATGCTTAACTAACTAATACATAATATGTAATTTATTAATTAAGGATATAACGTCAATTCAGATCCAAAGCAATTATAAAGGACTGGTTATCATATTATGAATTTTATGCTCGCCACCCCCTACAACAATGAAATGTTGAATCAAAAAACGTTTCAGACAAAAGTTGTTGGTATATACTTACTTAGGTACTTATAGTAATAGGTACCCTTAGAAGTTTTTTAGAACGAAAAACAATAGGTAAGAACTTACCTATGTGATGCTGGCGTAAAATGTAAGACTTCGTATACGGCGTCTACGTGTTGGACAGTTCCAGTTCAATGTTTAAACGATAGCCTCAGGTCCTACCAGTAACTTCTATAAATGCATTCAGTAGCTCTAGTAAAAGCGGGATGAGATCCATATGGCGGACTGGGTATCGAGACTTGCATCCCTAATGAGACGGGAAGCGGCGGATCGGGTGTAGGGGTCGAGCTCTTGCCTATGGAACAGAATGAGAGTGTGGGAGGATCTTATCTGTACCTAGGCCCACCGTAGGAAGATTACCGGGACTATAGCAATTTCCGTAATTTGCCCAAGAGAAGTTGTTGTACAAATTTCCCACCAATAGGTAGGGATGTATGGGTAGGTGGTACGGTACCACTGATACCTGTAGGTATAGGTACTTCGGTAAGTCATTATTGTGACAGATTTTTCCTATAGTAGTCAAAAGCCTCAGGACACGTTGGCCGCATCATAGCTTTACAGCGTTCAATACAAATTAAAATTATTAATGAACAGTTTTGCTGAATATACGAGAGGAAGAAAAATGATTATAGGTATATAGGTACCTACATTGCAGTAAAAAGCAGCATTCATGCGCCAGTTGCGTATGCTTTTCCCATAGGTAGTGCTATAAAATTCCTCGTTGTGTAGTTAGACCTTGAGGGATAACCAATGACGCTAACTAATAAGGTGGTTCGAAAACAATGAAATAGAATGGTAGTCATGCAGTGTAAAGCACCATGCAACCTTCTCTCGGCCTTTCCCACTCTCTCCCTCGTCCCTAAAACAACTTCTTCGGATTTGGCTTAATTCTGTTGCGAGGTGAATCGATAACCTCTCTTCTACACTGTAAACCTTTTTCCTTCTCGTCATTTGTCAAATGAAGCTCACGATAAAAAATTTACTGGAGAGGAAGTGACGTGAGCGACATCGCTGCTGAACACATTTCCTGACCTTTTGCACTTTTCTTATGGTTAATTATATAGTAGAGATTGGGACATCCGTTTGGTCACATGCTTGGCGGACAGTGGAAGGTGGTGCATATAGATGGGGGCAAAATGAAAATCTAGAATAATATTTCTATAACGATAAATGAAATATGGGCTATAAAGATTGCAGGCATGAAAAGGGTCATGGACTCGTGGGTCATAATTCGGAAGTCGGAGGCACTGAATGGCTTTCAGAGAAAAGTGAGGGAAAGCATAATAACCCCGGGGACAGATATTCAATTCAACATTCATTTCGTACCGGGCATGGATTGTTTTACCAGTTTTCTCTCCCTTCGCGGCTTGGAAAATTGCTCAAATTGTCCACCTTCATGGTATAGTGTGGCTCGCGAATTCATTATTTTATTTTTACTTTCTCGCACATCTGTAACGCATGGACTGAGAAAGTAATGTCATCGTGTTCACTGTTCACATCAAATCAAACATAGTGTACCTATCTCTTATAAACAATACGGGACTATATGGGCTTCGTCAGAATAAGGATTACAGCAAAAGAAAAACTAGGACTAAGAACTTAATTAGTAAAGTACCTATCTACCAATTAAATTACTATACCCACAGTAGGGGTAGGCAGTGTAGGTACCTACCTACAGTGATTTTTAGAGACTGATATGAGATGTAGGTACACGGGTACCGTCTTCAAGTGGGAATCGATTTCGTTATGTAAACCAAAGAAAAAGCGAATCTCGCGTTTTTTACTATGCCTGTCGACTTCAAATTATCATCCAGTTTCGGTCCGCCCTTCATAATATTGTATGGAACTTTTGTTTCAGCAAATTGACAAAAACAAGGATGGTGTGGTGACGATAGATGAGCTGGTGCAGTTTTGCTCGCAGGACGAGCGGATCCTTCAGTCGCTGGAGACATTGGACACCGTCTTGTGATCTTTCTTCTCATTGGACACAGTCGTGTCGTGTGACCTTCCTCCAATCCTCCCTCTGCATGTACAAAGTCTTTATCTATCTATTCTTTTCTCTCACTGTTTCTCTTTCATACTAAATTTCTTCTCATTCAGTAGGCTAGATGAGTTTTTATTACCTTCTTAAGTATTTTGTAGATTTATTGTTGAAGGGGAAAATTGGTGTTGCATGATGTTGTTATTGGACCCTAAACTTTGGGTGATTTATAACGATTCGTTCTGCCTAACATTTGCTAATACCACCTGATATTATGTTAAATGTTTAATATTATTATTTATACTAGGTACTTACTTACGTGGGGTACCTATACATTTTTTTTTATTCACCTTTTCCAAATTCTGAATTCACCCCTTATTGAGTTACCTAAGTGTGTTTTAAAAATAGGTCCTGTCTACGTTTTCCGCTTTCATTTACTCCGCCCTACACTGTCGGTATAGCAGCGGGGGAGAATACAAATGTCCTACATCCTGCATACCTACCTACATAACTCTCAGAGTCTTGAGCCAGAGCAGATTCGTTTAGGTATCCTTATTATATCCCTGTGATAGCTAAAAACCACACCTCTATATACGCTACGCGAGTTGGTAAAGAGGGCCATACTTACTGGTTTCCCGTTTGTCTGCATGCGCTGTTCTCACATATACATACCTACTTAAACAGTGACACATAACACATCCCGTCCATTTTTGTGTACTAAATTTGTAACGGTTTAAAAACCTGTCGTTCAGGATCTCACTCCTTGCCCGGCTACTGTGGGGGGTTCTAAAGTTTCGGATTATATTGTTTATTTGTTTGCTAATTTTAAAATTTATCGTATGGCGTAAAGCTGGTTTTTTTTATTCGGGGTTTGAAATCATCCATGACCATGGCGGGTTAACTTAAAGAAGGGCATGGGGTGAGGCCCCGAGCCGCAAGGGCGCCTGGAACCTGTATCTCTTTTGGTCTAACCTTGAAATTTCCCTGTACCTACTCTACCTTCACTTCCTATATTATACGAGAACCCTCCTCCAAATTCTACATGATCTTTCCTGGCAATGGAGTAGGCGATTATAAATTAAGGCAGCGCAGATTGAATACCTACTCTACTCGGGTCGAATAAATTATCCATTAGCCAACGTTCGTAAAGTAATTTAACATCCATAAAACTTCCTACAGATAAGTAGGAAGGTAACATGGTTTTTCAGAGGCGGAGCATGTTTTTTCACTTCTATTCCCCATCTTCCTGCCTCCTCTCACTTCTTGTAGTATCTATCAGTCCCAATCCAAACAAACAGAAGCCGTTGAGGCGGGGCCTCCTATAAGTTCAACTATTTCTCAGATGACGCCTCTAGTAGGAGATACCTAATATCTCTATATCTACCTGTTACAAACAACACAATGATCTACTCTTTTATCTAATTCTTCCATTTGAAAACGTCCTTCCAGATCATATTGGGCTTCTTTCTTTGATGTTGTGATTGGTGTTGCTTTTCTCAATGTTTTCTGTTCCTAAGTGCCAAAGCGTGGTCAAATCTTGGGCCACGCAAATATATTAATAATTCCCAAGATCTGTTCGGGGACCATTTGTGCTTTTACTTATTAGGTAGGTACTGTTTTCTTCGCTGTCCTGAGTGGTTTCAGTTCTCTGTTGGTTGTCATCTTATTTTACTCTTTTAATGTTACCTAAATGTTGAATGTTTCAGACAGGTCTTTGAGTGTTTTTCCAAAATTTGTCGTCGTTTATAAAATTTTATTAAGAAGTACTATGTAAACGTTGATTCTTGGGGTCCTCAAAGTTGTGGACCTCGACTAATTTGTATCTGTCGTTTAATAACATTGTTCTCTTATTTAAGTACCTATCAGTAGATCCTAATTTAGTAAGTGTTTGGAAAGGATTTAGCCAATTTCTGGAAATTCTCTGGATTATTGTCTATATAGATAGGTAGGTACATGTATTACCTACCTAGATTCGTGATTACCACCGATTTGGGCACTTCCCTAAGTCGTGCTGGTGGGAGCTATTAATTGTGTTACGAAGAATACCTACCTACCTACACCTACCTTATTTATTTAGTCTCTGTACTTACTGTTGGATTTATTTTTTCACTGTTTACTTACTTAGTTGTAGATGTAGTTTGTAGCCGTTTTTTTCCTAATGAAATGTTTATTAGGAAACTTTTTGGATATTTATTTGTTATTTTGACATACTTACCTACTCTTTAACTTCAGACAGTAATCTATATAATTTCACAATCGAGTAGGTAATACCTATAGGTACCTACGTATTCAGACTCTCGACTGTTTACTATTAAGTAGGCACCTACCTACTTAGCTCGTTTCTGACGCTAAAAATATACCTATAGGTAGGTATTTCAGAACAAAGAAATAACTAACAGTTTCCTCATCTACAGCCTTAGGTACTGATACTTTTTAAGGCTTTCATTATTTTAAAAACCATGTTTCGGGTCCAGTATAGGTACAGTAGGTAGGTACTACGCATGTCTTTCAACTTCCATTAGAAAGCAAAATTTACCTACAGTTTTAAGAGTCTATAAGATCTCATTTTCATTCACCAATATATTTGCAGTTGATACTCTGTTGTGCTGATGTTTGAATTACTGTTTTCTATTGTAAAAATAGGATAAATTATGTGATAGATAAATGAGATGGATCATCAGCTACCTTCGACTGGCAACAAAATTAGCAGTAGGTAGGTACCTACTTGTACTTACTGTCCTTAGATGATGTAGGTATAGTACGGCCAGCCTGAAATGCCTGACCCGAGGGCATTCTATGGAAGGTGAACAGTGCAGAATACCCTCGGGCCAGGCATTTCAGGCTGACCGTACTATACCTACTTGCGAAGAGTATACTCTTTATCCAACCGTCCCCTTTCAAACAAAAAATTGAATCAGGTAAGTTACCTTAGGTACCTACCCTACATTCCTACTTATAGTGCCATTTTTTAGGTATGAGATTCACATTTTATTTTAAATTTAAAAATTGCAAATACCTAAGTAGGTAAATAGTTTGATGAAAGTTTACGTACTTTAGGTACCTACTCCATATAATTGTTTAACAATGCTTGCAGTTTCTTCAGGCACACAAGTCATGCAACGACCCTGATCTATAATTTTCGGGCCGAAACTGGACCTTACCCCTTCCCGACTCGGCGCCCTACATAAAAGTCGTAGTGTAGGTATATACCTAAGAAAATTATGAGAAAATAAAACAATCATTTGACGTCAATTTTTAGGAGTTAAAAAGTTTTACAAAGAAAAACACCGTACTTTGTGTGGATTGCCGTTTCCCGCCTATTATCTACTGCCACGTGAATTTTGCAGCTGCCTGTGCTGCCACGTTGTCTTCTGCTAGTGTCGTGCTGTTTCGAAGTGACGTGTAAGCAAACAAGTATTTCAACTTCTTATTTTTATTCAGCCCCTTTACTGTACTGCTACTCTCTTCTACTTTAGCTCTAGAAATTCTTCGTTTTCTTAAGTTTTTATTGCTAATGTCAAGACATCAAAACCGTATAACCCAAGGAAGAAAAGAGGGACTAGTCCGTAGTGTCTTAGGTAGGCCTGGTTTAGATGTCTGATATTATTTTTATCTGTGTGCCTTTCCTTGGTAAAATCTTCTAGTGCTATGGCAACCTACGAGGAGTTCATACAGCAGCATGAAGACCGGGATGGCGTGCGGCTGACATGGAACGTCTGGCCTTCCAGCCGGGTGGAGGCCACCAAAATGATTGTCCCTCTTGGTTGCCTCTACCAACCCCTAAAGGAGCGTCCAGGTAACGTAATAGTAATCTAAAAATTTAGAAAGTGCGCTGTGTACGTTATATTTCTCTATTATTCCTGATATATATATTCTCAGACTGTAGAGACCTAAATTGATAACGTTGTCGATGTTGTTCATCCCGAGTAGGTGCGTATAAGTACCTCCTCCTCCTACCTATACCTACCCATTCGTATATATCATGTAAGATATAAATAAACTATAAACGTATAAATCTTTCTACATTGATTTACAGTGTAATAAATTATTACTAATAATTATTATACTGCGGAGTGTAACATTATTGATATTTCCCCTTGAAATTTCGGTTAGGGTCCGGGAAAGGGGACCACCGAAATTTTTCTAAATTTCTGGTAAATTCATGTACAGCAATCGTGGACACTTATTTATTTTTTTAGTGAACGTGTGGTTTACAATAGGTAGGCAGTCCTTATTGGAAAAAATCTGAAGTCTGTCATCATTGGTTGGTTCCATAACTATTTCAAAAAATAAAAATAAATAAATAAATAAACCTAATTAACTACTTTGTATATTTCCATAAAAAAAAGAGGTATTTTGCTATGCAATTATTAATGATGATGAGGCTCCTGATTTTTGCAATATATAATGAAGAAAGAATTGTAAGTCACAAAGGAAGGTCGAGCGTGGACGTCACACTTACAGAAACGCTCCTAAATATTCAGATATTGAAAAATCCATATGACCGCTGGAGAGCAGACGCATGGTCGAGCCCTGCCGGCTCAAGGCCGTCTCACCCCCAGCCCCCAGTCTGTTGTCGGAGTCGGCTCGCGCCGGTCGCATGTGCGCGCCGCTCTATTCCCAGTTTTCATTGTCCCTTTGCAGTCCAGTCGTGTAGTGCCTTTTTCTGGTGCTCAGTCTCAGCTTCTCCTTCGTTTTCGGGAAGAGGAGCGGAACCCTCTGAGTGCATCTTCAATTACTTGGAGCCTCAGGTCCGGTTATAAACTTAACATATTTTTTTTTTTTACTGCGTAAGGAGACTTGTCTCTTAAGCACTTATTGCATCTCAGACTACTTGCCTTGGAAAGGTGTTCTTTCCCTTTGGGTGATGTTAGGTACATACCTTGGCTTAATTTTTATATTTGTCAGTGGCGCTATTTCCTTATACCTACCCTTTTCAGTGCAGTTTAGGAAGAATGTGTCTTCTTTTCTTACTTCACGGTTAATATGTGGTAAAGGGATCCGCTTTGTCCTGAGAGGTTCGGGTTCGAATACCGGCGAATACGACATGGACATATTGGCTTTGGCCCACACATATTCGGCTTCGGCCAAAAAAATCTAAAAACCAACTCATCGAAGCATATTATGTTCTCTGAACGTCGCACGTTAAAAAATAGGTCTTCGGGATTTTCCCCCAAAGCTTTGTGCCAAAGAGTTGGTTTCGTTTTCTTTTTGGTATTAGTTGGGTCCTGCACCAGAAAAAGCTCCTTGATATTCCTTTTCCTGCGGATGATATGTTCAAAATAATAGCTTCTTTCGCTCTCTTCGGATCATTGGATCGTTGGTATCCTATCCTTCAGGCTCTTGCCAAGTTCCAATTGCTTTTACCTGGTACCTTTCAGGTTTTTCGTTTTTTGATCGAGCCTTTCTTGTCTGTTTTTTATTTTAGTTCAAGCTTTTTGCCAAAAAAATCAATTTAACTGTCCTTATTCATTGTACTTACTCGTGCCCGGTGCATGCTGTATTATCTTTGCGTTACTAACCGTTTGGTTCGACTTTGAATAAGTAGGTACCTATCTAAGTTGAGTAAAATTTAATAAATCCAACTATCAATATGTTTGCCCTAGAAAGAATAATATCAAGTTGGTATCAATAAAATGTGAGTGAGTAATTTGGCATTTGGTGATTTCAGACCTGCCACCTATTCAGTATGAGCCTGTGTTGTGTACAAGAGGGACTTGCCGGGCCATTTTGAACCCCATGTGCCAGGTTGACTACCGCGCCAAGCTGTGGGCTTGTAATTTCTGTTTTCAGAGGAACCCGGTAAGATATATGATAATGCAGTACTTTACATTACGAATAATAATTGGAATATGACCCCTGCAGCCTGCAGCTAAAAAAAAAAAAAAAAAAAAAAAATCAGGTCTAGGAGGGGACTCAGTCAAGCCTCCAACATACCTTACTTACTTACCTACAAGTAGGTAAAGAAAAAATACACATGTAGAACTGTATCACTTTATGGTTTACTCCTTTACTAATTTCGATGTACCTATACTTTTGTATTTTTATTTCCAGTTCCCTCCACAGTATGCAGGAATATCCGAGCAAAACCAGCCTGCTGAGCTCATTCCAATATATTCTACGTTAGAATACACGATTACGGTAAGATTGCTTAAAACAGTATCTAATTTGAGCAACAACAAAAAAATCATTGGTGGACAATAATTATTGTACCGACTTTTTTCCACAGCGAGCCCCATGCTTGCCTCCCATATTTCTTCTCGTCGTGGACACATGTGTGGAAGATGAAGAGTTGACGGCTCTGAAGGACTCGTTGCAAATGTCGCTCAGCCTGCTGCCTCCCAATGCCCTCATTGGGCTCATCACTTTTGGGAGAATGGTCCAGGTGTGTGCATTGTTTTTCCTTAATTAAAAATTTATTATCTTGTAACCAGCGAAAATTCGTAACTTTTACTTAGTAGATACCTATTTCAGCTTGTCAATTTCTGCTGTTGTTACAGGTTCATGAACTAGGTTGTGAGGGTATTTCGAAGAGCTATGTGTTCCGTGGAACCAAAGACCTGACAGCGAAGCAGATCCAGGAAATGCTGGGAATCGGCCGCTTCCAGGGGAATCCGCAGCAGCAGCAACAGCCAGGGCTGCAGAGAGGACCAACTGGGCAGCCCCTACCACCTGCCAACAAGTAAGGCCCCTAGTAATTATTGTAACTTGTGCGAACCCGTGCATTCAAATAGTTGAACATGATTAACCAGTCACATACCACCATCCCTAGCTTCTAGCTTTAAACCCACCATGACTTCTTGTCCTGTCTACTCGTTAACATGGAGTGGTATGTGGTGACATTTTTCGTAGGAAGCGTTAGGAACTCGAAAAATTATTCGATTAAACTAGTAACTGATGTTAAAAAGCTATAAAAAGCTATATTATATTATATTATATTTCAGAACAAAAATATCTCATGGTTTCTTATGATGTTATGAAAGGTGGTTGCAAAACTGTCACTGTCACTGGTTCCCTCCTTTTTCTTTCATTATAACTACAAGGCTTCTTTTTTTTAATTTCTAGGTTCCTGCAACCTGTGCACAAGTGCGATATGAGCCTGACTGACTTGCTGGGGGAGCTGCAGAGGGACCCTTGGCCAGTCCCAACCGGTAAACGGTCGCTCAGATCGACTGGTGTCGCCCTCTCAGTTGCGGTCGGTTTACTAGAGGTGGGTCGGAAAATTCTTGGGATTTTCTCATTGAATGTGCATTTATGCCCTCCCATACAGTTCGAATCCCTATGCCCACAAATTTTCTGTGGTTGAATATTCTTAGTGATGGACGGCTACTTAGCCGTCGGCGGCACGTACACTTACTGGGGACGTTGGCTTACTAAAAATAATTAAAATATGTTATTTATGTTTAGTGCACCTACCCAAACACGGGGGCACGGATTCTGGTATTCGTAGGAGGGCCATGCTCACAAGGCCCCGGCCAGGTGGTGGACGACGAGCTGAAGCATCCCATCCGTTCGCACCACGACATCCACAAGGATAACGCTAAGTACCTCAAAAAGGCGAGCAAGCATTACGACTCCCTCTCGCTACGCGCTGCTACCAACGGCCACGCTATAGACATCTACTCGTGCGCACTCGACCAGACTGGGCTTCTTGAAATGAAGCAATGCTGCAACTCTACAGGGTACATACGCCGTATTTTATTTTGATTGCGTGACTCTGAAGAGCTAAAATTCTTGTTTAGTTTCTGCAAAGGAATAATTTTGAGAAAAGTAAGGCAATAGTTGAGTCTGAGTCGAAAGTCCAACTCCCTAAGTTCGTCTCTACCAATTTTGAGAAGGTTTAGTGACTTCTTTGGTGGCCATGAGTTAGTGAAAAATTTTTTAGTTGTTTGTTGACCACGTAGTTTAACTGACACTGGATACCTGCCCCCCTGGGCCTAAAAATGAGGCTCAGACGTCACGACGTCAATTTGCTTTCTGAAATATTTTTATTTTCACTTTTCATTCAGTGGTAGGAAACAAGAAGGAACGTTTTTTCTCCATTTGAGGTTGACTTTCGTCAATTACTCGCTATTTCCTTAATATTATCTTCAAACCTTTAAAAACAACTTCAAAATCTTTTAAAGAAGCGTCACAGAACAAATAGTGGTTTTTCTGCCTTGGTGACTTTCAGGTCCCCTTATTGTGGGACTTGGAATAGTTAATGATATTGATGGTTTATTTTTTCAGAGGACACATGGTTATGGGCGATTCATTCAACTCGTCACTATTCAAGCAGACGTTCCAGCGAGTGTTCGCACGTGATAGCCGCGGAGATCTGCGCATGGCTTTCGGTGGAACGTTAGAAGTGAAGTGCTCTCGTGAGCTCAAGATATCGGGTGCACTGGGCGCTTGCGTGTCTCTCAATGCTAAAGGCCCCTGCGTGGGTGAGACAGAGACAGGCCTCGGAGGCACCTGCCAGTGGAAGCTGTGCACCTTTACCCCTAACGCTACCGTCGCTTTTGTGTTTGAAGTCGTCAACCAGGTATGTTACTCCATTTACTCCACTAGTACCGCAGTTCTTGCCCCCAAATTCACTATTTTATTTACGAGACGGTAGTGCTGTCCCTTTTATGAGCAGTGTACACTGAGTGTTGGTAAATGAGAAGCGTGAATATCAGAACCAAAGCATAAAGTCAGCTTTGGTTAAATCGTTTGTTATTTACCTGGACTCCGCTGTATATTTGACGGATATGTTTAAAATCCGGAGAGTAGGTGCCTAAAATTATTGTATTCCTAGAACTTCATTTTTATTATATTTTGAAAAGAGCCCTGCACAGTAATTTAGTAAAGCGCAAGTTGTGTTTTTTCATTCAAGATCTGGAGACTATAGAAGTTGGGTGAACTTGTGACGGAACTGGCACTCTTGTATAGCTTGGTTGATTTGGTGTGGACTTAAGTGGTGCAATATCTATTTACAATATTGCTTGTAGAGATTAGCTCGCCTCATTTATTTTAGAGCCAAAATAAGCTCTAAAATCTCGTTTCGCTTCGCATTAAAATTAAACCCCTTTATTGATGTCCTCTGCGTCTTTTTTCCATATCAGCACGCAGCACCAATTCCCCAAGGAGGGCGAGGGTGTATCCAGTTTATCACACAATACCAACACGCCAGCGGGCAGAGACGGATCCGCGTGACGACGCTGGCCAGGAACTGGGCGGACGCGGCCGTCAACTTGCACCACATCAGCGCAGGCTTTGATCAGGAGGCCGCCGCCGTCCTTATGGCCCGCATGGTGGTGTACCGAGCAGATAACGACGACAGCCCCGACGTCCTCCGATGGGTTGATCGGCAGCTCATTCGACTGGTAGGTGGTTTTCTGTTCAAATCTACTTTTAAAAGGGTTTTGTAAGGATGGTTTATACGGAACCTCTTGTCTCTGGGCTTATATAAAATCACAGACTGGATCTAGTACTACTAGTACTATAGTAAAACATAAGTCGCATGGACCCAAATGGAAAAAAATCACGGATGTTTTAGATTTTGTACAGCACTGCTCTGCTGCCCCGAGCTCAGTGACATGTCCAGATTCTAGAACAAGCCATTGAACACTAAACCCATTTTTCTTACCCAATATTGTAACTCCTGAAGTCAGTGACGACATATGTATCAGTGCTGTTTCAATCGAAGCCTGACCGGTTTTTCGTCAACTCTACTAAGCTGTTTCTTGTACCTATTTCGATTGTTTAAAATACTCCTTCAGTAACCGTACTCACAGTACCTATGGAAGTGAGCGCATTTCATATTAGCTTAATGATTTTTTTTTTCCGTAGTGCCAAAAGTTTGGAGAGTACAGCAAGGATGACCCCAACAGTTTCCGATTGGCGGAGAATATGAGTCTATATCCGCAGTTCATGTACCACCTCAGGCGCTCCCAGTTCCTTCAAGTCTTCAACAACAGCCCTGATGAAACCACTTTCTACAGGTACGTTACCTACAGCAACCGTGTCTGTGGAGTCTAGGCGTTAGCCCTGACTATTTACTACTATCCAGAAACATAGCTGTTTAGTACATAAATAATACATTTATTATGCTGTGACATTCAAATTGTCATGGTCTTGGTCGGTACAACTGTGTCGACACTTAAAAAATTAGTGGCTACCTATTTACGGTGTTTATTGAATTAACTGATAACATGCCTAATTTTAGGATGTTAGGAATTCCTCCTCATAATTTTGCATGTCTGAGAGGCATATTTAAAAATATATGCTTTCACCACTCAATTGCGCGGATACCCCTCCGGGTCTTGCGCTTTTAAAAGAAAAAAAATGCTTGTGCAATTTATGGCAATTTGATCGTCATCCAGAGGAAGTTGAACTGTTTTAGTGGGCATGCATCAAACTTATTTATGCCGGGATTTGAACCTTTTTCATTGGACACCGCTCGGGCACTGCGAGGTGCAACGTTTACTTCCATGCAGTCTGAGGTGGTTTTTCGTTTTCAGGCACATGCTGATGCGTGAGGACTTGACACAGTCGCTGATCATGATTCAGCCGATCCTGTACAGCTACAGCTTCAACGGCCCCCCAGAGCCCGTCCTCCTCGACACCAGCAGCATACAGCCAGACCGCATTCTCCTCATGGATACCTTCTTTCAAATACTCATATTCCACGGAGAGGTGAGTGGTCATCATTGCTAGTTGGAGTTATTATATATTATTTATTATTAAAAAAAAAATGTTAATTGTGATTTAAATGTTAATGTTAATTTCCTGATGAGAAAAGTAAAAAAAAACATAAACAAACAGTATTGTGGGGCCCTAAATGTAATTTTTCGTTTCAGACGATCGCGCAGTGGCGTGCTCTACGCTACCAAGATATGCCAGAGTATGAAAACTTCAAGCAGCTCCTACAGGCTCCTGTGGACGATGCACAAGAAATTCTCCAGACTCGGTTCCCAATGCCGCGCTATATCGACACCGAGCAAGGGGGTTCCCAGGTAAAGTAACTATTAGTATATTTTCAGGTATTAATACGCTTCTTCGGCGTACTTTTTAGTGAAACTACAAAAGTTCTCGACTCTCGTTGACTTATGTTTCGTAGCCTATACCTACCTATTAGAGGGTAGCTTTATTATCATTTGAAGTGATCTGTAAAAACGATTGGGTACTTTTCTTCCCGAAATTTGTTTTAAGGGAGTGTGTCTTTATGTTTGCAGGCCCGGTTTTTGCTGTCTAAAGTGAATCCATCTCAGACTCACAACAACATGTATGCGTACGGCGGGGTGAGTACTATTTCACTGCCCTCAATTCATAGATACCTGTAAGATCTGTATTTACGTAAGCGTCTTTTTGTCGTGGTTGACGGTGGGTTCCACCACTGTCTAAATATAAATGTACTCTGCATCCTAAGATGTGTAATAGACCCAACCCTGGTTGAAAGAAAAAACCCATGGGTCACTGATATGATTTTTATCATTAATTATTAATTACATTAGGTCAGTTGTAGTGTTGATATGTGTTGTAGTTTATTACGGAGTGTGCTGCTGATTAGTTGTTCTGCAGTTTGCATTTTGATCTTCTCTCATTTTTGCCCGTTTTCATTTCAGCAGGCGATGCCGGTTCCCAGTGGGGTATTTTAAATTTTTTATTGGGATGGGTTAAATTTCTCATTCGCATTCACAGTGTCGATGTTCTTCAATGTTCCGTACGCCCAGAATCCTGTTTCTCACTCTCATAATATGCCCCTGATTTTCTCACTCAAAAGCTTGACATAATGTAGGTATTTGGCTAATGGGTTTTGCCCTACATAAACGTGAAAAATTTACGAAACAGGTTTCTATTCGGTTGTAAGACATTGCAGAACGATCCCTTGAGCGAGGTCTCACTTCTGTGAAACTACTGGTTACCTACATATTTCAGTTTTATTTCTGTAGCATCTCCTGCCGACCAGTGGTGCCTGGGCTTCTTGGTACAGCAGTGCTGCTTGAATTACCTTCGTTCTTCATCTTCTTTCCTGTTTCTAGCCATGGCAAAGGATGGTTTTTGCTTTTCCCCAAGCTTGATAAATTAACCGTTAGGTTCGGTGCTTTAACACACCTTGCTGCTCGAGACTGTATGGTTGAGGAAACGGGACATGGAATAGTGAAATAAATTATATCTTCTGTAAGACTGTCATCAAGTCTGGAAATATTTAGGGCCTACAACAGAGAAAAATGGGTAGTTATCAAAATGTGTGTCTTGAGTTCCTCAGCCATGTCACTGGGTCTGAAGCACAACACTGCTAGGCTGAATTTCACCACCTCAAGATAGTGCCTTTTAACGTTCGAATAGTTATCGATTCGAAAAAGCAGACATCCTCTCGTTAGGTTTTGTTGTGTCAATAGAATTCGCCTGCTTTGATTACGTCAAATTTATTTCAACAATTTCAATCTAAAAGTGGAAATAAACGTGAAAAACCCCCTATTTTTTCGGAGAAAGAAGTTAAAATGTTGATTAGACTACACCAAGAGTCGCAGGTGTGAAAATTATGGTTTTCGCTAACGCACGGAAAATCCACTCGAAAGCTAACGAAACGGTGCATGGTGAAAGCCGTTAACATTTTTTACCGATACGATAGCGCTATCGTGTACACGATAGTCTTCACGTTAAAGTGGTGAAATCCAGCCTAAAGCGACAAAACCTCCCTGCATTAACTCTTGCCCTGTGGTTTCTCCGGTATAGTTCTAACCGCCTTTACCCACTGCTTGGTGGAGTGTTGGTATGAGTAGAGTGGCTAATGGCTGTTGGGGTTTTCAGGAGAGCGGCGCGCCAGTCCTCACAGATGACGTCAGTCTTCAAGTCTTCATGGAACATCTCAAAAAGCTTGCAGTATCCTCTCAAACGTAACTGCCTCCAGGTAAATTATATTGATGGAAATATAAAATTCGAGCTCAGTCCTCTCATTATTATTATTTGGCAGAAAAAGAAAATATTCAGTTATGAAACCCATTCTGGTGTTTTTGAATTGGGTAGAAGAATCATTTTGTGGCTCTTTTCTAAACCTTACAATGACAAATTTTTCAGAACAAATGAATATCCTCCGGTTTTCTCATAAAAATGCCCACCCCACCATACTCTGATATTCTTCCAAATCTAACGTGGTGAACATGGGAGAAAATCTTATCATGGTGGGACACACCCTAAGAAACATAAATAGGTATGGTGGCAAAGTAGGTAACTGAAGCTGATTCAAGGCAGCCAAAGCTTATGCTCTGGTCATTCCTTATTGTTGCAGGACTACAGTATTTGGGTTTAAGACGATGGCAGCAAATTCTTCCCAAGGTAAGTGCTTTAATGTACGCATTCATGTAGCATAAGGGTAGGCTGAAGGCGTGTCAGGTGGTAAATAATGTGGGAACTTTAAAATTGGGCGCCCACGGGACAGTTCTCCGGCTCAGTGCAGGCTAACGAGGATATACCTTCAGCTGATCCAGCCCTGGCTGGCCGAGGTTGAGCCTGTACAACGTTCCCTAGAGGATCGTAAAGTCAGATTTCCGATACATTTAACTTAGAATGTATTTACAAACAATAACGTTAGGACAGTAATCTAGAGTCCAGCAATAATAGTTCGGGGGTCCTCAACGCCGGCCTTGATTTTGCGCAGGAACAAGACGGCCTCGCGTCCGTCAACCAGGCGATGATCGTAGGTAAGAGCAATGTACATCATTGGCCGAATCACGACCTGTCAACACAATCATAGTCATTGTTCATCAGAGGTAGTCGTGGATTATGAGCAGACAGTTGCATGGAAATATGGAAACTGCAAAACCTCAAGTACACTGAGGTATACTAAGTAAATGAGTTGCGTCGATCTCACTGGCCAGCCAAGGGGTTCGAAACGTGTCCTGATGGGTCTGGGTTCGAATCCCATCCATTGAAGGCATGATTTCGGCAGTACCTCCAGTACCTAGTGTTATGCCTTTTCATAGGTAATCTTAGCGAGGACTATCTGTCAGTCAGTCACATTGCGATAAAAAACGTGCAAAATTTCACCTTAAAAGAGAATTTACACTCTAGGCACGAGGTGGGGGTTGGGGGGACTGTATCCAATCTTTTCGACAGTTACTACCCCAACAGTCTCAAATGATCTGTGGGGTTTAAAAGTAACTGCAAGTGCAGGTATCTAGATGAAACTGATTTTTGTTTTGTGCCATTTTTAAAACATTCAACAAAAAATGTCGAACTACACTTAGCATCTATAGTTGCAAGTGCACATTTGTTTGCATTGGGTGGTTTAGAAATTTATCTTTCTTCCACCCTTACCCCCTTCGGTCGTCCTATTCCTCAGATTTTCGATGTCACTCATGGTTCTGATTTGCCACTTCCACTCATATGTGACTGCCTTAAATTATTCCTTTCCGGAGAAGCTACCGAGTTCCTGGCACCATGAAGGGAGGGGAAGTTTAAAAACATCTGTACGTCTCCATTCTAGAGAGTTCACGCACCTGCCCATTCTTGGCGACCGGGCGCTCGAAGGTGCCGTGCATGCCCAAGATGGCTGACTGTGGCGGGTTGATGATGGGCGTGCCGAGCAGGGAGCCAAATACTCCGCCATTGCTGATTGTGAAGGTTCCCCCGTCCATGTCCTCGATAGCGAGCGCGCCCTTCCGCGCCTTCTCACCCAGTGCAGCGATTCCCAGCTCGATATCCGCGTAGTTCATCCCCTCCACGTTACGCAGGACGGGCACCACCAGCCCCTATCAAACAACCCATCTTGTTCAACCCTTGTCTACACATTGGTATATTACTCTATTAATAAAAAAAATTATTTACCTCTACCTACTTCGAAATAAAATGGATGGAAGCGGTGTAGTATTTACCAACATGTCGCCATGTACTCTCTGTCTGTAGTAATCTCCTACATCCCCAACATGGGAAAGGGTCTTCTTACAAGGGCGAGCCTATGTAATGATTACACATTTTTAATGTCTAAAGGGAAGTTGTTACCTGCAGCTCTACTGCGGATCACAAAGTTATCACGAAAAAATATATGGAAAATAGGATCAAGGGTATAATGACTCGCGGTTATTACGCGTGATAAAAAGATCCGCAATACAGCTGCTGGACCCCGAACCCATACTGTACTTCCACTCTCTCCTGTAGCAAGCTACCGCAGAAAGAGAGTAAGCAATTCAAGAAACTTCAAAATTTGCAAACTGTAACGTGGTACAGGTTGTGTACGGTGTGATACCGATAAGTAATCAGTATGTGACACGAAATTCGTAACTTGAAGCCTACCTGGTTGGGCCAGCACGAAATCGGGGTATGAATTACCTTAGGGGTAGCGACGGCCACCGAGATGTCGACGTAATCGCGGTAGATGATTTCTGCTCCGGTAGAGTCGATGACAGCGTTGACGACGGGCTGATCAGTGAGCGCATGCGCAGCTGCCTTCACGAAGGCGGACATGAAGCCCAGCTTCAGCCCATACTTCTTCTGGAACGCTTCCTGATTCTGCTTACGGAATTCCATAATGTTTCTGAAATGAACGAGAAAGAAATTATGAACGTACGAACTGAAATGTTGGTTTAAAGGAGCCTGCATATCTAAGCTTATGGAACAATTTCGTCGGTTACATGCACGCATGGTTGCTGCCACAAAGGAGAAAAATAATGTGTGTCCTGACCATGTTAAAGGCAAGTTACCGTCTAGATTGCGAATAGCTCGGATGCGTTCACTCGATTGCTCAAGATGTTTCGAAGCAATAAAAAGTGGCCTTCCAAATTCACAATGTCGTATCATAATCTGGGTCGGTACAGGTATCAACTTACCCCATGTCAATTTCATTGAACGTGGTGAGCATAGCGTTCGTGTTCTGCGCGTCCTTGAGCCTCTGTGCGATGCGCATGCGCATTCTGTTCATCTTGACGCGCTGCTCGGTGCGAGTGCCAGTGATCTCCTTGCTGTAGTCTGCCGGTGGGACCTGTGGAAAAGTAATCTCATTGGTAATGCAACACCACAGGAAATGGCTATCTCCAGTCTCCACCGATCAACGACGACGCGACGTCTCTCTGTGACTTATGAATGACTGTACGTTTTATAATTTGTGTGGTTTAGCATGACACTGTACTGACACATCGGGTGACCCTGACAGCGGTTCATAAAATATCATTTACATGGATCCTAGAAAAACTTCTTACTGAGAAAAAGGCGACTTCCAAGCTAGTTAGTTAGTAGAAAGACGGGGAGGGGGCATCCCGAGAAACCAAGCCTAGAATGAAACATTTCGCTCACTCGTATCATTAGCAAATAGCACCACACACGTCGGGGCTACAGTTTTAGAGGTGGGTTTTCTACCACCACACCAAAATATTATAATTATTATAATCGATCAACTGGAAGGGCAACCCTCGAAAAAACACATAATTCCCTACTGCTATCGTAATGTTAGTATAAAAAATCTATTATTTATTACATTTCAGTGGATTTCTATTGATGGAAACGTTAACTGGAACTCTTACCTTAACAGTAGCTGCCGCAAAGGATGGAGCAGGGCGAGGAGGAGGTGGCGGGGCGGACGTTTTGGGGGCTTGCGGAATGGGCGGTGGGGTGATGGGGGCCGTAGGTGGGGGTGGTGACGGCGCAGCCGCAGCAGCTGCAGGTGGAGGAGGAGCTGCCGCTTCGGCAGGGGGCGCAGCTGCTTTCGGCGGTGCACTTTTAGAAGGCGCAGCTCCTACAATTAATAATGCTTCAGTTTAATAATGCATTAGGAGGGACAAAATCCGGTACAAAATCAGAGCACAAAATACGCTTCACACTGAACACTAAAACATCAAGAATGCCCTTGTAGATGTGGGGGGGGGGGGGCTCAACAACTCGGGCATTGCGCTCAAAGAAAGAGGTGGCTTCCGAACCATCACAGCACTACCTTCTTGAATTTTCAACAAATCAGAGGTGCCTACCACGATTAAGGATTGCTATGGAATCCAGGGTAATTGTGAAGTCCTAAGAGTTTTTTCTTAGATAAGAAGTGAAAAAACTCGTGCATAAAGATATGAAAAAAATTACCTACTTACCAGTAATTTTGATTCGGAAGAGTTTTTGGCCAGCCTTAACGGTGGCGCCGTCTTCCACGTAGCGCTCTTCAATGATTCCATGGCCAGGGGAAGGTACAGCAACTGCGGTCTAGGAGAAAAAACAAACAAATTTATTAAATTATGGCTGGTACAAACACAAACTTTTAGTACCGTCACTATTAGGGAGTGGTTTTTAGTGGCACTGGCATAAGTATTTCCCAGGAAACTGCAGGATATTTTATATTAAAATTACTGTTTAATTAAATTAATATAAAAATGTAAGAGAAGTTCCCTAGTACTAATTACAGGAACTAGAAAATTCGTACGTCGAGTTAACTGTTAGTAGGACGTCAGACCAGTAACAAATAGACCAGGGGCCCACGGGGTCTGTTCTTGACGAAGGGCAGGAAAAGGTTTGAGCCTGTGGAGCGATGGGGAGGCTCTGGTAGTTTCAGGAAACCTGAGTCTTACTGTCCGCCGTTGGGGCTTTTGGGGGCTACAAATTTTTTAAATCGTGAAATTTTCGGAAAAATCTGTCGAACGGGAGGACGAAAAATTTCACCTTCAGAAGATCGGGGGCATGCCCCAGTATATAAAAACCAGGAAATAAGACACTTCGGTTGGGGCTTTCTACCCTTAAGACGCAATCCAAAATCGGTGGAGACCGGAAAAATCTGTCGAACGAGTGGATAAAAAATTTCACCTGCAAACGATAGGGGCCGCGCCCTAGTATAGAAAAATCAAAAAATAACGACGAAAAAATAAATAAAATAAAAATAAATGACAAAAAAAATGATAAAATAAAATAAATGACGAAAATAATTCAGGTTTGGACCCTTCCAACTACCGTTGATAGGCTGATCAAATTCCTCCGAAACAGCTACGTCAGAATCGGAATTTGTACAATGGCTGCCTAACTTAACAAATAAGGGTGTGTCCCTCCTACTCCGTTAACAGTTAAATTCCAATTAGTATTACAATTGGAATTTGGAATCATAAATTTGACCAAAAATCCCAAAAATTCACAAGTGAGGATTTGATCCTTATCAATGATACTCATGCGTAGGTAGAAAAATCATTTAGCTAAAAAACGGCATTATTAAAATTCGTGGTGATGGCAAACGACCTGAATTTTCAAATGAAACACACAAAAAAAATAGCCAAGCCTAAACCGAATCCGAGGAGTCCACCTACCAAATTTAGAAAATGATATTCACAAATAACAGCACTGGAAACTCAGGGGAGGATAAAGAAAGGAACGCGAAAAGACTGAACACAGGGCGCGCGCACGACCAGCCGGGCGGAGGTCTGACGCAACACTGGAGGCAAACTGGAGGGAGACGGGACGGGGTGGGACGCAGATTCTCCATTCATTCATTCTCTAAATATAGCAGGCCCGCCAAAACTTTGAATCCGGGGCTTGGGCGAACTTATTCTTTGTGACCCGTTTTCCGAGGATAATGTGGAATATTTATTTCTTCTGAAATATAAATAACGTTAGAAACTAGCTCGATGGTGATTTTACGATCGAGTCATTTTTGGCAAACATTTTATTGACAAAATTCACAAAATCGTAAAATCACCATTTAAGAGGACGCTATACCTGACGGTGCATTTTTGCCGCCCATAAGATTAACATTGCGAGCGGCGATTCATTTTCAAGGTTTACCCTTGGTTGGAAAGACACAAAACTTTGCCTCTACCTAGCCCTAACAATGTTCTAAGGAGTGTTCGAAGCAGATTTCCCATTTTTTTACTGGTTTTCGAGATACAGCACTTTTCTTGAGGTATGCGATGCTAGCATTTGCAAAACAGTTGCAATAAAAGAAACCATTGAGAAATTGGGAAATCTGCTTCGAACACTCCCTAGAACATTGTTAGGGCTAGGTACAGGCAAAATTTTGTGTCTTTCCAACCAAGGGTAAACCTTGAAAATGAATCGCCGCTCGCAATGTTAATCTTATGGGCGGCAAAAAATGCATCGTCAGGTATAGCGTCCTCTTAAACATGTACTGAACACATCCAACCTCAGAAAATGGGTATTAAAATCCATCAAAAAACGTCACTGTGTGGGGAAGCTTAACTGATAACTGAGCACAAGCGTTACAGCTGACACCAGAGTCAATAGTTTATAGGTAATTGAAAAATAAAATTTAGCGATCCATACCAGATCTGCAAGTTATAGCCTTACCTTGTCAGTTTCAATTTCAAGTACTGTGTCGTCCTCAGCGACATGGTCTCCTACGTTCTTCTCCCACCTGACATCTCCTTCTGACACGGAGTCGGCAAAGGCTGGTACCACGACGTCCTTCGATTCGTCATCTGAAACAATTTGTGCGTACCCTGTGAATGGCTAATTTATTTTCACAAGCTTTTGGCAATATTTCTCAACTAACCAGTGAGTTTCGTTCATTGATATAGGTACATATATAACATATATATTTAAGGTCATTCTCAAACAGGTTAGTCTCTGTCACATTATCTGATATAGTAGAGGGAATTTAAAGCAGGCACAAAACCTGCAGATGAGGCTACCCCCACCAGGTGCCACCGCACTTGTATCTGCTCTCCCATTGGTCAGCCCACTGGAGCTGGGGCTGGGGGTTGATGCAGGTTCCGTAATGTACCCAATATAATGGGGCATAAGCCCTTTTAATACTAACTTGGAGTAGGATTCTGCGTTACATCCCCTGCCTCTCCACGGGCTATAAGGACGTATCTGACAAGATCACAAAACGGTGTTGACTTGTAACATAACATGTTTTGTTACAGTGGGTATGCTAAGACACACTGCCCTAGGCTCTGTAAGATAACTGGTTCTGGCGCGCTACCATGGCCTTGCTTTCAAAGTGAGGGGAAGAAGTATACCTGGAGAGGGTAGTTTCCCCGCCGCTCCCTGACTCTCAGACCAACGTTTTGTGCCTGCTTTAAATTCCTCCTACTATAGCTCTTCCCACACCACGGGGACTGCTTGTATTTCCACCAGTAAAATGACTCACCAAATTTGGTAAGGCAGATCAAATACGCGTATGGTCCACCAGAACTGCCGCTATTTTCCGGAATGATCAAGCAATTAACTTATGTGTGTTTTAATATAAACTTACAAAAGACCGAGGTCGTTCGAAAATTTCTTATCCATGACGATTGAAGTTTAACAGCGCTAAGTCTGGAATCAAGAAGGTTCATTTAAAAAAGTTGCTAGCCGTGGTTGGGGCTTGCGCAGAAATCGCCGGGCCCCCATTTAAAGCGAGTAGCAGTGTCTATGGTAAGTACGTACCTAAAAAATGTTGTTTTACTGGATTGAGCTTAGGTTTTATAGTACCTAGGTAGGTATAGAGTTGACAAAAATTCTCCAATCACTTATTATTATTATTGTATTTACCTACGTGACCATACTTCTCAAATGTTCAGTCACAGTACTTAGGGTCAAGAGCTATACACAAAAGCAAGTGCAAAAGAATAAAAGAAAATAAGATTTAACCATCAATACGATCCTACTAACAAGCTATTGATAGAGGAATGAGCGGATTCCGGAGCCCTAGGTCAGTGACACTCCACCAACAGCAGTTGTTGCAACGAAAATTAATTTTACCTTGAACAAAGCAGAGCAGCTTTGGGGGAGACTGCAGTGAGAGCCTTGCACTGTTCTGCTGGTCTTAATCTTCCTACATTCTGGAAATGAGACACCAATACAGAAATATTTCACAAAATAGTGACTAATTTCAATAGCACCAGCAGGGGTCTCCAGAACAGTTTTAGGTGATGTTGACTTCGGGGAAATGATGAGGACATACCTTATGAAAGCTCCGGCAGCTGTGAGCTCTCAGAGCTTGCCTGTGAAGAGTTCTAGAAGTCACAGACAACATCCCACTCATCCCAGCCATCGCAGAACTCGCAGGGTCCGCTGAGCAGACGACATATCACCATTTTTCCTCTAATGCCACGTGATTTTTTAGGCGGGCTTATAAGTTTTTTAAATTTAAAAATAAATTTTCCTTCTTTTTTTAATAAAAAAAATTTAAGTACCACCTAATATGAAACCACATTACAGTATTTATTAGAAGCTAAGTTGTGACGTTGCGAATCCAGTAAAAACGCGCTCAAGCAACTGCTTTGAGAAACGGTTACTTTCCAACCTAGCCTAAGTACCTACCTATTAGATCTATTAGCCAGTGCAAGGGGCTTCAATTCGTCCTGCCAACGCTAATATCAGATGTACCTACCTATTAAGGGCGTCTACGCAATTATTGTACTTCTTATTTGTTAAAGATTTTTTTGCACACTTATTTAGGTATGATGAAACTATTGGATACCTACCTATTTATAAGTTCTGAAATATAGTACCTAGGTAGGTACCTACTATTATGTCGTAAATTAAGAAGCTGATATATTGAGATTTCACGATCGATTAATTTTGGGCAATTTTTTTGTTCACCGATTTCCTGTCTACTAAGTAGGTACTTAAGTACCTAACTTCCAGAAAAAGGGACATACCCACCTACCTTTTTAGACTTGCAAGTCAGCCTACATTCACATCCGCTCCAGAGTGGAGATCGGTAGGTAGGTATCCGTATCCAGGTACCTACGTACATTTTTCTGACCCTCTGGTGACAGGCGTACAATAGGTAGGTACCTACCCTATCTACCTACGGTAATATCCCTACTTAAAATCTGGCTCTGATTTTAAAATAACAGAGTAGGCATGTTGCTACATAATGAATATAATATTATCAATAAAAACTAAATTATTTACATGTAACAAAAACGCGACAAGATTGGGCGGTACCTCCATTTTCATCATATTATTTGCACATAAGATGACCTACCTAAATAGTACCTACAAATTTTAAGACTATTTTAACATTTTACACTAAATATATAGTACGTATACAAGAACACGCCAGGGAAGAGCTTCCAAGCTTAGAAAACAACATTCAAACAACACCAGTGGAAGCTGGACGCTCCAGCATGGTGTAAGCAGATACCCAGGTAAAAAGGTAGCAACCAAATAAGCACGCTTTTCCCTGAAGGGTGTATGGCCCACAGACAATCAACAAAAGCAGTAGAAAGAACTTGAATCCCGAAAGGTTAATCTCTCCATCCAAAGTTCTCCTCCTGGAGAGAAATTTTCAAGAGATTCTAGAAATTGAGTTAGCGTATGTGCTACTCCAGATCTTTAGATTGGGATACCATCGGTAAGAGGAAGGAAGCTCCAACGACTACACCATAAGCACTTACCCCCACTCCCACTTACAGGCCATTTATAATATCCATCACAACGAAATCAACGGCCATGAGCAAATCGAAGTATCTGTTTCAACTATAATTTGGTTTCAGCCGCAAAGGACCCTGTTTAGGTATATATACTATTTCCGCACTCATTATCAGATTTAACGGTGATGTGAAAACAACGCAATCTTTCTCTTACTCTACAAAATACAAATTAAAAATTGTCTTCCTGCCAATTAAGAAGTAACTTATGTAACAAACGAAAGCGACAGGTACGATTGATTGTCGAATTGGTCTCGTTTACAAGTTGCAAGAGGATACTACTATCCAGAAACATACAGTATACGAACAAAATAGAGTATGGCTACAGATCCTACAGACCTCATCTTCTGAGAATTCTGCCTTCTTTCGTTTGTCACATAAGGTAAGGAAGACTAAGAGAAAATAAATCTGATCTTTAGGTCCCCACAACCAACATATACCTACCTAGTATAAAACGGCCCAACGTCGTCACATTATAAGTAAATGAAGACAGAGTCTAGAAAGTTATTTAGGCGGAAACTCCTATGAAATAAAGGATAAAAGAACACAGTACGTAATTATTTTGGAATTCATGATAAAGGCCTGACAAAAACACTGTCACTGTGATGTGTCTCATTCCAGTCTCAACCACGCTAAGTATTTCGGCCACGCTCAGAAAAATCCTGATTACCTACCCCTCGACCAGCAAATGTTATCTGATTGGGTATGAATTACAGAAGTTACATTGGCACCGACACAGGAAAACTGATGAGAGCGAGGCCGAAGCATTAACTGGTAGTTACCTACATTACGAACCCACTTTTTTCATGAAACCAACACACTGAATAATTCAAGAAAGGATGCTGTTTTTCGTTTTCCATCTTTTCTTTCACATAGGTGTCCCAAACGAGTTGTTGCTTCAGTCAAAAAATAGAAAGAAGTAAAGTCATAGAAAAATAGTACTTTACTGCAAACAGTGCGCTGGTTTCATTCCACAAGTGGGATTTATACAATTGTACTTATATGAATACAATTCCTTTCTACACTGTTAGACTGTCTGCATAATCCAGGGCTGTTAGTAAGTCTGCGCCCTGCAGTAACGTCTGTCTATCGACAGGGGCATTGACCTCACAGTCACGCTGACTCAGGTCTGTCAGGGTTGGAATGGCGGCTCCAGGCTGCAGAAGTAACGAACTCAGTGTGCGTAGATCCTGTTGCCTTGTTTCTCGCTCACTGCGTCGTTCGCTGCTCGCCACGCATAGCTGCTTTAGAACCTCCGTTAAGGCCCCCAGGCTTTCCTTTGGAACGCGATCCTGCAAACCATCATTTATGAATTCACAAATAGCAAGGAAAAGGCTGGCGCTGGCTTTAGTGGTAGTCAAACTTTTATCCCCGGTAGGACAGAGTCTACGGAATATGTTCACGTATTATATATCGCTCAACTGCGATAAATCACAGCACTGTGCTAATTAATCATTTAGGGTTTCAGGGTTTACCATCCACTACGGTAGGTGGGTACCTAATAACTTTAAGTGCAAACAACACTAATGAATAAAGCAATGACGCTTACGTTTACACAACTGGTAGGTACAGGTTTCGCTTTCTTTTCAAGAACATGTATAGTCGTGAAAATTAAACCTGTAAGGAGGTAAAGTCCTGGAACACCATCATCCTTATCACCTATACCAACTAGAATTTTGTGTCGGGCCTAAGGACATATATTATAACAATGACTATCCCATTCAGTGTGCCAGCATCACCTTAAATAGGAACTTACGCGAGTTCGAGGATCCTGATTTCTGAGCAGCAAGAAACAGAGAAAATGTAAAGGTGAAGTTAGTGGAGAGGGCCGAAGTGGCACAAGTGATACTCAATGGGAAATTATTATTAAAAGGTACTTGGTTACTTAA
The DNA here is from genome assembly GCA_950004255.1 of Mesopsocus fuscifrons. NCBI lineage: Eukaryota > Metazoa > Arthropoda > Insecta > Psocodea > Mesopsocidae > Mesopsocus > Mesopsocus fuscifrons. Next base: position 12,063,302 of record OX465373.1, on the reverse strand, counting down.
TCGTAGGAATGTGTTGAGTCTACATGACATTTCTTGACAACAGCTAACCATTCAGATAAAGATTATATTTTGTAACTATCGACACGACATGTTTCACTCAACCCCTGAATCCCTGACAGAGAGCAGAAAAGAAGGCATAGTACGCAGCACTGCCAGCAACTCTCGACACCGACATCTATTTCGGATATATTGGTTCATCAGCGACAAGGGCCAGATGTGCGATCGGGCTCGCCTTGAGCTCCATTTAGCCATTATATTTTCATGCAATTAAGCGCCAATTTCGACAGCGTGGCTCATATTTTCATTCCGTTCAGCTCGCGACTAACAAGACGATTAAGACACTTAATTAACGCTGCAACTGGGGAACTGTTTTTAAGTGAAAAAGGAAGATGTTCAGTTTTCAGGCATTGTTAGGTTATGGACGAAAAGAATGAAGTCAAGGCCGTTCCTCCATACGGTTTTCGTGAATGAAGCCCACGTGGGAATGAGCGGGCTCGAATGCTCGGCACACGCTGCGGCCTCAGTAATAATAACTCACTACCAGTTGACTCGCCGAATGTTGCGCAACCACTAGACAATCTTGGCAGTTGTCTCCCGCTCTTGCCTTCCTTTCTTTCCCCTATCAAAGCCTACCACGAAGAAAAAGGGAAGTAGAAGAAAACAAGCTTATTTCTATATTTACATAGAAGAATAAAGGGACTAGATGGTGGTGGAATGAATGATGGGCTAGCTGGCACGGCTTCTGCTGGACCCGATACAAATATAACCATGACTGACGTCGCAGCCACTGACCAGAAGGTTCATGAGGACGCTGTGTGAGCGCGGTGGCGGCGGCGGCGGCGGCGCAGGGTCCATCAGGTGATGCAGCAACTGCTTGCTGTCGCAGCCGTCAGAGTCTGAGGGCTCTATCAGGTGCTGCAGCAGTTGCGAGGGCAGGTCACTACGTGTCCGTTTACTGCGCGCTGAGTCGCGGAGGTCGGTGTGCGCGCGCTTTGTCCCACTCCTGTCCAGCAAAGGCGGACCGACCCCCGGCGGTGCTTTTCGTAACAGGTTCACACCATGGGACATCGGTGGACAAGGCTTCGCTAATTTTGCTTGACCTGTGTCTTTGAACCAGTCATGGTCTGCAACAAATAAAGTGAACCCATGACAAATTAAGAAATGTTCCGTAGGCTCGTAATATGAAATCCTCTCAAAGAAAACAGGGCACCCACCAGTACGTTTGTTATTCCGGACACCCCGTAACGCCTCAGGAGCAGTTCTCAAGAGCTCTGCGAGACTCGAGGTTTCTGTTCGCGTAGGCGGAGGCGGGGGTGGTGACGGGGATGGTGATGCAGTCCACATGAGGTCTACGGCGGGGATCAGAAGGGGAAGGTCCTCATCTAATGGGATGTAAGGTGCCTTTAGACAAAGGTCTTCCTCCAGCTCTGACCCACCTGAGTCAGCTGTGAGACTCATAAGGCCTAAAGGTTCATCGTCGTGCTCAGGGCTACAAAGAGAAGGTAGACTGCAGTCACCAGGACTCTGAAAAAACATAGTAAGGCTATTAGTACCAACTAGTCCCACTAGCAACTACAACCGGTCAATATAAAAGCATATGATAAGTACACGAACCAAACACATATCAAACTGAAATACACTGTAGACATCAGAAGATATAGCACCTTAGCGAGACGGCGATCAAGGTCTGAAGGAGATTGAGCAGAGTCAGAGTCATCCCGATAGGAGAAGAAGGGGTCGCCACTGGTGCGGGAGGGGCAGCTGGATGAGGACAAGTCATCAGCCAGAAGGGGGCAATAGCTGTCAGCAAGTATGTCACTGAACATGTCGCCCAGCTGAGGGAGGTCTAGAGGAACGCAAACATCGCCAGCCGTGGGCGCTAGGTGCGTCAAGTCTTCAGGCTCGTCTTTCAGCACTGAAAATAATTCGTTCATTTGTTAATAAAAATGTTTCCAGATGAAAACCCCTAAAGAACACTCCCTCTATGATTCGGAGCTTACTTGTGAGACCAGGCTCGTCATCCGAGAACATAAGGTAGCCCTTATTCATGTCTTCGGTACGTGGAGCGAATATCTTTGCGGTTGCCAGCTGGGGGCGCACAGGCGCTGGAGCGGGTGCGGGCGCCTCCGTCTCCCTCACATTGGGAGGAAGGCGAGAAATGACTGAGCAGGTGACGGCCACCGGTCGTGGTGCTTTCTTTACCACCAGTTGACTCGATGAGTACACTTCATCCCTGTTTTCCACCCCACTGAAACATAAAGAGACACCTTCGATGCCAACTTCGAAGTTAGTACTAGGGGCACAAGGCACAACGAATATCAGAGGAAGTACAGAAACGAAGTTTCCAGCAGGGGGCCGTATAGAGTTGTAGACTTGTCGAGATGTGCATCAGATGATGATGTAACGTACACGAGGAGAGGCCAAGGAGTGGATCAGATAATTGCTTCTTAGACGACTGATAACGGCACTAATCAGTACAACATCACACCCACCCGCCGGTATTTCATGTTTCGTCTTCACCGCAGCTAACATCCAATAATTTACTGCTGTGCTGTTTTCTCAAGGAAATGTAAGCAGAACTCGAGTACGACTAGGGTAGCACAGCAAAAACAGCCATGTTGTCCTCACCTAGCTTCAACCCATTATTTAATTTGGAAATTTGGAAATTGATGAGTTATTCCTTTTGATTCTTAATAATTATTCTTCAGTTATTTATTAGTAAGGGGATTCAAAAGTCAACAAGATTGGGAAAATAATGGTACCTCTTTTTCCGTTATCACAACTGAAGCAAAAAATGAGAACTTCGCTCTGAGGTATTTTTATTTTACTCTTAGTTTTGCCGCAACATGAACGGCTTCTGCGCCTCGATCCCACCTTCACGTGGCAGAGTTCTAAAGAAAATACCATACGTCGTACCTATGTCACTTCAAATTTCTGTTTTCCTAATGTCTCCAAAATATTTTAAAGAATTCAGCTCGCATTCCGCTTTCCTGTCTTATGAAGTGTAACATCCACCAGAGAGAGCTGCGGTGATAGTTAGGTTGTGGATAGGTAGCTATTATGAGCTCCTCGTGAGCGAGTGACACAGCGACAATGTGAGGCTGTATGCCATTATGCCGTCGGGCCCCAACCATTCACCGCGGTCACATGTTGATGGTGCTTGGGTGTTATTGCAAATTCACATCAGCGGGACAGCGAGTCAAGGCAACAACGTTATGTGACGCACGATGCACTCAACCTAAATCGCGATCAAATAAACAATCACACAGTAACACTCTGTATTCTTCAACTCCTTGAGGTCGAAAGTCTGCCGAAGTATTTCACTACTGAATAAATCACCACTGAGATAGGACTCATTCTCAGTTGTCAACTATATTTCATAGGAGACTGGTGCTACGTGAAAGTTATAGACCTTAACATAAAATAGGTCTTAACTGATAGGATAGTCTGAACTACCCTCAGTAAAACGTCTGCTCACTTTACAGATTACAGAAGGAAAGTAGGTAAAAACTATAAACAACTGGGATCAGAAATCACGGTAAGGTCCATCCATGAACAGCTTCCACATGGTTGAGGCATTTTCTCACAACACAGATATTATTTGCACTTCACCATGGCTGAATTCTATAATCAGTTTATCCACAGAAAAACACAGTTTCTTGTCTTCTGCAGTTTTCGGTTGCTGATCTGACTGTAACGTCGCTGTCTGAACTTCTCCGAATCTCCGCAAGTCTTCACTGCTGGTGTCTCAGGAGCCTTCGCCGTCGTCTCAGCAGGTTGCAGCAGATGATAAGGTCGGTGGTGGTGGTTTATAGCGTATACTCACCAAGAAATCGGTGCAGACAACACAGGACCAGTGGACGGGCCGACTGGCGGCGGAGTGTGGAGTCAACGTCTGTCGTCTGGCACGCAGTCGTGCCGCGACTCGCCGCCATCGCCATTGCCCCGTGCACCCATCACCGACTTAAGAGCCACCAATCTATCATCATCGCACGCTTATTGTTGGTACATCAAACTTGGTAGTTTGCTCTTAATTGCTGGATGCCATGACGACATCCGTCCAGGAATTGCTGCTCATTTTTCCGTTCAGATCAGGCCCAGTTAGACTATTTTCAGTTAAGAAAAACTGAAGTTGAAGTATCTGAGCTAAATATTTTAACTGGAAGGAAAATATTTATCATTTTTTTTTTTCGAAATTTTTAGGGGTCCTGTCAATCATAAGAAAAGAAATGCAGGGCCGAGGAAGTCGGGAGAAAGCTCGCTGGCAGTCACGTGACAGAGGTCACGTGGTGCTTGGCGCAAGCTGACCGCAGGCCACGACTCCACGAGGGCCAAGCCGGCAGCAAGTGCCAAATTATGTCACTACACTCACACCCGCCGCACTCCTGCAGTATTTCACTAGGCCACCAGTGAAAACAAGGGCCCCGCCCACTTATTACTTAGGGCCAATTTCACCAATTTCGAACAAACTCTGGGTGAACTACCTGCCCAGAATGCTCGAGCATTCACAATAAACCCCAGCAAAGAAATCTGAAAATAAAGTAAGTGGGTATGAAAAAATCAAAGTAAGGACTTACCTTGACCCATGACGCTTGAATGAAGTAGACTGTTAAAAAAGGAAAAACTAGGAAAACCCCCATCGCGTCGGTTTTGTACTCACCTCACTTTCTCACTGAAATTTCCCTCAGTGGCTAGTCGGATGTTTCAGCTTCGAATTAAATTCGGCCCAATTGACATTTTACGCTACTTTTTTAACCTCACTGGTTGGGGATCCCTTTAAGGTGAGTGCGTATAGAGGAGGAATGCGGGGAAGCTAAAAGGCAAAGGGGAACAAACAGGCCCCACAGACATGCACTTGTACGGGCAAACAACCAGGCCATCGCTACCTGCACCAGGCACACCTGAACCTAGCTTAGATCACCCAACGGCAACATCATCCTACTTTAATTGTTTTATGGTCAAGATAAAACCAATAAAAAAACCATCATCATAACTAGTGCGAGGATTCATAATCATGTTAACAGTTCTGTGTCAAAATGTAGCCATATGTGATCACTGCCATATCTGCACAACATCTTGTACCTACTACTTGCTCTTAAAAGTTTTACTTCAGCCTAACTATCAGTTAAATCTACCTAGCAGTAGTATAAAATGTAATTAATTTATCAACTCTGTCAAAGCTAACTTGACACCGTAAACAACTTCAGTAAAATAATTTCAAAAAGAGGGCATTGACACTAGCAATTCAAGAATATACAGTAACATTAAAAATACCGTGTTTATGAGAGTTGGAATCAGAAAATAAAACTGAACCCAAGAGATTTATTTCACCGATGCATGCCAAAAAAAATAACAAGGTATTGTTTAACCTGAATACAAAATTATAGCTGACAGTTGGCCCTAACGAACGATTTTTCTTCGCTATGTTTAAGGCACTAGGCACTTCTACGTAAACTCTTCAAACTCCTTCAGACTGTAATTTATTTATTATTATTGTCAGCATTATCCCCAGGAAAAGTTGCAATATGTGCCTAGTTACTGCACAGAAAGCCCTCGAAGTCTCCCATGCAGGTCTACTTTACGAAGAAACAAATGAACGCTAATTACGTTAAGAGATAACTAGTTGGCTAGTCACTTGTCAGAAGTGACTTGCTGCCTTGCTGCCTTGCTGCCTTGCTGCCTTGCTGCCTTGCTGCCTTGCTGACTTGCTGCCTTGCTGCCTTGCTGCCTTGCTGACTTGCTGCCTTCACGGTCATATCAGAATATCGTACGACACGTTTTATCATCGGATAAGCCGCTCGGCTCCTTACAACGTTACCGAAACATTCCCATAGCTCAGATCACTTACAACGTTACCGAAACATTCCCATAGCTCAGATCACTTACAACGTTACCGAAACATTCCGCTAGCTCAGATCACTTACAACGTTACCGAAACATTCCCATAGCTCAGATCACTTACAACGTTACCGAAACATTCCGCTAGCTCAGATCACTTACAACGTTACCGAAACATTCCGCTAGCTCAGATCACTTACAACGTTACCGAAACATTCCGCTAGCTCAGATCACTTACAACGTTACCGAAACATTCCGCTAGCTCAGATCACTTACAACGTTACCGAAACATTCCGCTAGCTCAGATCACTTACAACGTTACCGAAACATTCCGCTAGCTCAGATCACTTACAACGTTACCGAAACATTCCGCTAGCTCAGATCACTTACAACGTTACCGAAACATTCCGCTAGCTCAGATCACTTACAACGTTACCGAAACATTCCGTTAGCTCAGATCAGATCACTTACAACGTTACCGAAACATTCCGCTAGCTTAGATCAGATCACTTACAACGTTACCGAAACATTCCGCTAGCTCAGATCACTTACAACGTTACCGAAACATTCCGTTAGCTCAGATCAGATCACTTACAACGTTACCGATCACTTAATCTCCACTGAATTGAAACTAGTGAGAAAGTAAAAATGAGTGAGATACCGAGTGACTTAAAACTGCGATGTACCTAAACGAGGGGAGAGGATTTTTTATAGTTTCTACCCCTTTCCAGTCACAGCTGACGCTTAATCATGACGCCTAGGTCACGAGAGCCATCGGGGGCAGGAGCGACATCATGCCGTAGAGAAAGGGGGAAGAGTGAGAGACGTCACGACCAAAATGTCAGTGCTGGCCGGTTGTTAATAATAAATGCAAGTTGGCATGTCACGGGATTCCGTGGTAAGAAAACAGAGTTCACATTTGCAGGTGGACGAGCGCCAGCCAACACAAGGCCGAAGCTGTTTCTAACAATCAACAGACAACAGCCCTTGCCCCAACCAGTAGGTACAAGGATGGGGAGGAAAAAATTAGCAAATACACCATTTTGAGATCAACTGCGAGCTAGCTGGGAGCAGAAGTACGGAATACCCACTCCTTGAATACCAACTGGAAAAGTAACGAACCTGGAGCTCCCAGCTCTCAACTACATACCACCGAGTCCAAGCAACACGACTATAGCACAGAGGCCGCCGAGGTGGTAACCACTCCAGAGATTCCACTGAGATTCCATAAAGATTTCCAAAGATTACCAACGATATTCATAGAAAGATGAACCCGGAAGGTGTAACCACTCAAAAAAAAATTCCAAGATTCCCTGAGATTTCTTAAAGATTTCCAATGATTCCCAACGAGTGGTTAACCCCTCGGAGGTCGCCTTTAGTCCTAAAAGCTGTCTTGTTACTACGATGAAAGCTTTGACCACCTGGACTCCTGAGAATATACAAAATAGTACTCAATAGCAAAGAGTTTTCAAACACATTTTTAAGTTCAAAGTGAAAGTATCGTGTCGAGTTCACAATTAAGTATCAGCTTTTTTGACCGAGTGTGTTTCGTCGAACCGAGAAAGCACTGTTATAGCGAGAGAAAACACGATTCCGGTGAATTAAGCCATCCAAGGCCTTGACCTATTCGTCCAAAAGGGTCGCAGGTTATCATCCAATAACCCAAAAGTTGTGTCAGTAAAATTACTTATCACTCGGCCTTTACAACAGCCATCGTGTGCGTACTGTTATTTGGGTATCTCTCCCGGGAGTTGGTAAAGCTCGATGCGTAACCCACAGAATAGAAATAAGGAGACAAAGCGTGGCAACGATGCGGATCTCGTACCTGTATCAGTTTCCAAATGCCGGCAAACCAGCGTACCTACTGCCACACTATTCAGGTCTAGATATCCATTACCCGAGCGCCTGTGCCACTCCAGCCCTCTGACCGCAAATCTGTCATCCACGTCACACCGTCACATCCACATCCTGAACACAGGATGACCAAAAACCACTGCAGTGATTTACCATCGTCACGCAACTAGAAAGACATAACTACCAGAAATCTGGGGGGAAAACGCTGACCCAGGGGGGGCCCGAACTTTGCAAATGAGAAAAGGAGGAAGTAGGGGTTGGTCGAGGGGTTAACCACTCGTTGGGAATCATTGGAAATCTTTATGAAATCTCAGGGAATCTTGGAATTTTTTGGAGTGGTTACCCCTTCGGGGTTCATCTTTCTATGAATATCGTTAGGAATCTTTGGAAATCTTTATGGAATCTCAAGGAATCTCCTCAAGGTTACCCCCTCAGGGTTGGTCCTTGGCAAACAAGACAACTACCATTACACCTCAACTCAAAGGTAAAGGGAGTGAGAGAAGCTTCCATAAGGCTTGAAATTCGACCTAAAATCCGTTTTATTTTTCAGAAACTTATTTTCTGGAATGACCAGTGCCAATCATTTCAGCTACGAAATTCAATTTACGAAAAGAGTCAAGCAGAAAACTCATATGTTTGAAAATATGAAAGTTGCAGTGGCAAGGAGCCATTTAGTTATGGGGATAAAAATTTAACAAACAGCGAACTCAACATTCAACAAGGGAGTATTATTAGAGCCAGTGAGAGAAAAAGAGATGAAAATAACTTGGCAGGCAGTATATAACGCATCGACTCATCTCATTTCAGTGATCCGCCACCTCGGTCGGTTGATGGACCGATGGTTGGGGCTTGGGGACTGCCCGTACTCGTTATCAGGGAGATGGCTCGGCGCAAGCCAGCGGCCTTGACCCTTGGCCGTAGCTAGCAGCTAGTACCACCACCACAACACACGCACTCAGCATGTATAGAAGCACGACCATGGCCCAGAGTGCATCACATTTTATTACTATTTGCGTCTGCCAATTTGAGGCCCCACTACTGCCAAATATATTAGCACCAAGAAAGATGAAATGACGTCACAGAATCATTGACGTGTGTCAGTTCATTTTATTTTGCAATCGGCTTGGAAAACATTCAACTAGTTTTCACAAACTCAGTTAACGTTAGTTTAGTTTTAATTTGTAGGGGCAGTGGAAAAACAAAACTTGGGGCTGATATGGAAACCTAATTCAACTGCATTAAAGGTTCGACAATGGTCCCACTCGACTTTCTCACAGTTTGCATGTCGACGGTGTCAATGTTTAATTTATTATTATTATTATTATTTATTTATTTTTTTCATAGAAGAGAGTAGGTACAACTGCTTTGGACAAACTTTATAATGCTATTTTTGTTTTATTTTATAATTTATTTTTCCTTAAAAATTTCCGATTTTACCTTGATGATTTTTTTTTTTTCGTCACAAATTTCATTCTGTCAAAATGCGCAACACTCGGAAAATGAGTTTAGACGCCAGTCTCACAAATTTAAAGTATCTATATTGGTTGAACTGTGAAGTGTCGAATAGTCGGTAAACGCACGAACTACCTAGATACATTAATACACATTTGTACATAGCGGTATTAATTTTCGAGTGTTTAGTTTACGGCTCCCGCTACAAGGCAAATCGTTGACCAAAACGAACGAGTTTGGAGCCAGCGTGTGGCTGAAAATTCGGTTTGCATGTGGAGCATTGAGCTAGTACGCGTACGAGGCCAGTACGACAGCTAACGTCGACATGAGATCTTACCTTATGACAAAGTTGACGCAGACGACGCTGCATGGCTTTTGCCCCTTGCTGCTGTAGATGATGGTAGCTTGAGTCAGGACCCACGCGTAGCCTCCGCCTTTCGCAAGAAACCGGTATCGACCTGTCTCGCACTGTCCTTTCGCGAATACTAAAACGCAAACAATAACAATCAATAACCAAGACAAAAGAACTATTTGCGTTATTGTCAGATGTTCAGGACTTAAAAAATCATATAGTTCCAACAAACAAATGACCAATAATAATGGCATTGACATTTTATTAATGACACTTCCTGAGGAAACTGATATTTATTAGTTATTCGTTTCTAGCGTTTGAAAGAGGATTCACTGAGGGTTTTATTCAGTTTTCAGTTTCTCCATAACACAGGTAAGTATTGATTATTTTCTTTGTCACTGAGTAGTCTGTACTGGAAGACAACCAAAATATCCTCATGACCTGATGAGTGACGACCTTAGAATTTTTAGAATTTCCTAAATGATTTTTGCACTACCTATTCAGATTTCTTTACTTTTTCTTTCATTTCAGGGAATAATTACTTCGTATTCATTTCTTTTTCAAGATGACTAATTCTTTATCTATTCTATTTATTATTCTAAGGGTGCGTCCCACCATACTCGGTCAACTGTTAATCTCCAGTTAAATTCGGTTTTTACCGTGCAATAATTGAAACTTAACTGGAGAAAACCGTTAACCGAGTATGGTGGGACGCACCCTAAATCTCTAAGGTTTTCAAGCATATTCTCTATCACGAATCATGATGGCAAGGACATAACGACTTACGTGATTTGAAGGGTTTGTCCACCGCAGGGGCATCCAAAGCATGCTGGAATTCATACAGGCTTTTTCCTATTAGATCCTCGGGTCCGTAGCCAAGGAACTCAGCCATTCTGAAAAAATTAAAAAAAGGCACACCCCGATTAGTTTTCTTACAGTTGCAAAGGGCTTCAGCTGATAATGCACTTTCAAAACCCGTAAAATTCACATGTGCGATCTCCAGGAGGTGTATTCCCTTTCTCGAACGCCAGAAAACCCACTCAACTAACACCCTCAAAATTTATTGTAAGAAGAACTGTTCTCCATATATTGCATTATGGCGTGCCTTATCTTCTTACAATAAATTTTGAAGGTGTTAGTTGAGTGGATTTGCTGGCGTTCGAGAAAGGGAATGCACCTGCTGAAAGTGGTAGTAAAGAAGACTCGGAAACAGTCGGTGTTTTGTTTAGGAAAATAAAAGACCATCGTATTTTTATGACCATATCTACTCAGTTTACTCATAGCGGCCAGGACTTCAAATTGATATCAAACATGAGCGGCCTATTTTATATCACGTCGCTGAGCAAGACGTTTGCAACCAAAATGAAATTCTCCAGTTGAATTTTTAGCTTAAATTTCGTATCAGGTCAGGGCAACTCACTTTTCATCAGCGTAGGTAAACTTCATGTCCAAGCTGTGTTTACTGAGAAATGTCTGTTTGTCTAGAGGGATTTCTATGTTGGATGGATGTGGGATGGGTTCTGCTACAGCAACGAGGTACTGCGGCTCCTCCTTCTCCTCACCTCCCTCCTCCTCAGCCTCCTTCCCCTTTAGTTTGCTCTTCTCCTTCTTTATGCTGTGCCTCGTTACCATCAGACCCGAGCAGTGCATCACCTGAAAACATGCATTTCAATTTATTTACCTTTTTTTTTTGTGACGAAGTAAGTAAATGTTTTTTTAAATTTGAAACTAATTACATTTTTGGGACTGATAACTCCCAACATAGTCAACGTGCTTCCGACGATCTCTTTTGGGCTCCAAAGGAACGCTGGTAGTAGCCAGTAGCCAGTAGCAGTATTTTATGACAAGAGGATACATTAGACCCTACCCCCATAATAACCATGTCAGATGTCTACGTGTCACTGGCAGGACGAATAACCTCAGAATTATACATGTACAGATACTAACGGTCCAAAAAACCAAGTTATCGTCAGTATTCATTGTCTTTTTAGTTACGTCATTTTCTCCTATCAACAACAATTCTATGTTTTATCCTGCCCCTCAAGTGCAGACTAGTCAAGATAATCACCCGGCCGGCTGAGCAGCCGTGTTTGAAAACATCCTAGTCTTATAGGGAAAACCTTGACATTACTTTCCCTAACGATCATGCCGCTATTACCCAACTCGTACACGAAAACTCGTCGGTTCACTCAATGACTAAACTTACAAGAAATTAATCTTTTTCCTACAGGATATAAACTACATATTTACTTGTTTACAAATAAAGATGCATGTAATGTTTCCTGTTTGTTAGACCCTATTAAAAATGCCCAAATAGTACCTCTTTAACACCAAAAGGTGCGGGCAAGTACCATTTCAGAGGGTGTGGTAATTGGTGTTATTTTGCTTTTCGTTTCAACGAAATGAAACGTCACAGTTACATCTGCTTACCTTGTATGTAGCGGATTTCAGGTTGACGTTACGCCCCTTGGTAGTGAGCGTGCACTTGAGGCGCACGAAGAACGACCGATACCCTGTTGCTGGCGAGGCCTTAACTGCCAGCACTTCCCTGATCTCATCATGGTCACACGGGTGGCTGAACTCATACACGCTGTTCCCCATCAAGTCCACCTAAAAATAAACATACATAATATTTATTAAGAATGGCTTTAGAGGCTATTAAATGCACTCTGTATTCATAAGCTCTTTCTTTTATCGACTTCATTTCGAATAAATATTACGCCTATTGTAGTGGTATCCATGCAACGACATCGAGTAGAGGGACAGGGTACGCAGACCCCAGCGCCATGAGGATGAGAACAACAGGGCAGATTAGGATTAGGATTCGAGTAGCGGCTGATCCGCCATGAAGTGGGCGGCAAAGAAAGGTAAGCTGAGGTGACAGGTGAAAAGGCGGGCCACAGAGCGGCACAGTTGTACAGGCCTTGTCGGTCGCCGGGCTGATAGCCGCCGGCTGCCGCGGAATCCTTATCGTTGTATGATAGCGTATTATCGTAGTCTAATGCTTCAATCTCGGCACACGGCACGTGGAAACCCCAAATCAGTTTTCTTAAGAGACTCTCGTTCGAGTTCAAGCCCCGGAAAGACTAATGCGCAGTAGTCGGAAAAACAACATGAATAAAAGCAAAAAAAAATCTAGTTTCCAATAACTAGGGACCTATACTATACTTAGGGGATAAGATTCCAGTTCCCCTGACTTCCGCAAAATACTCTTGGTTAAAAAAAAGAGCAAATAATATTAAACAGTCCAAATGAGGAAGTTGAAAAGTTCCAAATGGACAGATTGACACCGAATCGTACGCTAACATCATAAAACGGTTAAATTTTATAAACAAGAACTACATGATGGGAAACCAGGTGTATGAAACTTAATGAAATAAAATGGTGTCTTCACGCAGTGGTGACAGGAAGAAAGCGAATCTCCATACACTTCGGCTAGTCGGCTACTCTCAGAGACCACTTAGCTGTACTACTACAGAAGACAAGAACTGAGTGGGCATTGACCTGAGAAGGTGGAATGAACCAATGGGTTCAATGAGCAGCTGCCCTCTGCTGAGCACGGCTATGGTCAGGGTGCGCTTTAGGGTAACGACAGATAAAACCTTTCATAAACATCTACACTAGATTAACGTTATACGGCGCTCAAATCCCTATTACAAAAATCATAATCATCACAGTTAACAATAGGTGTGAGATCAACGCAAGCGAGCCTAGGCGACATGTCTACCATCTCAAAAAGAAAAAATCTGTTATGCCCAAGGTATTCATGGCTGCCAGCTGAGTACAATACACTGGCAATACTGTTTAATCGATTGTACAGAACTTTTTGAAAAGGCTGAGTTCTCTCTCCACCTACAGAACCGTCAAAGTGACTTACCAAGCCACAACAATTCCATAGCAGCTAAAATCTAAAATCATTTCCCACTCAATGGTGTAATATGGTAGTAAGAAAAATGCAGGAATAATTTTCATCAATTATTCTCCTTATTGCAGTTCGTTACGCACCTGTGTGATCCCCAAGTAATCCTGGACATTTTCAGAAAGGTACACGAGATCTCCTTCCGTAGATGCAATCAGTACGAAACCATCCAAAGCTTGCAGAAACAGTGAGTCGTACACCCGATTTGGACAAGAGTTATTCTTTGGAACTGAAACAAAGACGTGAGTTTTAAGACACCACAACCTACCATCAACTTTGCCAGATTTCTATCAAGTATAATACAGTGGCAGGGGTTATTTGCTCTTAACCTGTGCCTTAGCCCCCGATTACACCTTACAATTTCCAATCCAAATAGGATCATAAAAAATATGATCAAGAAAAATTGTAAGGTGTAAAGTGAATTGAGTCAATTATGATACAATTTGTATCGGCCGGTACAAATTGTATCATAACTGCTGCAACTACCTTCCTCTATGCTGCGTGTGTTTGTTGTTGTTTGGTTGAAAATGGCGGCTGAGGTAAGTGGAATGGAAATGACCCGTATTTTAATAGAAAATGTGGAGGAGTACGAATTTCTTATAACGATGAATTGAAAGAATATAGCAGAAATTATTTAACCTAAAACGGTTCAAAAAAGGACCCTAAAAATCTTCGAAATTCTATTTTTTTACCATGTCAAGTTGGCGTCTTTGCTAAACATGATCCTATTTTTATTGTCAAGTGTATTGCAGTTTTTCTAAAATTTTTATGATGCTAAAAAAATAGGATCATATAAAAATAGGATCATATATTTATTGTAAGGTGTAATCGGACCCTTAGAGGTTTCAAAGTAATTTGATAACAAACCACAATCGAGAGTGTAAGAAATTTCTCCACTTCAGGCGGATGTAAAGTATTGTCGTAACTCTATTCTCAGTCGTCTGCTATTTCCTTTAAGTTATCTTAAAAACTTGGACGTAAAAACTAAATGATGTGGGGTATAGGTACTCACACATGGAGACCAGGTCATTGAGCTTCAGGTATGAGATAACAATGCGCATGATGGAGGCTTTGTCCAGCGAGCCGACAACAGACTCGGGGAGCGGTAAACCCTTCGCCAGCGCCGCGAAAATCTCCGTCTCGCGGCTACGCCTGCAACGCGCCGCGTCCCGCGATTTCTCCTTCCTCTTCTCCGAATTCCTAAACACACAACAACAAATAATATTAAAAATACTGTTATGCCATGCTGTCTGCACTCTTGAAATCGAAACTACCACTGGCAAATGGGAAATTGGGTAGGTACATTACTTAAACTACCTCTCAGAGTCTGAGAGAAATTGCCAGACCTTCCAACCAAAATAATTCCCCCCTACTATGTTTAGTCTTACGGGCGGGTGGTTGCCTATATTCACGGCAATGTTCGTACGGAGAGCTAACGTGACACCTAGCTACCTGAAGTACACCCAAAACATAGTATGTCCGAATGCTGCTCCATCTGTGGAGTTTGTACCTATACATAGACAGAGAGTGGGGGAGTAGGTAAGCAAGCCTGCTGTCAGCTACCTTGACTGAGGTCAGTTCCTCGCGTTATCTTGCACACTGATTTCGTTTGGATATGATAAGGCGTGAATCTAACACTCGTCTTGCACTAGTCTAGGAGCTTAAAAATACGAGTGGCAATCCACCAACCCACATCTCTTGCAAGCATAATTTTTGCCACCTTGAAATTACTTAAAAGTATCTCTAATCTAATTTTTTTCGTTACTTCTGAATTATTAACAGGTTTTTCAGACTACAGTCAAGAGGCATGGCATCCCTAGCGCCAGAATAACTAAACAAGGTGGAGACGTCACACATCAACTTAAAATGCAGGTCATTCCTATAGACTCGTCACCACAGAAAACAATAGCCAATCCGCAAAGGAGTTAAAACTGCCTGAGTGACTTCATGTGGTACATGCTAACACGTTGTTGGCGAGTAGTGCGTCATCAAATACTGCATGGAGATCCAAGTCACACCAAGTTTTGGTTTCCGTTATCTACGACAGGCAGTACAGCACCGCGCCGAATATTCCACGCAAAGATTTTAGTTCTTGCACGATCCTGCGATTGATTACGTCATGGTGGTATGTTAATGCGTCACCACCGCTCATCAGATGAATGGGATCATTGGAATCGTCAAAAATCGTTAAAAAATACTTAGAAGGTAAGGAAACGCAAACTGCCAAAAATTCAACCATATCCATACTCACTCAGTACCTAGGTATTGTCGGTACAGTAGATTGCATGTGAGTTGGAGAAAAGATAACAGGATGAAAGAACAAAGCCACAGTCCCCTTAGCATTTCTCAATTGTCTACAATAATAATTGTCTAGTTGTCTAGATGAAGTGTTCTGAACATAGATAATTTTTATTTGAGAACTGGGACTGTGAGACGCAGTCCCAATTGTCACAAAACTTCGAAATAAAACTTTACATCTATATTTACTTTAGTCAGCTTGGATAAACACAAAGCGCAATACAGCTGCTGAAGGTAAGCACAGCCGTAATATAAGATGTCCAAATGATGGTGGTTTGACGTTTGCTACACTTATAACCATTGACTTAATGGTCCGCTATACCTGACGATGCATTTTTCGCCGCCCAAAAGATTAACATTGCGAGCGGCGATTCATTTTCAAGGTTTACCCTTGGTTGGAAAGACACAAAATTTTGCCTGTACCTAGCCCTAACAATGTTCTAGGTCGTGTTCGAAGCAGATTTCCCATTTTTTTACTGGTTTTCGAGATACAGCACTTTTCTTGAGGTAGCTAGCATTTGCAAAACAGTGGCAATGAAAGAAACCAGTGAGAAATTGGGAAATCTGCTTCGAACACGACCTAGAACGTTGTTAGGGCTAGGTACAGGCAAAATTTTGTGTCTTTCAAACCAAGGGTAAACCTTGAAAATGAATCGCCGCTCGCAATGTTAATCTTATGGGCGGCAAAAAATGCAACGTCAGGTATAGCGTCCTCTTAAATAGTGGGAGAAAATCAAGCTCGACTCTTTAATAAGTTCTTGCCAATCATATGTTAAATGCTGCATATTTCAATTTTGGCGGGTGTATACTGGTTACCGGGTCATGCAAAGGTGGCGCTGCGCCGGCCATTTGGTCATGTACCACAAGTATCATAAATGTAACGGCCGACAATAAGATAAGAACCCGTGTTGATGGGCGCTACGCTCATGCACTGGCTACAACATCATGTCAAACATTCATCGTAGCGCCCTGCACCCTGTATCCTACCTGGGTACATGTGTGTCTCACAGCTCCCTATACTATACTCGTATACCTGTATCCTAGCTGTGCTACTTTTTGCACGTGAGTGATTTTTTTTCGTGTTTCTCACTTAAATATGATTTAAATGTACTGTTGTTACTCTATCCAATTCATACACATAAACTACGGAAAACTTAAACGTTTTCAAATA
The DNA here is from genome assembly GCA_950004255.1 of Mesopsocus fuscifrons. Classification (NCBI taxonomy): domain Eukaryota; kingdom Metazoa; phylum Arthropoda; class Insecta; order Psocodea; family Mesopsocidae; genus Mesopsocus; species Mesopsocus fuscifrons. The sequence continues at coordinate 12,046,418 of OX465373.1, read as the reverse complement.
TTTTATTTTATCGGGAAATCACCGATAAAATGCTTTTTAGGGTGCGTCCCACGTCCCACCATACTCAGTTAAGAGAAAAACGCCGATTTTCTCGGAAATTTAACATGGTAAGCATGGGAGATAATCCACAGTTTTCTCTTAAATTAAATTAAATATGAAGTAAGGCGCTTGCTCGAATAATACTATACCATAAATAAATAGAATATTATTATGGTTCACGCCAATCCCACCAACACAGTTTTGCCAGTGGATTCACAAAAGACAATATATATCAAGATGGGAAGCAGTTTCGGAAGAAAAAAAACCCTGGCTTCTGGGTTAGAACAGGGTATTTTGGTCGGCTCACAACTCCATGCATGGAGGTTTCTTAGTTTTCTCTTCTCGAAACAGAGCCCGAAAAGACAGCCACGACGAATCAGAATTCTAAATAAATCGAACTACCACAGAGTCCCTGCGCCCCTGGGGAGTAAAATTTAGTTCCTATAAATAGTACGACAAATACGGTTCAGAATTCAGTGTATAAAAGGATAGCATTATGCTGCTGTAGGTGCAGTACCCAAGACGGGGTTAATGCTCTTTCATATTTAGACAAAACGACTACGAGTACAGTGATCATGCGGACCTCCACGTGCTGCATGTCTGGATTCTGAACTACAACGCTGCAACAATCTTTCTTACAGGTTTCCTTTCAATCCAAGTGCAGAAAACCTCAGAGAAAATGTGCCAGTTGCCTTTCTAATTTAGGTCTGGTATTACCTATATAGAATCAGGCAAGGTCAGAATATTCAAGAAATCTCTTCTGAAAGTGAAGTGTGCTATCCAAAGCGTCAAAACACACTAACCACAGGGCTCTCCCATCACCGGAGACCCTGCAAGTACGTCACATACAAAATTTAGACAAGTACGTAACCTCTAGGATTTATAACTGACTCAGCAGATCCTCTGCAATAGTCACAGTCGAACCAACCTCTTGGTCGCCTGATAATAAAAAATACAAAAAATAACAAATGAAGGTAAATAAATCAACTTTTCTCACCAAAAGTGAAAAGCTTCTTCATCGTAAATGTTAGCAGCACAATCAGGGGAAGACAAATCCCACCAGTAAGCAGCGGGCGCCGCTCCCACGGGGATGGGCGACATTTCACCGCAGTTCAATTTAATTACCGTCAAACGTAACAGCTGGAACACATTTTTCTTTCACTTTTCGACATTTTTCACGACAAATTCGAATTCCTAAATTGGGGTTTAAATTTTGAAATGGACTGCCATCGTTTCATTGGTAGGTACTGAATCCACTGAATCAATGAATCACACACAGAAGTTTGGCAAGTTTTTTTAATATTCATAATAGATAGCTTGAAATGGTTGTTTCTTTTATCTTAATTTACTGTAAGTAATATTATTTTTTATTTTCAAAAAAGTACTTGGCTGTAAATGCTCATGAAGGTTCGAAAAAAAGAACATAAAAAAGTATGATTTGTCACTCAAATTCGCGAGAAATGTTGCTGGCCAGAAAAAGGGGTGCCCATACTGCAACGAAAGAGAGTGGAAAATTGTATTTAGTATAGCAGAAGCTACTCGGCTGTTGCAGACACACTGACTCACTGACACAAACTTATAATAAAAAAAAATTAGCAATTCACTGAAGTTTCACCCGAACGACGACACTGCCAAGCTCCGACTGACTGGTAACGAGTGGTCTCGATGATTCCAATCCATCATTGGAGACCCTATACCGGGCACTGGGGCTGCCTATCGCATCAGATACCAACTCCAGCCGCGGGCCGCTCATTCCCTCACAGGTTACATAAACTACATACACTCTAATACGAAATTCCCCACTCAAGTAAACATGCACTGGAAATAACCGATGGCCTTTGCTGTGGATCTCTAAACTACAATCATTATTAGTGGAAAACGACAATGATCCTCAATTCATGTGAGGGTCTTAGACACTTACAGGTGTATATTAATCAAACAAAGCACAAAAACCAGCGCAAATCGCAAGTTACAAGGACGGGTAAGAATGAAGGAAGGGCAAAAGACAGCAAAGGGGACCGAAAGACCAATAACTCTGAGATTTAGTCAAAGTATTTTCAAATAGACGCTTCAGACTCATCTTCAGTCAATTCTGGCTTTCTCAAAAACGAATGCTTTCAACAAAAGAGTCAGCAAGTAGTTTGGGTTCAACGGATTTGCAGATTTGCTCCAGACTAGGTTTGACGGTGTAATAAATCACTGGTAAAACTAGTGGCTAAAGTTACTTTCTGCGCATGGTCATTTGAAAATCACGATGGGAATTAATACAATACGACCAAAAATCAACATTCGTACTTTTCATTCCCCGTGGCAGCTTTGTGTGGGCCAGAGATCTAAAACTGAGTCAAATATAAACGCAGACGTCATTAGTTCGAAAGTGCGAGAAAGTCACGTGCGACCGTTATCGGACCCTTTATTTACCTTGCTTTGTTTTTGTGAAAAAGACGCCAGAGCTTTGGGCTTCACCGACAGAAGTCCAACCTTAAGATAGTATAGGTAATTACAATTCTGGTTTGTAGACGGTTATTACTGACATGTTTATGAAGAATCTGCACTCAGAAATGTGTCAGTGACAAACGTCAACAAAGCAGTACTGCACCATCGTCAAAAAAAAATTTAAAAAAAAAGAACGCCTGCATTTCATGATTATATACCTATACTACATGTGCACCCATAGCTCAAGGAATAGTCAGCACTTTTCATATTTATTTTGTACAATGCCTACTGAGATCAAATTAAAATAACGTGAAGAGGGTAAGAGAAGCTTTTAACGGGGTGTTATTAGTTATTACTAATCAATCAAGTACTAAAACACTATCAAAATCGTTACACCATATTTTGACGAAAATCTTCAAAACCCTGACTGAGATTCTTTGGGAAACAAATTATCGGATGGTGACGCCACTAAACATACACATACTCTCTCATCTTTCTCTCACCACTCTAGTTCTGGAGTTTTTTTTTGCACTTCCCTCCCTTTGTCCACCTCAACAAGGAGGCACATCTATACCAGTCCCTATCAAATATCAGGTCTGACCTGACGGACGACGGACCTGACCAACAAGTTGATCGGGAGCAGAAATTGAGACGATAATGTTATACATAACTAATTAAAGATTATAGCCGGGAGCCACACCGTATGAAACGGGTTCGATAGTTCCGAGAAGGTGCATTTTCGCAGATTGCGAGCCGTTTGGCACGTAGACGTGATCGCGATTCAGAAAACGTCCGGGCAAAGGCCTGGCAAGGCATGGGGGCAAGAGAAAACTGCGATCAAGTTCAGGTTTTACACAATGCTGTACAATGAACAGATAACCTAACAAGGAGTAGACGAACCATTGGTGTGGTGCACCTACAGAAAAACTGGTATGGCGACGTGTTCGCTAGACTTCTAACTTCATGGCAGGGTGTTCCAAATTTAAAGAAATAAAATGCTGTTGAAATCTGATAAATTATCTAGATTGTGGACACATCAATCTAAGAGGCAAACGAGGGGGTATCCACTCCAGAGATTCCTTGAGATTTCATAAAGATTCCCAACGATATTCATAGAAAGATGAACCCCGAAGGGGTAACTACTCCAAAAAAAATACCAAGATTCCCTGAGATTTCATAAAGATTTCCAATAATTCCCAACGAGATTCCCAACGACTGGTTAACCCCTCGGAGGCAAAGCTGCCGCTATACAATGAAAACATTACAGGATCCACCTGAACCAATCATTTCTTAAGAAAATCCAAAAGATACGAATATCCAGAAAAACAGAACAATGATGACTGCCTACTGGGTGGGATTCAAAACCATCAATATGCCCTTCAACAAAGAGATCAAGTGAGGTACGCTACATCGTTACATAAAGCAAAAAATGCAGGTCTCGCCTTTCCAAGGGATGCACAGCTGCACCGGCGGCGCAGCAAATCGACAGCGGAATTATTGCATAAACTGATTAGCTGAGCAGTTCGTCTCCAAGCATTAGCTAGCTGAGGGTTGGGGGGGACAAGCCCAGCAACTAGACCGTTTCAAGAACTATCCATTGTGCTCAGCTGGCAGCACTACCAAATACCAGCTCCCCAGCCATCGAGTAAACGATGGAGACCTACAGTTTTAGGTGGGTTCCGAACCACCACAGCCTCGAAATACATTTCACTTGACATGCTGAACATATCAGAGGTGAATGCCGATCAGAAAAACTTTTTGGTAGGATCGGGATCGAACCGGTGTGACCCGGCTCTCACTGCTCCTCAAAAGTTGACCATTTAGTCCACTGGGCTATCGCTCTTTGTAAGTAAATATTAAGCGGTGATGATGGAGATTTTGTGAGCACGCGGCAGCCGCGTGGCTTAAAGAACTGCTAAAAGCGAATGGTGTATGGGAACCTCTGTCTGCTACAATGTAACATCTCAAACCAACCAAATCAGATTCAAAGAGTAGAATATTCCTATCAAGGCGCCACTACGTTGAGCATACGGAGAGGTCTTTCCACGTCTTTCCATTACAAGGGCAGCTACAGCACAGCCAGCCGTAGTTTTTCTGAGTTCAATGACCACAACAACAGTAACAATGTGTCGACACAAGTACCCACCAAGGGAGTTGCGTAGTTGAAGTTTAACAGGGGGGGGGGGGGGGGGGGGTAGCGAGCTCGAATCGTCGGCAATATTCTGTCGGTAAATTGGATGCTGTAATCATCGCACGGCTTTGGCCCACTTTATCCTGATTTCGGCTAACTTAATAACCGCGCCTTCGGGTCATTGCAAAGGCTTAAGTTCTAACATGGCCATTATTTTTGACCATTCAGCAAAATAGTGGAAAGGGCCCGGACCTATTTTTCATATGATACTAGTCTGCATCACACTTAAACCGTAAACAAGACTTAGAAAGAGCAAAAACATATTATTTCAGCACCAAAATGAACAGCAATGCCACCAAGAGGAAAAGAAAGACAGACGGCGCGGGGCCAAAGGGCTCCCGGCCTTGTCAGTCAACTGGGCGATTGTGCGAGTACATCCGTAAGGAAAATCACCTCTTATTGAAAATTCAAGCTGCTATTGTCCAAATGGTAAAGGTACCAGTAAAACAAACTTAAACCGAAAAGGACTGTATGGCTTTTACAGATGCCGATTCTACCTCACTTTTCACATAGATACACAGTGGAAAATTCGTTCTAATTTTGTAAACAACAGGCGTGATTCTATGTATAGGATGAGCAGGCGTTGTGTAACTACAGCACAACGCCACTGTCGGGGGTCACATCGCCTAATCGTCTATCTCTACCGGCTGCCCCGCTTCTGTTTCATGTTCATCAGGAATCGGCTGGGCCCTCACTCAAACAGTTCAAACTTACTCTTCTTTCACAGCAAACGATTAACATCAAAAATCCCAACACACGTATAACACTGGCTTTAGTTCCTACATTATTTTTCCACTGTGAATCATAATCATGACAGCGGGAGCAACTATATTTCCTATATAGTTCACACTTTCCCACAATGCTCACCAACATCGTTTTAAAATGTCAATAAGATTTTTAATGGAGATTAGGGTGTTATTTCAGTCTCATTGCGAAATAATATGGACATCCAGGTTTGGGTTCACTGGTAAAGTGAAAAAGCAATCTTTAGCAAACAGATTGCCCACCTAATGGTGCGTCCCACCATGCCCAGTTAAAATTAAACTGGAGATTTACCATGTTTTAACTTTTAAGTTAAATTTAACATGGTAAACATAGGACAAACTCTCCAGTTTAATTTTAACTGGGCATGGTGGGACGCACCCTTAGTTAGTGGTTCTTTTGGGACACGCAAGGTCTGGTTAATAAGTCCTTTTCCAGTGATCTGTGTTGCGTACCGTTCGCGGACTTCATCAAAGGCAATAAAATTAAATTCCATTTCGTTCCAGTGTTCTTCTCCTTTAATCTTTGTAGAGATTCACAGGAGAACAAAGAACACATCTCATCAGAGGTGGCTGGCTCCAAGAATTTCTAGCTTTAAACAGGTGGGCTATCAGCGAAGTAAAGTGTCCCTGGCAAACGCAGGGGGGCAAGGGGTGATATTTTTTGTTCATGTCATGCCTGGCTGCAACATTTCCCTCCGGCCACGCTACTGGAATAAGGACAGTTTTTTAGCTTCTACTTTGCCATATAAGACTTATGTCGATGAACAAGTACATATTCTGAGATAGGCACAATAGGAGTGAAATACGTCTATAAAGTTAGACATGAGTGGACAAGGGGTCCGCTTTGTGTCTTGAGAGGTCCGGATTCGAATCCCGGCGGAACGGAAAAATTTTCCGCTTCCGACATGGATGTATTGGCTTCGGCCCACTACTTAACTGGCTTCAGCCTTCAGCCCACTCATATTCGGCTTCGGCCACTTCATCTTTGGTCAAAAAAAAAAAAAAAAAAAAAAAAAAACATCTAATAAACCAACTCATCGGCGCATGTGTTCTCTGAACGTCGCGCGTAAAAAAGAAAAAAAAAGTTAGACATGCCAGGCAATGGCAACCCGACAGCGGTTCCAGATAGCCTTCCTTGGCTATCTATCACTGTCGGGTCACCAGGCGAAAAACTGTATATCAACATAACTGAACGTTCAGTAAAGTCTTAGATTAATTGTTTGACAATATCTCAACAAGTCAACAATATTACATGTGTAGACAACGATTTGGCAAAAGAGCCATAAATAGCACTGACAAGTGGACAGCCAAAGCTAATGATGATGAGCTGATGAGACTATCAGTCGCTCCTCATGGCCACAACTGCGTTCCTTCATACCGGAATTTCTTCCATCACCTATACACGCCTTCACGCCTATACCTACTCAGTATCAGTAAATTTTATACCAGTTTTCTCGTTGAATGTGAAGATAGTCTCACGATGCATCCAAATCACGCTGAACAATTATTAGAAGGTTGAGCAATCGAAATTCATACTTGGTCTACGTTCACGACTCACGACACTGTTAGTTTGGGGGGGGGGGACCTACAATCCTAGAGTAAAAAGTAAAATATGACAGGAGAAAACTAGAATCGGAAATCGAATGTGGGGGCACATTGCATGTTCTATTCTTTGAATTCTTCTAAGAAAATTGGACGGTTTCTGTGAAATAGTATTGTCTACATTTACTTATAGATGTTGACAAACTCCACATTGGTATGATGGTATATTTCACCAGTTTGCAGTGAAAGCCGGCAATAATATCAGGTTAGAAACATACTGATAATAGAGCCTCGGGAGGGTGGAAGCATGACGAGGACAGTCCAGTACTACAGGCAAATATTGTAGACTTATCAAAAAGGAAGCATGACGAGGACAGTCCAGTACTACAGGCAAATATTGTAGACTTATCAAAAAGACGTTCCAACAGCCCACTTTTTAGAACTTAACTCCGAGCCAACCGTCTATGGAACCTAAAATAGAAGGTACAGGCTTTAAAAGGCGAAGTTAATGGTATTGGCATGCATTAATATGCTAGGAGCGTGTACCTTATCCTGTAGGATTCCCGCAGGGAAGCGCCCTCCCAGGTCAGGGATGGCTGGACGGCTCTTCAAGGTCAACTACATCCTGTTATCAACAAGCGGGTACGCAGAATTTAGAAGATGGGACACACCGTAAATCCCAGGGGGAAATACCTACACGTCACCTCACCATCAAAATTGTACCTTGAAAAATATAAGTCTGCAAGCCATCTTTCTGAGAAGAGAAAACTGTCGGATATTTTTTGTTCTAGAATATTACTAAATCTTTTTCAAGTACCTTTCATAAAGTCGTAATCTGACGACCGACCAAAGCAAACCCAAAAATGACGAAATAGTCAACTGACTTCAGAAGACAATTTATTTCGGAGCAAAATATCGTTAAGAACCGTTCGTAAACGAACAACATCGTTTCTGATACTAAAATGAGGTATATTCCGTTCTGGAACAAAAAATATCCAACAGGCTCCTCGGAACGATGCCACTGCCATGTCATTTTTCCCTTTATCAGGAAGGACTCCAGCTGGATCGACGCCTCGTAAAAACTTGGGTTTTTGTGCCGAAAGCTTCGCTTTTAGCCCTCGAGCCTTCTTATTAGAAACGCTCGCAGCCTCAGCTATCCCCAGGCAGTGTACGAAACGCATGGATTGAAAGCTGACAAGCCGGCTATGAGAAACGGAGGGGACGAATTAACTGCATATTTGCAGAAGACCCACTTCTTGCGATATACGTAGCATAACAATAGAGACTACTACCGGACAAGTGGGTTTAGCAAGTGGCAAGGTTCTCTAATACAGATTCAGAGGAACTCGCAGTTAGCTTATCTTTCCAAGTGCGGTATACGATGAGGCAATTATTTTACTACTCAAATCTGTTCTAGGACGAATCTGCAAAATACTGGCGTGGAATTCGTGTAAATTGTCTGCATTCGAAACCTGAACGTTTAGGCAGCAGAAACAGCATTTCTCAAGTATAATCTAATACAACAGAAATTAATTTAAGTAGGTAATTTGTATTATTGCAACCAGACCCATAACCTCGAAAGTTGAAGCATAAAACAATAATGTCCAAAGGGAATGAGTAGAAGAAACAAAATAAGTCGCAGTAGGGACTAGCCGAGCTATAACACGTGCAAGGTTTGGACAGCCTGGGCCGGTAGGCTGGAGGATGATAGGGGGCATAGGCGGCGCTTGGCGGGCAGGTCGGCCTTGGGATACATTCCCTAGATATAATTACTCGTCATTGCGTGCCAGAAAAGTTATAAAGCCGTTTTCAGACCTGAATGGTTCATGAATTTAAAAATATTTAGTTCATTGAGAATTATTTAAAGAGTAACCAGTGAGGTAGGGTAAATTTACATGGCTCTGGAGTGAATGTCACACGCACAGAGAGGCAGATAGGTATTGAGCAATGATCTCTGATTCCCCCTTATTCCGTATCGTCGTGTTTCTGGATGATTCTTGGCTGGCCTTGGCCCTCTCCTGACCTTGAACCGGTTGGAGAAAACAAAGCTTTCACGGGTGATATTATGATGAAATCTCGCCACATTTACACCTGTCTTCAAGGTACATAAGTGAATTCAGTCTTTCACCAGGTCAACAGGTTACTTTTGTATGCAAACAGAAGTTGTAGGTGATATTATATCCTTCGAAGCCTAATGAACGAAAAACAATTTCATTATTTTCTATATAGGTAGGTAGTAGTACTTACTTATATTATTATTAGCAATTGTCAACTTTAAATTTCTCCTCCCTCCCCTTCCTCATCGTCCCTTTGGGGTGAGTCTTGAGAAGCTCGCGCGAGGCAGGTCCTAAGGCATGCTAGGCTGGAGTGTCTCTGATCACCCCCCCCCCCCCCCCCCCCTCCCCCTTGAGGGTAAGTTTTGAGTTTCTCCCTCCTTCGTCATTCCGTCCCTTCCTTAGGTATTTTTAACCCCTCCTGCCATAGCGACCTTTATTAAGCAGATGACTGTTCCGTTTCACCGCATAACTCAGTTAACATTTAATATCTCAAGGATAAATAGGTAAGTAGGTAATCTACACTCTGGCAATATCGCTTCTGACGCAATGTGACCTGACACATGGAGGGCGCCCTACAAGAAAGTTCGCAACTCTCAAATTTCACTAGACCATTCCCACCATTAGTTCCTTCAGTCTCGAAAACTCTGAGCCTGAACTGTGAATGACCGTGCTTTATGCAAAATTTAACAGCTGCTGATTGTAGGTAACTCAATGTAGGACACCAGAGAGTAATTATTAACGACACGGATTTTAGAAGCACTCAAGAATGTGCAAAAAATTAGTCCTCAGGCAGAACAATAAAGCCGATCAACGTGAACATACAACAGATTATTCGAGACAGTAGTCAATAGCTAGATAAGGGTCTTAAAATGATGTAGGGCCTCAAGATGGCGTCCGAGTAAACACTCACCGTCTTTTCGCTGGCCTCTCCATCCCAGCCGCTAGGATTTAGGTTTCCAACTAATCAGAATCTAGTAGAGAATTAGACACGCCAGGAAAATCTGGAAAAGCTTGGAGACAGTCCTTGAGACGAGTCACTTTCACATAGCACCACACTCACAATAACAACACACGCAGCTTCCGCTGCATGACGTCACGCGTCGACTGCCTATCCAACATGGCGGCATACTAGCCCCGTAACTCCCGCCTAAATTTAAACTAACAAGTTAAAATAAATTATTATTCGATTGTTTTTCTTCTTAAAAGCCACATTTTTTAATTAATGTTCTTCCCTTTAAACCGAGTGATTCAAAGTGGGAACAGCCACAATAGATGAAATGTGCCGAACTAGTTGTGGTTTTACGATCGAGAAAAAATTTGGCACCCGTAGGCTGGCAAACAAAACAAAGGTAGGTTAGGGAGGTAAGTACCTATATACCCTAGCCATAGCACAATCTGTACTGCTAGACGTAGAAAAAATGTTAGGTTTTTTTCTTTTCTGCGATCGATAAAAATACAGCTCTACATAAGGACAGCTTCCTATTTCAATCGCTAACTTACAATCAATGAACTGAAAATGAACAAGACTATTATTATTTCCTGATCTAAGATTTAATAGCAGGTCCTACTCAAGCGATATCTATCACAGAGAGATTTACGGTTTGCTGAGAGTCTGCTCATGGGATTTCTGTTCCTCGACTGCATCTTCTAATTTATTTTCTAATTCTTTTGGATCTCTCAAGTCATCGTCGTCATCTTTATTGTACAGCTCCGGGTACTCTGCCATACAAAGGTGCATCTCACGGAACGCATCGTAACACTCGGTTCCTTTGGGCTCTGAAGTGCTGTTGTGAAAACAAGAAAACGCCTCTCGGAACTCCAACCCGCAGGGTCCTGTGGCCATTCCACCCAAACAAGGACAGTTCCAGTTTATTTCGCCACTGGGCAAAATCAGTCCAGCAGATGGCTCAGGGTCTGGAAGCTGGACTGTACTAGGTTTGCTATGGTCTTCAGCAGTGGCAAATATAATAACATCGTTACCCTCTTTCCGGCAGTACGACATGTTCTCGCAATGCCGTGTGGTTGTAACTACGGCTTGAACTTATAAGTGATATCAGAATATCAGATACTGCTTTCGTACGGAATACAACGGACTGGCTAAGAGTAAGCGCCGCCCTTACACGTAATACGTTTTCTCGAGTACAACGCAAAATGCAAGAACCGTCAACGGGGTCGAATCTCAGTATATCCACTGGTTTAGCAGCTCCAACCTGTAACAATAATATCAAAAACTTAGTAACTATTCCAGCCAATTTATTATAACATAACGTAACCTAAAAATAAGGTAGGGAGGTATATGTAATATCTCTGCTTTCTGTAGTCTCATTTCCTTAGGTATCTTCTTTTCCTTTCGACAGCTCACGTGTTGTTATCTGAAGGCGGAATTCCCATTTGCGGAGATGACTGATCTGTAATTTTCCTTATTACACCTCGATTTATTCCTACTGCTTTAAAAACTAGTAAATAAGTGTGCAGTGTCAACGAATTTCAATCATCATCGTGTTTTCGATGTAAGATTATCTCTCGATAAGTTGGAAACAATTTTTCCTTTCGAAGACACCGCCAGACCCACGATACGCTATTTAACATGCTAACCATCAAAACAATAGCCCTAGTAACTAGAGGCTATTCCTTACTTATATCAAATAGTAAACAAAATAATATATAAGAAGTAAGTAGGTACCTAATGCTTACCTCTCCAAACAAGCTCTTCAGATCTTGATCCAAAATCCACTTCAGTTCATAAATATCTTTCAACTTTTCTTTGTCTGGAAATGGAGAGCTGGAAGTAAAACAATAACAAACTGTAAAGAACTGTAGAATAGGTAGACTTTAAGTATATACTAATGTCAAACGGGTACCAAGGGTGCGTCCCACCATGCCCAGTTAAAATTAAACTGGAGATTTACCATGTTAAACTTAACTTAAAAGTTAAAAATTAAACATGATAAACATAGGACAAAATCGCCAGTTTAATGTTAACTCCGCATGGTGGGACGCACCCTAAGAGTTGCATTTTCGTTGCAAAGCCGGAGGTATCGACCGAAAGGCCAGCAGTAGTACTTACAATGATACGTTCAAGTAACTATAAAACCCCATTGGAAAATTGATTAAACATTGTAGGAAAGTTGATTGATTTTAAATTTCGTTTGTATCTGAAGCATCGTGCATCGCTGAGAAAAGGAAAAATTAATGTTACCTACCATTTTGTTTATATTTTGTTATTGTTTAGGGCCCAGAAAAAGAGGTGTGGCCCTAAAAATCCCGCCTTTTTCATGAATCCAAATTCAAACTACAGATATATTATGCATTAATTATTTTATACGCATAAAAAAAAGTCTAATCTTTCTCATTTATGGGTAGGTAAATATGATATACCTACATTTACCACTCAAAATAAATTGCTCTCTCGAATGCTAAGAGGGAGGAGACAAAATTGTAGGTACTTACTCTTACTTACTAATCCGGTGTCAGTGAAGCCAGTGGATGCAACAATCCGCAAATCTTATCTAGCTACTGGATATTTTTGTGAGTTCCCTCGTTGAGTGGGGCTGTTTATTAACGTTTGTTTACATTCGTTATCTAAAAAACTGCCGGATATTTATTTTGTTTTTCCTGAAGCATAATCTACCCCTCTTGGGCCAAAAGTCGTATCGCAGAAAAAACCATTCTAAGGTAACAGAAGATAGTCACAAATACTAGATTTGATTCTTCACTTGTGGCGCCCTTATCGTCAGACGGGTATTTTAAAGCGCCGATTCTACCTACCTACGCAATTTTGCCTCATTAGGTTGTAGAAAAGTTTGTCCGTTTGAACATAAAATGTAGTGGCACCATATTTCGACATGGTACCATATTTCGACACTTACGGTTTCAGTGCTTCATAATAAGATATACGTTTGAAAATTGGCGGCAATTATTGGTGCCACGACATTTCCAGATTTGTTTCCTTTGTATACAAATTCGATTTATTATGTTAGCACCTCTACATCCGACGCCATATTTTTTTTAAAACCACCTGCAGTGGTATTCCCTTTCTCGAACGCCAGTAAACCCACCCAACTAACACCTTCAAAATTTATTGTAAGAAGAACTGTTCTCCGTATATTGCATCATGGCGTGCCTTATCTTCTTACAATAAATTTTGAAGGTGTTAGTTGAGTGGGTTTTCTGGCGTTCGAGAAAGGGAATACCACTGCTGATGCATTCTCGCTTCAATTTATCTTGTTTCTTAACAAAAACCTTAACATTGGTAAGTTCGCAAATAAGCTTTTAATTGTTATGAATCAAATCAAACGCTGATTTTATGTGTTGGTCTAATTGATGACATGTTAGTAGCCTCTTAGATATGGAAATTAGTTGGATAGTTTCTAATCCTATGATTGTAGGGGTGGTGTCGAATTTGGGAGTCTGATATTTGCTGATTCTCCTATTTTCGACACGACTGTCGAAGTTAAGATCTTCATGTTTAACAACATATTAGTTAGGACTAAGAAGTCGCTTCTTCGACAAATACAAGTGTGTTGTTAAATCACATCAGGCTTGAAGGGAACCTTAATTCGACAGGGGGTGTCGAATTTAAGTTCCGATGTGTCGAAATTAGGGTTAGGTACTCAATGCTCAAAACGATTTAATAGTTCCCTTCATTTTATTTAAGGTTTTGAAACATGGCAGAGAAAAAGAAATATTTTAAATACAACGAGAAGCAAATGGAAGATGCAGTAAAAGAAGTTTTAGGCGGGATGGCTTTGTCTACGGCGGCCAATAAACACGGTGTGCCAAGGAACACTTGCGGGACCAAGTGTCAAATTGCGGGTCAAAGAAGAGGCCAGGAGCATCTCCTACCTTTACTTCGGAAGAGGAAGAAATCATTACGAAATGGATTTTATATTTGGCAAAAGCGGGCTTCCCTTTATCAAAAGTCACGTTTCTAGCAAGCGTCCAGAAATTGGCAGTTGAGCTGGGCAAAAAGGACTTTAAAGCCAGCAAGAAATGGTACTCTCTTTTTAAAAAACGGCACCCTGAATTATCCGAAAGAGTTGCGCAAAATCTGACAAAAAGTAGGTCTTCAGTGACCGAAGAACAACTTCTCAATTGGAGTTTAGAAGTTGAAAGGTACCTGGAAGAAAAAGAGCTCCAAGAAGTTCTACAGGATCCTACAAGAGTTTTTAATGCAGATGAATCAGCATTCTTCCTGAACCCCAAGGGTGGGAAGGTTCTAGCCCGTAGAGGTGACAAGACTGTTTATCAGGGAGCGGCCAATGACGAAAAGGAGTGTATCACTACATTAATCAACGGAAGCGCAGCGGGGGCTTTGGCCCCCCCGATGTTAGTCTTCAGATACACCAGAATACCTGGCCATATAGCTGACTCCATGCCAACGTCGTGGCCCGCCTGGAGGGTAAAAAGAAAAGAGAAGAGATTCAAAATGAGAAGAAAAGACAGAAAGATGCTAAAAAGAAGAGTGTCAATAGGGTCCTTTTTACAAGTGTTGAGGATGAAAGTGATGAAGAGATGGAAACCCTCCCCTCGTCATCGGGTGGAGAGTGGGAAGAGAAGGCAAGCGACGACGAAGAACCTATGGAGCTGAGTGATTTCTTTGAATCGGAACCTGAGATGAAACTTGAGATAGGAAACTGGGTGCCAGCGAAATATGAAGGCAAGAAAGGAAGCATTTATTACACAGGACAAGTGCTGCTTGTAAACGAAAAAGAAGCTACCATCAAATATTTGAAACGACAAAGGTCACAATATGTTTGGCCTGATGTTCCCGATGAAGGTGTTGTGCCCATAAAAAATATTGTTAAAAAACTCCCTGAGCCATCCATTCGCCGAGGGTATCACTCGTGGACCACCCATAAGTGGCCAAATATCACACTAGTTTAAAAATCACACTAGTGTAAAAATGGCGTGATCTTTGTAATAACTACTTAGTGACTTAGTTAACGTAAGTGACTCATGAACTTGGAAATGACTCCTACCAGATCCACCAGATGTACCCTTCTCAATAGGATATCTTAAGGTACTGTTAATAGTTCTAGGGTCTAGATTTGTGAAGGAAAACAGTCTTCTGTAATGTTTTTCTTAGTGTCGAAATAAGGTTCTCCAAAAACGAAATTGGGGTCCACCACGAAAAGTGGTGTCGAAGTTAGGTGCCATCGCAGGTTTAACAAAAACGTAAATTATTAGTTAAGTCATTACCTTAGTCAATAAAATGAGCCCAGTTTATGAAAGAAATATGACTAATGATCCACATGATACTAAAGGAAGTCTCCGGGAGTGAATGATAAGCCAAAGACTACCAATTTTGCGTGAAAATTTTCTTAAAGTGTCGAAATATGGTGCCACTACCTTATTTCCTATTTATTTTGTACTGTTTCAACACAGTTTTGTGAAAATTATAGCTAGGTAAGTACCCCTAAAGAAAAGGAGGAAGATATAGTTATGTAGGCTCACTAAAATATAAATTAATATACCTACTTAAGTTATGCCTGGTTATGACGTTCATATGGTGTGAAAAAGATTTGGTTGCTGGGCGATTCATTTGCAAATGGATATCATCAGGGGTGATCAGAAACGCTGTTGTTAGACGGTTATAAAAAGGATGCCATAGGATCCTCGTCTCTTCTCCGCTTCATGAAGTATGCTTCCATTTCCACTTCGGTAGGAGCTTTCACATCGACCATGCTGTTGTACGGTCGCTTTCGGTCGTCCACTGATAACATTCTTTCACCAGATTTCTGATGCTCCTCTTCTTTAGCAAGGGCCTGAAAGAAAAATATGCAGCTGGGTAATTACATATTTTTTTAGCATCAGGAGCTAATTTCAGATTTAAAAAATCACTTTGTTTCCGATGTACAAAAGATACTATGAAAGATATCAACAAAAAAGGGTTTCAAAGGGAAATACGAACCCAACTACAATATCCCTACATCCTATTCCACTTACGCCTGAACGTGCATACACTAGTTCCAACAATAGCTCATGGTACGTGGATACGGCATACTTCTTAGACTAGTTACCTACTAACAGAATACCACTCACCCTTTTTAATTCCTCTTCATATGATCCTTTCTTTTTCTTCTTTTCTTCTCTCTTCTGTTTCTTTAGCTCTTTTTTCAATTTTCTCTTAAGCTTCTTTTTCTTCAATTTCTTTTTTATTTTAGCTGCAAGCTCTTTATCTATCAGTTCACTCTGTAAGTAAAGATGAAAAGGTTCAAAAAAATCTGTAGGCACTAAAAAAATACACTTTTACGAGTATTTCAGAACAAATTTGTGAATATTCAACTGTTTACTCCGAAAATGGACATAAAAACCCAATCTGGGTTATAGATATCTGGGATATAGAAATATTCACGTGTATTTATATTACTATTCATAAAAACCTATATAAACAGGAAAATACTTAGTAGATAGGAGATATTTCTAAAACTCACTTCTGGAACTGAGTCGGAGGAACAGCTGTCGCTATCGTCACTATCCGCAGATTTGGCGGGCTTCTCTTGCTGGGACAGCGAAGTATCGCTCATCTCAACAGCACCTGTTGTTGTGCCAGAGATGTGGGGAGGAGACAAGGAGCCAGCTGCTTCCCTTCCACTTTCGCCAACACAATACGAATTCTGAAGTAAAAATAATAATAAACTGATAACATAACCCTTACAAGGGGTTCTCACCCTTACCAAAATACTTTTCAGTTTTTTCTAGTGTACTACAGAGAAGTACTGTCGTGATTATTTGCTTGAAGAAGAGTATCAATGAAAGTTAGTCCAAAATTACTCGACCGGAAAATCACAACACAGACAGTTAATTTCGGACGTTAAAAAGGCTTTTTATTATTTTATTATTTTTATCATTTAAATATCCAACAGAGGAAAAAAATAGCGTGAAACTTCGGTTACCTTAATGAAGGAGTGGCAGCACCTGTAACCCCATTGCCCGGCTCTCCAGTAGGAGCCAAACACCGAAGTGTGGTTTCCAGGGAAAACATCCTCTTCATATTTAGACCTCACAATAAGTTTTTCTTCGCCCTGAAATGAAACACAGTATAAAAGAAATTGTCTTAACTTTTCAAATTTTTGACGAACAATAGTGTATAAACGGATCAAGCTGTTCCCTCAGGTATTTTATGTATTATAAACATACCTTGGTTCACTGGCAAGGTACGCATCCTGCTCAGTTTTTAAATGGTAGTTAAAAAATTTACACTCTTTTCTAGTAAAGTAGGAAAACCAACACCATGGCATAAATGTTCTCGACATTAAATCAAAACTGAAGGTTACCTTGATTACTTTCCCGTAGCGAGAGTACTCGACATAGTCCTCCGTCTGGGCAAGGAGAAGAGCTCGCGGGGGTGCCTGCAGATGTTCTACACCACCGTACTTCTCAACCACACTGTCCTGGACATTCGCTTTGTATTCCTCTTTCTTCGTATCATAGACGCGCTGCAGCATTTCTAACTTGGTGGGTTCAGCAAGGATGTGAACGTCAACTCCTTTTTCGTAGGCTTCCCACGCAAACGCCTGCGCGTGAGCGTGTTTTCTGGTGTCTCCAGAGAAACGAACGAAGTTCTCACCCGCATAGTCCGTACTAGAAAGAACACAATTCTCAAAATTTATATCTTATGCCTTTCCTTGCAAATGCATTCGAATCCTTTGACACTGTATTTTACAAAATCAAAGTTCTTAATTATTACAAGTTCTACTGTCAATACGTGGATACGATATGAAACACAACATAATATGCCATAATGTGAAAAATGAAGCATGAATCGTACTCATTGTCGTCAGCCTTGGGATCAGGGTTGTCTCTCATGGATCTCGTCTTGGGATCGTAGTAGGCAGAGTCGGGGTCCAGGTTGCGGAGGTATTTGGCGGTGTCCTCACGGATCCGGAGGTTCCTGACGGTGATTCGCTGCTTGCTGTCCACTTTTGTCCCCGGCATGTCAAGATCGTCCACATATTTATCCTCGTCATCAGCTCCCTCTACGTCTTCTTTCTGAAATTTTCAGTACTTTATTTTACTTTTTCCCTTTAAACACAGAAGAAGGGGCTGGTTTTGGTTCCGTTAAATTAAGGCTTGACAATCCATTCTATCTAGTCATTTTTACTTTATTATTTATGTTAGGAATCTGTTTTTTATGCATGTTACATCAGTTCGAAGATGCACCTCCGAGTAAAAATAAAACAAATCAAAGACAACTCGAAAGACAAACCTCCTCATCGTCATTTTCCAAGCGCTCTGCTCGAAGTCGCCTTTTTGCATCCTCAACTTTGGCAAACTCTTCGACGATTGCTTGGTGCATGGAAGGATCGTAGCCCGCCCATCGGTCCCGCTTCCCGTCAAAGTCCAGAGCAAGATTAGGCTGGACCGCCTCGTCGGGCCCAAACTGCACTCCTGTGAACCTGGCCCCCAGTTTCCGAGGTCGCTCCATGCAGTCCTTCTTTTTGTGAGTCATTGCACCACAGTTCTCACATGACCCGGGTCTGTATTTCTTTGCCACATTGGTCTGCAAACAAATTCGTATTGACAATTACTTACTAATTTTTCTCAACGAAATAATTAGGTGCCGGAAAGTCTCCTGCGCTCATCCTGATTAACGGACACACTTACCGAATCAACTCCACGTTTGTACCATTCATCAAGTCTTGAAAATTCTTTCTGCTTTTCGGGCTGTGGTCGCTGATGTTTGAGCGTTGGCCCGCTGGTCCCGTAGTACCAAGGCGCTGATGAAATGTACTGAGGTATATGAGGATTGATATCTCTTCCTTCTTCGTCTACAGCTGCTGGAGCTGTTCCCGCCTGCAAACACAAAAAATAAAATAAATAATACACTAAAATGGCGCCGGTAGGTTGGAGAATCATTAGTTAAGTCTAAGCTGAGGTTAAACAAGGTACCTACTTACACAACTTCACCACAATCCCTTATTAAAAGCTTACAGAAGGGACGATACGTACCTTTCTGGCTTCTTCCAACTCCTTCGCTTTCCTCCAGTCCTCTCGGGACTTTTTCTTTGGCTCCTCTTCACTTCCTGATGCATTCTTACTCTTTAGCAGTTCTGATAGGGGTACGCCAGGCCCACTTGCCATGTTAACCTATATATTAAATTGATTGTGTAATTATAAAATTGAATATGGACGGGTATTTATTTGAAACCCTCCTACCCCTAATCATAGTTAGGCACTGAATGTTGTATTTAGCACAGTACTTAATGCGACGATCAACATACATCATCAGTACCTGGGTCTCCAAGTCTCTATGGGAGACATAAGCAAATGAACTAAAAGTAATCTCTCAAGTAATTTTTCGACGGCTGTAAAGAAGATCCATTCAGAAGGTACCTATATTTAATGGCTAACTTACAGATTTATGGAAAAAGTAACCCCGAAAACGTATACCCCGCCATTTTGTTTGTGTGTATTGGGATTGGGTAGAGCAAATTTCATAGCCAACATAACGTTGCTTGTTGATAGCAGCAAATTTCATGGCTGCCAACTAAAATTTGGCGGGAGCGGGAAAAGTTGAGTGTTAGTCAAAAGTTTCTTTGCTGGTCTTTTAAAATAAACATTTTTTGTATTCCTTGTACCGTTTGACAGTATGTTTTGGATTTTCCAAAGGCGCTGAATTGTGGGGGTTAAAAAAATTATTAAGATGATACTAGGTACTTACGACTGATATTGTTTATGCCCACCAAGGAAGGACAACCAGGGAAGTAAATTTTGGGTAGTCTTTCACTGCCTCCAACAATCAGAAATCCCAGAAGCGGAGAGTGGTTGTTTGTGACACAACTTTAACTATTAGTGTACCTAACGCAACCTATATTCCTAAAATGAAGTCACCCAATAACAAGTCTCTGAGAAAGCAGTATATAAGCACACTTTGCCGATTGCCGGATAACTCCATTGTAATGTAACGAAGATAATCAAAATACCTACATGACTGAGTAATGATATTTCACAAATGCATAATATATTGCCTTGTACACGACCGCAGAAGGCACCTATCTGTCTTACGGCCCGTACAACCAAAAGGGAAGGAGGTCCCTATCGCACTATCAAGTATCGGGCGGGCAGGGCGTGCGGGTGGGGCACTGCGCCTGTCTGGGCTCGGCTGTGTACGCGCCCCACGGCTCGTACGGCTATGAGGCCAATGTGCGATGTTTTATTCAAACCGAGACCTTAACACCTCGAGAGTTCGAGACTACATACACTGGCAGTGTACCTTGTGCCATGCATTATGGATAGACCAAGCCTGCACGATGACTCGATGAGTCGAGCAGGCATGTCGATGTGGCAGGGATTGCCACTCGCGAGTCGCGACTTTCGAGCCCTACTATTCCCATGGAGTTCAGCTCATGAACCACCGTGCACCTAACTATACAGGCTTGCAGATGGTTCTGGTTTTTAATATGACTTTGAAGAGGCTACGTCCACGACAGATCAATGATGTCAATAGGTACATGCAAGTATAGGTACCTAGCCATAAAGGTAGGTCCTTATTGTACTAATACGAACGGAATCTCTCTCCCCCCCCCCCCCCAGGGCCGGATTAACAATTTTTTCTAGGGTAAACCAATCTTCGTTTTGGCGCCCCCCCCCCCCCTTCCCTCCTGCATTCAATACAAGCCTGCACCCTAACTTGGAAGGGTAGGTATTGTTGAAGGAAAATTAATTAGAAGGAAAATTAATTAATTTATTTCAAGAAATCACAATTATTTTATTTATTTTTGCCTTCACATGGCGCCCCTGCGACCAAAATAGGGTGTCCATGCACACACCTGGTCATATGGCTAATCCGGCCCTGCCCCCCCCCCCCCCCCCATGGACCAATGTTCAAGCATACAATCTTGAGAATCTTGACAGGCAGGTAGGTATATAGGTAGGAAAGGTAGGTACCTATTGTGCTCGGAACGCTAACGTGACAAAAAATATGTCAACCCTAGGTTTTTTTCTCCATGTCTAATGTGAGGCCTGTTGCGACTCTCTAGAGTAGAAATATGTCCCCTTTTGGCTGAGGGAGCAGTAGAAGGTCTCTCCTTGCCTGCGGAGAAGTGGTAGGATACCTAGGTATATATAGGGAGCGCCCAGGTTTGGAATTTTGGGTCAGGTTTGCATTCCAATTTCCAGGCACAATATACTTACGGTAAGCGATAGAATTATTGTGGTGATGGTGTTGTCTATAACTTAGTAATGACAACACAATAACATAAAATAGTATCGTCAAAGTCAAAGGATAGGTATGAAGAGGATTCGGGCGATCTCGGAGGTGGTCGGGAGAGTTCGGGCACTGGATGCAACATTTCAAATGCGGCCGCCTTGCGATCACTTTTCATATGATTTCATTTCAGTTGCGCGCGAGGCGTAGAGAGGGAAGCATCGCGCGAGACGCCTAGGAAATGGATCGTAGTGTATAGTGCTTATACTGTGATGTGATAAGTGTTTCGTACTCCCGAGGATACTCATTGGATTACCCTTTGGATACCTACACTCTACCTCTACTACCCTACAAAATATAGGTTTGTATTTTGTTGGAATATCTATTTTTTTTTGCTTTTGATAATTTTTGGAATGTGTAAATTTACCTACTGGAGGATCGTATAGGTAGGCACCTACCGATGGAGCCTGCTTGGCTGTGTTTGGTAATAGCCAGGAGGGTTCAGGATATTTCCGCTGTGGTTCAGGCTATAGGAAAGAAGGCGCCAGTTATCCGAAATACGAACCGTCCAAAATGTATCCTGCACCTACCTTCCTACTGTAGCTCCTCCACCTCCAATACACGTGGGGAAGTTGGTTGCATGCTTGGTCGTAGGGGGTACCTAAATTATTGTTTACGCCTGTAAGTAGGTACCTAACTACACCTGCTGGCTCTGCTCGTTGATGAATATTGGGTACTCCTACGGCCCTACGCTATAAGTTCGAGCCCTGAGTCAGTGCAAGTACCTAGGTAGGTTCTGTTTTGCACCTATACCTACTTCGGTAGGCCACAGTTATTTCCCGGAGGCTCAAAGAAATAGATTATGCTCAGTGGGCCGTTGACGAAATAGCGTGTGCTTCACGTCTGCGAAATTTAATAGCATTGGCGTCAGGGTTGGATTTGGGCCTGGGCTTTGGACCTCTGTAAATGATAGCCCATCCATATAGCCTGTCACGATGTCTGGACGTACCACGTAGGTAGGTACCTTACGCCAGTACGGAGCTGAAGTACCTACTTACCTTCACCTGAGGTATATGCTACCAACAAAAGTCATTTTCTTCGGTAGTGAGTGGTGGCAGTCATGCAATAATAAAACCCTTCGGGGTGAGTCTGCAGATAACTGGATTTGGATGTGAAAGTCGGTTGGTACAGCTGACAGGCACGACACAGCAGCGTGATGGGTACGTGACAGGTAGACTGGTCTGGTCACTAGTCAGACGAGAGCAGGAATGCTGCCGGGCGGAGGACCGATTCTCGCGATTAGGGCATTCCGCCGATTACTTATGGTCCCTTTGTGCAAGCCCCCGCCGCCGCCTTTCCAGAGAGCGCGGTGAGCAAAAAGCGATCGCGCACAAACGGGAAAGGTTCTTAATGTTCTCTTCTTTTGCGTCACTTCCTCACTGTCGCCCTCTTCGCATTTCTAAAATATTTTTGAATTTTCATTGCTTCAGATAATAGCTGGTAAAAAGCTCCGAGCCAAGAAGAGTGAACAAGCAAATAATGCGAATTCTATAACACAGGTTGGTTCTTTTCAGGAAGTGAGATGTTCCCCTAGTGGTGTTGGGAGAGGGAGGGGGGGGGGGGTGTTCCCCTGGTTGTGTTCGGGTGGGAAGAACACCGCGATTGAAAACACTTCCTGTAAACTTCCTCTGTCTACTTTCGTTGATAGGGTTGGGTGTTCCTACTGGTTTATTCTTCGGATTTGCCTGTATGCGTCACATTAGTGGGATGACACCTAATAACTCACACACGTCTTGGCATGATGGACAGACACCCCGGCCCACAAGAGCCAATTAGACACGAGAAAGATTTCCCCATGATGCTAGTTTTAGGAGAGACAAACCACCGCTCTCTCATTTTATTCCCCTCATTCTCATGAGTAATATTGCCTTATCACCGCGAAACACGTCGACATCCAAGTCCATACCTTTATTTCTTTTATAAACGCATTCAATTGTCCTCTTGACATTAATTTCAATAGCTGACCTTTACCATTTACCCACGATCTCTTATAGGGCTATTCACAGAGCATAGCGCATGATGAAGCTGCGAATCCACTAAATCTACAGATGATGTTTCGTAAGCAGTAAAATTAAAAGTAATTGACAATCATCATAATCCGTCCTCCAGTCCGTCATCTCGAAAGCGTCTTTCTTATAGAACGCAAGTTCACAAGGTTGTGGGTTGCCCATTCCTCGTGCGTGATAACAATGTGACGAGCAGGATAACTGTAGACAGTTTGTTTTTTTAAAGTTCATGTGCTCCATTGTATAATTTTAGAGAGTGGGGCCCACAGTGACCATGGTGACAAACTGCGGGGTCTCTATCCAGATTAGATACAACGTCTACGGAAATTTTCTCAGGACATTCGGCATTCCCCTTTTTGAAAAACCCAATCGTCGTTTGTGGAGTTGTAGATATTTGCTCACCTTGTTCGCCATGGTCAGGTAGGTCGGCACCGTAACCAGAGCGTGAAACTGGAAATGTTCCATTGAGGCGGCGCGAGCATCTGCATAGAGATAGCGATTTTTTAATTAATTCGGCTCTATCGTAGCAATGGTTATATTATTGTAATTACCGGTTTTACGCTTACCTTGGGTGGCGGCAGTATTTCAACTTGAGATGGACTCTACCTGCTTTTATGCTTATTGACTAATAAGGTTTTAGTGTGTCTGTAGGCTTGTCCGATATTTTATTGTTCGGTTGTTCGCCATCTCGGTCTGCCACAGGCAACTGCAGTTCGTGTCCGTAACTTACAAATTAGTTGTATTTTTAAGTATGTTGGCAAGGAATGGATTAGCAGTCGGTAATTAAGTAATGCAACAACCGATTTTCGGGAAATCCAAAAACTAAAATAATGAACTGGGTCCTCTTGCTTCACACGAGTCACTCAGTGCCCTACCACTGCACTAGTTCGGCCATACATCTGCCTCAGAACATTTATTCATTATAGTCGAACCGAAGGGTTAACCACTTGTTGGGAATCTCGTTGAGAATCATTGGAAATCTTTATGAAATCTCAGGGAATCTTGGAGTTTTTTTTGGAGTGGTTGCCCCTTCGGGCTTCATCTTTCTATGAATATCGTTAGAAATCTTTATGGAATCTCAAGGAATCTCTGGAGAGGTTACCCCCTCGCGAACCATCTGAGCATTCTTTTGTGTGGTTGTAAAGTCATTCATCACCCCTGCCAATGACATATATAGGTTCTAAAATCTAAAAGAAGGCCCTTTATCTCTAGACGTATAAAAATCAATGTAGGACGTGCCAAGTGCTCTGTGAACCCGAGACCTCGAACACGGCAGGCACCCAAACCGACCACTCGACCATGGGCCAGTGTGGTTTCCCCTTACAGCCACCATAGCCGCGACTGCGATGTAATCGGCTCGTAAACCTCGAAATGTATTGAAATGGGAGATAAATCAAAATGAATTGGGCGCGCAGCGTGCATTTATGTGTTCTCCGGAAATGGATGGACCCGCGGGCATTAGTGGTTGCATTTTATAGCCCCCACGGAAACTGGCTTATGTATAAAATAACGCTGAATTGCAAATGTAGAGATACTCACCGAGCTTTTACTTCATTCGGAGGCTTACCCTCCATTTCGCTAGGGGAAGGGTTCGTGCTAGCGAGGGGGCTGCTGACCGATTGATAACGCAAATGAGCGAATGTGCGTAAGTGAAATCATTCCTGCGGAAGTGCATGCACACGCGTTCATGGCAGGTGACTAATGGGCTCAGCTGTATAAAATATAAAACATTACCCAGCTGTACCAGACAGACAGCACATAATCCATCTGGTCATAATCATAAACACTCTTCGTATTACAATATATGTTTTTGTGTGATCGCCCAGTTGAGCTTAACAGCACGGCAGGAGCCAGGTTATAGGGGTGGTCCGAAGTCATTTCCAGTAACCCAGACCCCTCAAGACGCAAGTATGACCCCTTGACAGCTCATGCAGCCACTGAGAGGCACTACCGCATACTAAGTAATAGGTATCCGCGGACTCCATAGGATTGCTGCAAATTTGGAAAGCGGTAGATGATGTATATGCTTGTATGCATGACAAGAAATTTAGTGGACCTGTCGCCCGTGGCCCTAACATGGCAAGAGCTGTTTAGCGTCCAATTTGGCAGGCACAAGGTACCATTTGCGAGGTTGATGGGTATTTGAGCGAGAGCAGACCTTGAGTAGGATAAAGCTGGACGAATGAGTGCATTCTCGTATGCTGTCAGGCGGCCCTGACCAAGACCACGATCTATCACGGTGGAGGTCTCATCTTGCCTGCTCATAGTCTGCCTGGCTATTCTGTACCTGAACCCACCTGTGTACCTCCCAAGGCACGTAGGGACGTGGAGCATCATCAAGGGTGATTTTGCTCGCTCACTCCTCGAGTCATTATTCTGTGACTTCTGCGCTCCTACTTTGGTGGCTCTTATGCGCTCACGACGCAGATTCTACTCATTAGAGAATTTTCCAAGACTGATTTTCCTTAAAGAAGCTCTTCGCGATGTCATTGTACCGAATTAGTTACCACCTTCCGTTGCCAGATCTTTACGAATCGAATTCACATCTTCCTTATTCACTGAATACGAGAATGTAAGCACCTAAAATCACTCCAATAAAAGGTCAGTTCAGCTCTGGGAACCAAAGCATTTCCATAAATGGGATTTTCAAACATTTCTTGTAAGGTGACAAAGGGAGCGGTTAGGCAAGGACTAGGGAGGCGGGGAAGTTAACTGCGCCAAAATCCCCTTACGTTGATTCGAGTACCATAAGTACGCAGCTTTCCCGCAGATGGGGTTTTGCCCTTCCAGTAGAGGTCATCGGTTATAAGTACCTTACTTTGTGTGGCGTCGTAATTCTGGCCACACGTCCGTGAATACTCGTATATACGTCAAGGTACGGAAGGAGCTCTCTATACTTAGGCCGTAGGAGAGCTATTTTCAAAATTAAACTTCAGATCGTTCATCATGGGGAATTACCAGCGCCTCCTAACCTTAAGAAGGTACTTAAGTGCATACCTATAGGTACTTTGCTTAATCTCCACCACATGGGTAACACAATGCTATGTGACTCTGGTTTAATAAAGTATATGTTTTGTGCTGCTTTCACTGTGCTGTTCTGTTTTCACTTCCTTTAAAGCAGCCACTTCGGCGATTTAATGAATCAGTTTAATAATCTGTAAAAGCAGGAACCGTCGTAAGGGTCTTATGGCGGCGCGCCGTCTAACGGCACCACACAAATGGCCGAAATGCCTCAAAGAAGCCCAATTCCAATAATATCGTGGACCTGTGGAAATTTATCGGTCACCGGGTAGTATTTAATTGCAATATTATAGGCTGCATATACTGTTGAGGGATTATAAAAACTCTTGTTATATTTCCACTGTTGCCCTATCTATACAATCCTACGAAAGTTCTCGAAGTAAAATCAGCAAGACCCTATAGTTATCGGAAGAAGAAATCTCCATCCGTTATTGTAATCATCTACTTGCTCCTCTGGGGTAGACAATCAAGATATAGAACACCATATCGTGCATTGCAATCAACAAT
Organism: Mesopsocus fuscifrons; assembly: GCA_950004255.1. Classification (NCBI taxonomy): domain Eukaryota; kingdom Metazoa; phylum Arthropoda; class Insecta; order Psocodea; family Mesopsocidae; genus Mesopsocus; species Mesopsocus fuscifrons. The sequence continues at coordinate 12,019,644 of OX465373.1, read as the reverse complement.
CATTCGAGGTCTGCCATTCATTTATCCTTGGTTTTGACAATAGTGGGCTGGCCAATGCGATGGGTACGGGATCTCTATGGCGATGTTGTCTCAGCTACATGCAGGCTCAAGCTACACGCTACATTACATTGTGTTTTAGGGCTATATATTATCTGTAGCACAGGTATTGTCCAGGGGTTTATGGATTCCACTATTTCAGAGTGTTGCAGTTTTACATCGTTTCTATTGTGAAATCCGGAGGAAATGGACTTTGTGAGGCGGGGGGCATTCCGGGCATTCGTGCTCTTTCACACCAGCTAGATTGATTGTTATTGTTATTGAGGGAGCCCCGTTCACGGTAAATACCTGGACCTTTGTGCCCTACATTAGATGGAGTGGAACTCTCAAATAATCTCGGTAACATTCACTGTCACGGTCCCTGTTCGTGAAGTGGCTTAATTGGAATAATCATATGGAGAATATCCAGTTTGAGGCCACATTGCTCACTTGGTAATACCAACAAATACCAGCCTTCAAGCTAGTGTGAGATGTTTAGTTCCTAACAACCCTAAGTTTACGTGGTGCAGAAAACTAGCGTGCAATTAGTTTTCTCTTAGCAAAACCCGGGGACATTTGACATCGGACCTAAAACACATCTAAATGCTTCTGTCAGTTATTGATACTTACCCACTATTCCTTGGTGTGCCGTGTGCCATACTGCTGCTTGTCATATCTTACGAAACGCTCTTACCGGAAGTCGTTTGATAGGGACGATATTACATTGGGTGCAGTTCTTGAATAGAGGAAGCCAACTAAACATTGGACGAACCTGTTAGGCCGTCTTCGCTGACAACAGAAAATTCGTTGATATAGAGATAGAGTATAGAGGAAGTCGTAGTATAGGTATAGGGATTTCCTTCAAGGCTAGGCCTCCCACTTGGAAATCGCTGTATCTGTTATTCTCGTATATGTGAAATTTTCTCCAGTCGCAGAGGCCTGGAGGTATAGTGTGTGCAGAGTAGCCAGCAGGACTGGGAGAGTGTCAGACAGCCCAGCCCAGCCTATTCATGGCTCGTCCGCTCACCGCTCAACAAACAGCCACCATTGTGCGAGGCCCGGCCTGCCTGCTACAAGGCTCTCTGAATAGATGCTTGTCTCGGTGGTGTACGACCTGGGCTTCGAAATGAATGGCATCCGTCTCCGCCTTGCTGCAGTCTGAATACTCCCTTGTCTACTCGCTGAATAACACCTTTTCCAACCTTTTGCAAGGGTATGAATAAATAAATCATTTCGTGTTCGGATAACGTTCCTTTTGTCCAACGATGACGGGCTTAATAGACATTTTTGCGGTGGAATGTGCAAGGGGCACCTATAGTAATGACTAATGACGATGACGTACGTGAGCTATAGTACTGAAGTCCGAACTCAAGAGAGACGCAGGAAAATGTCTTGTTCCCGTTCCTTATCATGCATTAAATAAACAAATTTTTAAGTAAAGTTTTTGTTTTTTTCAGGTAAAAATGGCCTTGACGCAGTGCTACGCGCCATGCGAGCTGCCTTTGGGCCCCGTAGGCCCAGGTCGGCCCGCCAAAGACTACAGCCAACCCCTACACGTAGACTGCAGCGTAGAATATGAGCTACCCAACGCCGCGAAACCGCCGGCCGGTGCCAAAAGCGAACCTCTTCTAATGATTCACCCCTGTTACTACCGGCGGGTAGACAGTCAGCGGCGGCCCTTTGTAAACAACCTCCCCCGCGCAATGCCCACAAGAAGGCAGCGCCCTCAGCCCTATCCAGTGCGCAATGTAGAGCATACGACCGCTAGTGCGCGCCCCGATACAGTGATGGCATTTTTATGGCGTGAGAACAAGCGCGACCCTCTACTGTGTGGTGGCGACTTTAGCTCTGGCTCGGACTCAGGTATCAGCGTTGGGCACTGGACAGACCCCGAAAGAAGCCCCTTGGCCCCCCTCCCTGATAGTGGCGTACCTACCCCTGATGAGAAGCGGCCGTGTCCACTCCCCTGCCCCTGCGGCAAGCCCTTAGAGGAGCCCATGCCGCGCTACTCCCACGTCCAGCTGCAGCAGTGGCTGCAGAACGTCCAAGTGAGCATCTCCCCGGCGCCCCGACGCAGGCCGCACATGATGCGATGCGCCGTCCCGCCCCTTCTCATACACTAGTGATGCCTTGTGATATTGGACATATCCTAGCTTTGTAAGCTGCAACCTACCAAATTAGTCTAGACTGATGTATTTTAGGACTGCTCGTGTTAGCCCAAGAACGTTAGACGTTAAACAGGGGAACTTTTCGTTTCATCTCGTAGATAATTTAATTCATAGGTATAGTAAGTAGGTAAATTTTTGAAGTGTTTCATTTCTCTTTCCGCCAATTGAATGCACGCCTTGTCGAAGCAAATCATTGTATAGGTTGATTCTGTTTGCAGTTGGTAAAAACCCCAAGGGTTCATTTCGCCTGGTCAGAAAATTGGAGGAGGCATAAGGATAGGCTCGTACACGAGCCGAATCCGCATTGAGTTATTTCTCTACGCTGATTTACTAGCTACATTATGAGAAACTTTTATGTTGATAGTTTAGAAAAAAAGGTGACTGAAGTTTTCGTACGAACGTTCCGTTTTGCCAGTTTTTAATTCTGTATCGAATTTTGTAACGAATCTAACGTTCTTGGGCCTTGTGGGTCGCGGACACCCTGCTGTGGCCTTGAATGTAACCTGGCTCGCTGGGGCAGGCGGACAGGCTGACTGTTTGCCCCCTCAGTGTATTGAAGCCTCGACTGCATTTATAATCTCTATCGAACTGGTGTGTCGCAGTCGCAACGCATGCTATCTGCAGTTGCTACTTAGAAATAAATTTATCAATCCTCTATATACTGGCGTTATGGAAACTGATTACCTGGCCGTCCGTATTTGAGAGTGTAGCCTCGAGCTGAGTAGTAATTACAGGGCCCTTTGCTGACGATAGAAGGCACGTGCATGGACAGCTGTTCCCCCCACCCCACTTTCACGTGGCACCCAACGTGAACTAATTATTTCTGCAGCTTTTTACCTCTTTACGTGACTATATCAACAGCACCAGCTAGGGAATGTCGTAATTGAGAGTTGAGGAACTGACTGATTGGAAAAAATACATTACACGTAAAGGCGTGTAAAGGCCTAGTTTTCCCACTAACTTGGGAGGAAGATAAGGCAAGGTCGAAGGGGACTTGAAAAAGTCGTAACTGCCACATACATAACAAGCTATTTGAACTCTTATCCAACTTCACTAGACGAAATCGATTCTTATTTTTCTCCCATGTAGAACCCATGAGACAAGGGGTTAGGGTCGTGGATAGCAGGCTCGTTTGACAACACACCAGGTAGGAAGGTACGGAAAGGGCTGAGTGGAGGATATCGGCGCTATCGCAGGATCGACGAACGACGTGAGCAGCCAGTCAACGTGGGATTGGGTTTTTATGCCAGTCGAGGAACCGAGTCGGAAAATTAGTTATTGTAATGGTATTTAGTCGTGACCCCGTACTACCCAGCGTGCATTGTTCTACCTGGGACAAACCGGAGAACTCCCCAGCGTTTCTGTTATACATAAAACCTGTACTTGCCCCGATAAGGCTTGATATGTTACATTCTTGGGTCTCCGAGCCGAGTAGTACGGGTCCCCGCTATCACTTCGTTATCGTCGTGAAGACGTCGACTTGCATGTAGAGACGCGGGCTCTTCTTATAGGTACCTACCTAGGGTTCCAGGGGTGTTCACGCATTATGAAATAACCGGCCGGATATTAATCACTGGCCAAAAAATTAGCATTTCCTGCTATACTGCAGTTCACTGACTGGATAGTTGTATCTACTGTCTGGCTTGTATATTTGAACCTGTATGAGTGGAAAAGGGACAGATTGAACAGGAAGAAAATGCTGATTCAAAACAAATTCTTACTACTCCAGCTACAGGATATCCGATATCCGGTAAAAAATTACTATCCACAGCAGTATTCTTATTACTCCTTCTTCCAGAAAACAAGTCATAACTGCTGAGGGTGGGGAGAGGCTTTGAAGCTACCTACTGAGTCAAAGACTCCTGCGTCATAGTGGCGCCGTAATGAAATTATTCTCGTATTACGGCACCACCCAGCGTATCTCTGAAAAAAGGCAAATTGAGTCAGAGATTGCTTATGTTATGTCTGCATCTTAATCGAAGTCGACATGATGGTGAGTCACAGTCTCGGTCACAGTGGTGACTAATGGGTGATTCATATGTGGAATAATGGTGGAGCTATACAACCATGTCTTCGAATCCATTTTTACGAGCTGGGACTTTGTCCCTAAAGTCAGCGCTTCTCTCAGTTCGGTGGATTTGGTTTGATAATGTAGTTGGGCCGGGCGTTTGCCCTTGAGCCGTTAGCAACTGATTAAATGCAATATGCCACGCCGCTGTTGTTGGCATCCCGTGCTCAATAGATTCCATGGTTGGCTGGGAGATTAAAAGACCACCCACCCTTGCAGCTCTATCCATTCGATCAGTCGTAAGTCGTGCTGCTTCACTGCTTTCTTTCACTCTCCGGCTTTTATTATCCCTTGTGTTGACTCAGAGCAATTCTGCTGGAAACAGATGCCAGCACTAACATCGGTTTCATGTTAATAGTTGGTGGCCAAAGGATCTTGGATCCTTTGATTTATTCCGTCTAGGTATACATTTACAATACTACAGTACTACTGGCTCTTTATTCCAAAGATTTTGATAAATAATTGCGAAGAAAACTTCATTTACTGTAAATAACCCCTCGCCCAAAAATCTCTCGATTAAATTGATAAAAACTGCACACTTTGATCCCCTGCTGTTCCGCGGAAATACCTTTTCAAAGTTGCCCCAAAGTTCTCGCGTAAGGAAGAGTTTGACTTTCCTCATTCCTCAGTTATTTTTCACTGAAAGTTACTACAATTTATTTCACAAGGTTCAGCTTTTTCGCATGACGTACATTCTACCAGTCATAATATTGACGTTGGGAGCCGCGAATTACTTTTAATATTTTCTCATGGTTGGACATACCTACTCCGCAATTTGCTCTGACGTAGCATCAATGGTTTCTGAGGAAATTCCTACATTTTCCTGTTTCCCTGTGATTTTATTTTGCGATTTCATTTATTTTACCATGAAATGGCAGTGGTTTTTAAGGGAAAAAATGGCGTTTCGTATAAACTGTATCAGTTTAACGAAGGGGAAGTTCGTAGAACAACAGACTTATTTTCAGAGAAATATAATCGATTGGCAATGTTGGAAATCGCAATACGTGTTACGAGTAGATAAGGGAAAGGAAATGGGATCGTACGGGGTGGTGGGGGTTGTATTCTGCTGCAAGCAAGACTTTCGCTTTTGGATAGCACCTACCTCCCCGCTCTCGCGCCCTCCCCCCTGCCTCACTCCCCTCCTCCACCTCACCGGTTTTCCCCCGCGTTTCCGGTTTTGACCGCTGTCCTAGAACTGCTGAATCACACGCTGCCACTGTCGTGGCTTCTATAGTCTTTTTGCTGACTTTCCGCCACAAGAAACACTTCGGGGGGTATTTATCGCTAACCTTTTAGTTTTCCTTCTTGATGATAGCAGAGTGACTACGTAGAGGTACTTATCGAAGGAATCAAAGGGCATTGTGATTTAGTGGGCGCCATACGGGCAACATAAAATTTTTCGGGGCCCCTTGACTCCATGCAACTACAATATAACGAAGTAGGTACTTAACTATACCTACTCGTACCTATATCTCAATTTGAGTGATATTTTAGCTGTAGAGGCAAAGATTATCCATTGGCTAGTGTGGTTTAAAAAAAAAAAAAAAAAGTAGTCTCAGCTCAAGTACTACGAGTCCAGCTACACTAAAAGGCCTGGTTGGAAGTAAACTTTAATTCCTTTACTTAGTAAAAGAGGGCATGCTCATCTGGTAGAGAACCTTTGGTCACGTTTCAAACTGTACGGAAGTGACAGAATAGGTCAACATACGATTCAAATGACATGAATACTATGCTTCCTGGTTCAAACTCCAAATTCATCAGAATCATGGAGGCATATATCATACTGTAAGTGGCGTTATACCCGTTATACAGTATCTTACGACTTACGAGCAAGGTTTGGTTTTTTTCTTGGATGACTGATGCAAGGCTTCTAATTTCTGTGCCGAACGTTTATACTAAAACTACACGCATCGTATAGGTTATTTTCACTAGTTATCTACCTAATCCTCGTGTGCCGTCCCGTGGCGACAGCGACAGCCACCCACCACCAACATATTCCCTCTTATTATCAGAATTAGGCCTCGCGGGTAGGTATACGAGAATTTACGTCAGTTGGAACTTTACTTCTTGGCTTATCGGGGTACTTTCAACTTAGCCATAGCTCTTATCTCAGCTAGCAATAAGCAAAGTATACCTATAATTATTTTCTCGACGTGAATGATCTTGTTGGAGGTACCTGACACCTTAGCTTTTGAGTGCGGGAATGTCAAGGAAGGAAGAACGCATAGCGCACATCGGCATCAGCACAAGCGCGTCATGTGTTATTTATTATCGTTATACCCTCGTCAGGCCTCGTCTCTCTCATTTAAATTATTACAACTGTGCTCCCCAGTCATTGCTTTGTGACCACTCTCCAACACATCCACTTTTTTAGCCAAATTATAGACATTCCTGTGGAATTGTCAGAGAATTGTTCTTTTTATGCCATCACTGAAAATTACAATAATTATGACTACGCGCTGTTTCACGACAACTGTATTTTCAAAGCTGCCTGCAATGGTGCTTGTATAAGTACCTAGGATAGGAGGAAGGTACCTTCCAAGCTATGGAGGAAGTTTCAACTTAGACCCAAGTAATTAGACCTTCTGGTGTTCTTGATTTGGGAGTAAGACAATCTTGACATACCTACTTATACCTGTTATTATTTCCCCCATACAAGTTCTCATCGTGTTCGGTGTCTGGAAACACCAGGTTCCGCTAGTAGGTATATATCATTGCCACAAATGTATTGTAGGAACTCGTATAGGCTGATTGGTACGAAAAAGCGAGGTGGGCTTGACTACACGCATGTATAGGCTGCCACACAGTGATCATCTAAGGGTGCGCCCCACCATGCCCAGTTAAAATTAAACTGGAGATTTACCATGTTAAATTTAACTTTTAAGTTAAATTTAACATGGTGAACATAGGACAGTTTAATTTTAACTGGGTATGGTGGGACGCACCCTTAGGGTATTATGTACCTACTATAGGTTTTCTGTGATGAATTTTTTACTCACACACAAGGGAAAATTCTGTTGTCCGCTAGGTTTCCACCAAACCGGCGGAAAATTTCCACCAATGTATAGAGGTAGATTTCTAAATGCATGAATGTCTCCTTAAATCAAATTTCACCGTGAGCACAATATGGCTTTGCCATAGCATTCTGTTCTGTCTGAGTGGAGTCTATAGTGTTTTTAGTCGGAATGTTGTCAATGGTGGTTCCCTGACGAGAACTCTGAGTCGCCTGGGAATATCATGCGCAGCGGTGTCCCGGCAATCAGTTCTGATTTCTGTTCGAGGTTGATGAAGCCCTCAGCCCACAGCCCGTTAGGACAACACTGGAGGACTGGAGTGGCTTAGAAAAAGACCTCTCTATCCCCTGGACAATCTATTTTCATTACGAAATATCATCAATGATGGAAGCTTTTCCTTAGTACTCCAAATTTCAAAACCATGAATCGAAGTCCATGTGAGGGGGCTTTACAAATCAGTTTGATGTGGCATGTCAGTCCTGAGCTGAACAGACCCAAAGTTGTTGAAGAGCATTTGTGAGGAGTTGAAGATCAATTAGCGAGCTCTCGAAACGTGTTTGATTTGCGGGGGGTTCAGAGTCCTTGTGCCCATTCGTAGCGATACATGGAAATTTCTTGTTTCCGCTCCTTCCTTGCAATTCTTGAATACAAGACCAACAACAAAACCGCGCGCGGGTTTTTGAGTGGCGAGTGTAGAATCATATCGTTCCGTCATAATATTTATACATTAGATTTATTTGCTCTATGAAGGATGTTTGTGACTCGATGGTCCTGAAGGTCCATATATATAGCCTTATAATATGTACCAGTGGTGGAGGGACATTTTGCAAAAGTGAGGTTGCGCATTAATGAATCGGAATAAATTGATCTATCATCTATCAACACTTTGAGACGAGTGGAAGTAGTTTGACAAGGTAGAGTTTGATTGTTGTTGAATATTGTTCGCGGTGTGAACGCAGCAAAACCTTGTAAGGCCCAGCTAATAATCATTTCCTTATTTCCGGTTGAAGCTATCCAACCGTTTTCCCTGACGTATAACTATACAAAAAGAAATGACAATCTCTTCTTCCTGCAAAGAAGAGTGGAGCAGTGGAGCTACGTGCTATGTTGTATTGTTTGTTTAATTGGGCTAGCGTAGCGCTGTTAATTGGAAACGCGAGTTGCCATTGAGATAACAATTTCATGTTAGAATCTTCCAGCACGCCATGAGTAGCTCTAATAACCACGCTTGAAATTACTTAATGAGGGGTGCAACCAGCCAACCTACCTCACGTTTTTACCCCTCAAGTGCCTCGAGGGCATGAAACTCTTTCTCAGCAAAAAAAAATATGAAATAAATCGGTGAACCACTGTGTAAGAAATCAGCCTTTTGCACGAATGATTGAAATAGCGGAAAGTCCGACAGGAAACCAACAATAAGAAAACCTATAACAGAGCGGATTCTTCGATCGTAATCGTTTTAAATTTTCTATAAGAACTTTTAATCACATGCAGTGGTTGTTTTTACCCGCGGTGTTCACATTCCTTATTTATTACTTATAACTTCATAGCTTCCTCTAGCTTTTATACCCATAATATAAGATTTCAGGGAAATCTCCGTTTTCAAGTCAGCTGGTCAGCGCATACACTGTAAATTTTGTGTCTGATGGGTATTTACCTAACATACAAATGGAAACCAAAGAGGTGAGGAAGCCACACTAAGTAACTTGAAAGTTGTAAGCTGAAAGAAGCCAAAGGAAGGGGTGGAGACTGGTTGTTCCGGTCCTGTGATCCCGATACCCTTGCATGCTTATGCTCATACGGAGGAAAATGCCGAGGGCAAAGTTAGATAAAAGCTGAGACGATGTTGAAACCGGCTGAACCCCCTATAACCCACCACCTGCCATTTTCTCATATCGCTTTTCTTTCTATCCCTTGCTGCCCTATTCAATCCTCCCCTATTCATTATTTCGTAGAGGTAATTTAATATAAATTCGAGCGTGCATGGCGATCTCAAAGATTTATAGTTACATAGGCAGACCGTCGCTTCAAGACCCTTGTATCTACTCGTTTTATTCAAGTCTAGCAAGGACCCCAACTCCACACGAAAACCGTTCAGGATTGAAATTTTCGCTGTCTTGTACAATAGTTCTACATTGTACTGACGTCTTCAAATCGGCACAATTATATATCCTACACATTAGCCGTACTATACTGGTAGAAAGGGGACCTTCTCCTTTGAATATGTTGAGTTCAGTGTTCTTCGTTGTTTCGTCTAACTCTTGTCACGTTCGATTTAGCACGAGACTAAACCGAGATCGACAACGATGGCGGACCGTCCTACTGCTCGCTCACCAAGTGGTGGAACGAGTAGTAAGAGGGTGCCGAAGCTCGTAGTCGGCAGCTTTTACGTGTCTAAGGGTCCAAGAAAAACATCGGTAGTCGAGAGAGAAGAGGGAAGTCGACCTAGAAGTTTTGCAGAGAGTCAGGAGAAGTACCAACGCCATGAATTCAGTTCCAAGTACGAATAGATATAATTTAGAGTAAAATATAAGGAATGCTGTGCCATGCTCTGATGCTCAAAGAAACTATTAAGTAATTATAGAACGCCAGCCTGTCATTCAGGTTAAAGTCAACTGATTGATACTTCCTTAAGTAGGTAACCCAACCTAGGTACTCCTAAATATAGGTATTACCTGAAAATTCAGACATTAAATATAGTCAACAGATAAAGGTGCCCTGGCCAAGGACAACCAAGAAAGTAGGTCACTAAGTGACACCATAATATATAACATATAAGCTGTTCGGAGGTTCATGTAGTTCGAGCCCTCCCAATTCTTGAGTGTCAAACAAATTCCTGAACCAATGTCACAGTGATATCTCGAAGCCTAATCAGAACAAAACACATCCGATTAGATCCCAAGAAAGATCTTAATCCAAGTATAATAAATCCACCCTCCCCTTTCTTCGAGCGGATATGGACGGAAAAATGCGCCACTGCCGCGCATGCGGCGACAGCTCTAACCACTCTTCCCCACCTCACAAACTCGGTAAATAACTATCATTCACGAGATAAATGGCAAAGGTTAGAGAAGATGGAACCCCCCAATGTTTAAAATTAACCCTCTAGAGAGACCCCTCAAGAATTGAGAAGGACTCGACGTCCATGAACCTCCTCGCATGCAGTGTACTAGAGTAAGTAGGTAGGTAGATTCAAGTTAAATTCAAAGAAAAGTAAAAGTGACAGTTAAAGTAACTGTCCAAGTCAGTTAAAGTTCAATAAATTGTGAAACCCCACAACACAATGATTGAGCCGACTCTAGGTATAAAAAGAAAAAAATAGGTCAGGGTGCAGGAGACATAGGTCACAACACTGCAACACCATCAAGAAAGAGTAGGTAAGGAGGCAGGAGACAAAAGGTCACAACACTGCACTACCTTCCAAAAAAAGAGACAAAGTAAGGAGGCAGGAGACAAAAGTCACAACACTGCACTACCTTCAAAAGAAAGAAGAAGAAATAACAACTACAGCCGGCTTAATCAAAGGGGGAAAAGTTTCCAAAAGTAAAGAAGGTATTTCAACCTTAATATTCAGAAAAGTATTTCCAGAGTTCAAGTAGATTCAAAAAAAGCAATTAGATAAAATGTAAATTCAATTCGGACGCCACCCTAGGTAAATCGGCTTAGGGACCGAAAAATGTCAATAGGTACATAGGTACTATCCATTTTAAGGAAATAAGTATACCCGTAGGTAATCAGAAACTCTTATATGGAATCATCAAAAGAAAAACCGAAAGTGGTAGGTACTTTGAGCACCGCCGAAAAAATATCAAATGGCGTAAAAGTTCTACTTAGGTAATGAAAAAAAGCAGTTAGGTAAGTACCTGTAAAGTTGGTTTACCCAACAGGAAGTAATACGTTGAGACGCGTTGACTGCACGTAGTGACACGATGGCGACAGTTGACATGAGCATAGCTGGAGTTCGTGAATCCCTTGTTCAGCATCCCTTCGGCTACAGCATCCCTTTTAGTAAGCTTGACGGTGAAGACTACATCTTGATGAGGGCTTCCCTACATCGCTGAGGACTTAGCCTGAAAACGCAATGTGGCCTTAACATCGTGCTAAAAGAGTGGAATTCCCTTCAGGAGTAAAAATTGAACCAACGGCGATTTCGAGAAATAATCCAGACGAGAGAGCAACAGTAGCTTACCCATTCGGCCTAGCGACGGCGCTATGACAAGTCCATGGCCAGCCGAGTAATAAGATGGTGGCCGCGCATCGTGTCAGCGACACGTAGCGACGTGGCACTAGCCCGCTTCCCGCCACACAAAACTTTCTGAACTTGCCAATAGTTTTAGAAAACTTTGGATACTTATAACAGTATCCCCAGAAAAAAACACGCGACACTCTATAGATGCGCCACTGAACGTTTGTGGGGAGAGCGAAGAGGAAGTTTCATATCTGTCGATGGTTGTGGGTTGTGGCAGCTCCGTGCTAGGGCAATACTTGCAGTCATTATTTTTAACTCGGAGCTCAATTCGGCTGAGTCGTGTTAGACACAGGCTTCCATCAGATGGGCCTTTGTGGGTGCCACAGAAGCTTGCTCATAGCTTTCTCGTTCTCTGTCCCTGGACCTAATCTCCTCTTTATGCCTCCTTGCAAACACTGCCTGTCTGTTGTCGAACCGTGTTTTTTCGGGGAACACAGCCAGGCGGATCTATCTTACATGTGTCATTCTTTTGACTTATTCTTACCGCCCGATTCTATGACTCGAGGAAATTTAAAGTTATATTTGACGTTGAAGACCAGTTTTTTGTGGTTTCTGACCAGAAGTCAGGTAGTAAGAAAGTGGGGATACCGCAACAGAGGTAAAGGAGACTACGAAATTGCAATTCTACTACTAGACATGTTGAAATTAGGCTAAAATACTGAAATCCGGTAAAATCGCAGCCCGCATGCCACAATGGTATTGTGCAGAAGCGAGACTGAGTCTGAAACTGGCGATAAGAGTGCTTTGAAATTCACGTCTCAGAATCTATCTCACCTTGCCTTCACTCAGACTTGCTTCACTTTCCACGTCATTCAATTCCTTTTGTAGATGGTCCTGACTTTCTGAAACCCATACCTCTATGCTCCAACTATACCTACCTAACTACTTAGCTCGAGCAGCATTCAATGGAAACTAGGTTCTGTCAAGTTGAACTGAATGTCTATTGAAGGCCATGGGTAAACGAGTTTTCCCAGGGACTTAAATGGGTGGTAGCGTGCCAAAAAGGGTGGACCCCAACACACCTTGCTTCCAGGTGATCGACTGTGTGTGGGTCCTTGCCCGGTAGGTACCCACTCGGATATACCTACCCAAGTAGGTAAGGTATATAGGTACTATAGGTGATACTGCTACTCTACATAATAATGTGTTCCTATGTGCACGTGGATAACCAGGCAACCGCCTGTAGTGCCTGGTTGCTATACCAATGCTATTAGCATGGAGTGAGGTGACTGCTGCCTAGAGGGATTATAGGAAATCTATAGGCTATAGTCACTTTTCTCGTAGTATCACTATTGTCAGCCAAAGTACCAACTTCATGTACTCTTGTTTTCAGTTGCTTTAGTAACACCCACTTGCCTATATTACTGGGGTACCAGGGGTAGGGGTACCAGACTCACTTAATCGATTTCTGTCGTTAAAGCAAACAATCCCGGTCACCATTTTGATTTTGATTCTCCTTGCCTAGTGACAGTAATGACCTACAATGAATTTAATGTATTACTATGTCACTGATCTTCTCTCTTTACGTATTTACACTATCTGTCCGATCATGGGGAGGGGGGGACAAACAGTCAAGTGTGTTTATATCACTAATTAAGTATTTAAGCCACAATATTTTGATGTCAAAATGTCAGTTGTACATTATGCCAGAGAAAATCATTTCCCCTGGTGTCCTTTGAAATAAAAATGTATCTGCATTTATAATCTGAAGAGTAACACTTCACAATGATAAAAAGTCCGTGCAAAGCACAAAGCACGATGACCTTACTTTCTCAGCTCATGTTCTACATACTGGTGAGAAAGTAAAATCAAACCAAAGTATAACATATTCACAAACATGTGACCACTTCTCCCTGTGAAATTTGATACGTAACCACCTGGCTTATCCCTGTATACCTATAAAATACCACAACCCTTTAATTCAGTGCCAAAAACAGAAACCTTTTGAAGTAAACGCATATTAGAGCTTGTGAGGGAAATAAAGGGGTGGCGGTTCACGTTACTCGAGCCCGCGCTGAGCGAAATTGAAATTGAGTGCCGGGAAAGTTGCGGGCGTCGTTCTGCTTCGGACAGTCTCATTCCGCTAATGTAAATAATAAAGGAAGACAAACGAGGGGAGGAGTACGGACCCATCTGCAGACGAGCGCCGAGCGCCTTAACTGTTCCTGGGTAGGGGACCTTCTAAGTTATGCCATAGAAATAGTTTTTCATATACAATTGGCAGAATCTATGCAACAACCCCCAGAGGCAGCTTATATATCTACTCTAAATTAGTCAGTATTCTACATGCGTCACTCTGTTCTATTTAAACCACACCTCAACGGCAACCATCACTTTGCAGTGCGCAAACACTTATGGGAAGCTTTCAAAAATAAGTTTGGCAAATGGAAGTTCTTTAAACAGAAATCATCGAAATCCAGAAAACCCTTCCGACTGTCTTCCTATGCTGTTTAATTTTACATAAAAATCCCAAACAGTGGATCAACTATAGGTACTCTTCATAATAGCCATCACTCAAAGTTCGAAAACAAGTGAAATTGAACGACCGAGGTGAGCAACATCGATAGCACCGGCTGCAGCTGAGTATACAAATGTGAATTATTCTTGAAATGGTCTGTAATTGCTGAACTCGTCACCCCTCCCACCCACTCTATTGACTCAAAGTGAGCTAAACACAGGTTTCATTGTTAGGGGTAGTTTCTGCACGTCATGCTGAATCCAGTTATGTTATTATTACAGCCATTCGAAGAACTGACTCACCACCGTACGGGTCATTTTGGCTCTCGGGAGTGACCATCCTCCTATTAGAACAAAAGCAGATATTGATAAGGTTTTATTCGTATCGCAAATAAATAAATTATAGTTCTCTGGGGCTTCATCTGTGTAAAAAAAACTACAGGTTAGAAGCCAAGGGGTAAATACTGAAGCTGCAGTATACCTATACCTTGTAAGATATCTCTCAGGAGTTAGCTGATCGTTAACCATTTTGGTAACTATAACCATTTAACGAAGCGGAGAACGGGAGGATGGTCACTCAACACCACTGAAAGGACAACCAGATGTTGGGTGTCAAGGGATGATTTCGGCGCCAGACAGAAATCCGCACGCAACCACAAAAAACTCCCTGCTTCATTCTGAATAATATATGTTGGTTCAAACCCAACTAATCCCGTAATTAATTCCGAACTTATTGGATCGTTGTTGAGAAAGAGGCTCCGGCGTGGCACCTGCGTTGGGAATATGGCCTGGACAGACTGGAAGAATAAGTTATTGAGGCCTGGCACAGGCGTTTAAGGCGTTTCACCACGCGGGTTCGTTGAGTCGCTGTAGCTCTGCGTTAATTGCGATTCTGTGTCTGGTTTGTTCGTGTCCCTCCTGCCATGTCGGTCGTTATGCACGCCGGGACGCCTGACGCGGACCCTCGTCCCTCCGTCCCTCCGCCTCTGCCAGTCGTGCTTTTCCTTGTTTTCAGCATTTGATGGCTGCCGCCTCCCACCACTGCACGCCCCGTCTTTTGCCCGTTATCAATGTTTCACGCGCTTCAAAAAGTTTCACCCTCTATTTTTCCGGCTCCTAGCAGACTTGCTCATTTATCTTCATTTGCAACTTTGATGTTTCCTGGGCGTTTTTTGTAACGCACTTGACGGGTTTCCACATTATAAGGAAATGTGACGTTTTGAAAAGTGCGGTGAAATTTCTTAGTCTCATTTTCATGAACTTTTACCTTCCGTACAGGGGAGTCTCCTCCGTGGCTCAGGGATATTTAGAGGGGCGGTTATAGAACCCTATACATGAGAATTGCCCTTTATATTGAACACCAGCATGCATGAGCGTCGTATAACACCTCAGTAGTAAGTACCTACCTTACTTACTTGCGGCACAGACTGAACGATATTAACGATACAACTTGAGGGTTCATCCAAAATGGATCTTGACAACTTTGAAGAAAACGGTTCAACGCGAAACTAGGTATACGAAGGAAACCATTTTGATACCTTAACCTGGTCTTCAGTTTCTACCGATGACGCTAAGTAAACAAAAGCCGCCAAGATAAAGAACGTGCTATGGCGTATTTTATCAATAAGGCGAATCCAAAAGCCCCCCGCCATTTTTAACGAGTTTTCTCTGATGGCTCCTTAAATTAGCCATTTTAACAGTGGGTGCCTGTTCCTGTAATGGCGATGGCGTCTGTAGCAGCTGTCGCCGGCGGCCCTGTCGGGTGCATAGGGGATGGGGTTTATGTAAGGGTAGTAATGAGTGCGCTATGACTCGGAGCTTCCATTCAAACCACCCCCTCCCCACCCACGCCACCGCGTCCCTATCACCCCCATGTGCATACGCATCCGCTACGATAAGGATTTACATGGAAAAGGATTCTCCATATCAGATTCCCTCCTATCTGGAGTAGTCTGCAGTCATCCATGTGCGTTTTCTCAGTTCGGGAAATAGAGTAAAACACAAGATGTGGGGGTATGAAAGAAAAGTGTGACATACAGTTCCGAGGGGATAACCACTCCAGAGATTCCTTGAGATTCCCTGAGATTCCATAAAGATTTCCAAAGATTCCCAACGAAATTCATAGAAAGATGAACCCCGAAGGGGTAACCACTCCAAAAAATTCTAAGATACCCTGAGATTTCATAAAGATTTCCAATGATTCCCAACGAGATTCCCAACGAGTGGTTAACCCCTCATACAGTTCTGAAAAAGGAAGCGAATAAGGCTTCTAGGTACACTACCACCTACGTAAATTATAACTCATGCATTACTATATACCAACTCAGTCTCGATCCACCAGTGATAAAGTATACCTAGATACCTATATACACCTCGGAGTATTTACTGAATAAAAGGTACAGACGTGTAATCATTACCTAATAATACTCGTACTTCACTTAAGTATATTTACACCACAAAGGGGGGTAAATACTATTACTAATAGCAAGCTATACCTCAGTGACATATTGCATTGGCACTGTTTGTACCCAGGTATAAATGCAGGTGTCATACGGTATACAGGTACGTGCAATTTCGTGTCGTACGGTAAAGTTATTATAGCAGTTTGTGGAGTATAAAGCAAGCAAGTTTGAATGTGAGGTCCTGCAGCTTTTACTCCTAGAATCTCAAATTACCTTTCCCTATACAACTGAGTAAGCAATATGTAGGAAATTCGGTGTACCAAAATTAGCATGAAGTTACCATGTACAGGTAGAGCCGAGTACGGCGATTAAGGTGCCTGGTGATGTTGGCTTGTAATATGGGAGACTTTTGTTTGTAGTAACTCAAGCATGAACCATCATGTTCCACATCAGTTCAGCTCCAAAATAGGAGCTAAATCGATAAGTTTAAAATCACGTAGGACCCGAGGAAAACACAACCTGCCCCATGTCTTTCCTAATACCTTAAGCTGTACCTAATCTTTTGGCCGTTAGGTGCCTGGTACATCCGTGCATGCAAACAGCGTGGCTAATTAAATGATTTAACAGAATTGAAGGCATCAAGGCGGCTTGCCGTAGGGCAGGCTAATATTTTCTCTAATTTGGTTTATGCATGGAAGAAGGAAGTGTAGACGGTGGCCCAGTAAATGTAAGTATATTGTACGTCATAAATAAGGTACTGTAATGAATGAAACAAAAGTCTACTAGACAGACGACACAGTTAGGATAAATTATTTCTGGTTCCAACTTATTTGGAGGTGAAGAGTATCGATGCAACGTGCAATGATCACTCGAACCTATTATCTGAAGTATGAGTATATAATGGTTCAGTTATATTTAACTGAATATCTAGCATATACGCTTTATTTTATTAGTTAACTGTACCTAAACATATTCCAATTGGACCATGACTCGCCTGGTAATCGAGTAATAAGAGCCAAAAATTGGTTAATAATTTTCATAACTCGGACTTCACAAGTATTGTACCTATAGTTCACATAGTCTCAATATTCTCGATGAGAGAGGGACGAGCGTTGAGCTTTGGTTTATGGGATAGGAGAAAAACAGTTTTTGTTGCTTGCATTTCCCCCCTTCCAAGTGTGTCAGAGGGCGGCTAACTCATTCATCTCTTTCATTTGCAATCGACGGCCAATACAAATCGTTCGTTCCTTTCAGTTATCCACTTACCGGTGATAGAGTCGGTGGAAAATGAAAGCCTTGAGAGGAAAGGGACAGGTTGTACAAACAGCCATCACTTTGTACTGTATTATAGATGGCGTAATCACAATAATTTCCTCACTGAACCATCGTTCAACTCACTGCGCATGCAGCCGCAAGAATACCTGAGTCTGAGTATAGGCAATCACTGAATACTCAGCTGACTTTTTGCACATCCATATTTCAGAATAAAAATTTCCGAACGCAGCTCTCACGTGGAATAATACTCTGAGTGCTCTCAGTTCAGGGAAAAGAAAAAATAGATTCGAAGCATAATCCCAGTATACCAGTACAAGTCATTAAATGAATGCCATGAATATAGGAGTAGCTGAGTGAATTAACAGGAACTTCACGATAGACGGTAAAATCCCATCCATGCAGTACCGAAAGTTTCAAATTCTAGATACCAACCGTAGTAGGTATCTACTAGTACTAGTAGATATTAATATAGGTGGTACGGAATACCTGCCCTTGAGGTTAGTTAGACAGTTGCGTATATTTAACTACCTAATATATTATATTATACTCACTTAGGTATATTCTATGAATATAACTTACTTAAGTGCTTGGTGACAGTCTTTCACGCTTTTGTTCTCACAATTCCTTTTATATAAATTATACATATAAGAATGTCCCGATTGTCATTAGGTTTTCCAAATTCCAGAATAAGTTACACCCTGTCAATCTTCCTATATACGGTTTCATATAAATTCTCCAGGTAGGTACCTATAACAGAGATAGCACGAACATTTACGACATTTATGCACGACACGGGTCGTTGGTCGTCATCCAACAACGAGTGGCCCAGACCCAAATGGGCCAAAATGCGCATTGAAATAATGATTTTATCCACCATTCAATCAACGGAAAACGTGCCTTCTTTCTCACAAGCAGTGAAGTTGGAACTTTTTTCCAAAGTACAGTTGAGTCACAAATGCCCGAGGGGGTAACCACTCCAGAGATTCCTTGAGATTCCATAAAGATTCCCAACAAGATTCCCAACGAGTGGAGAGCAAATGCCTATTTCAGTGAGATTTCTGTTGCTGAAATCACCTTACACATGCACGTTCTCTGCTTGTGCAGGAACGGTTTCTCTATATAGGTATCTTTTCTTATACACACTATACTAGTAAGTATACAACAGGCCTGGTGCCTGGTACCTTGATAGGGATTCCTGTATTCCCCATCATGGAGCCCACTACTCATTTCAATGCAACAACAGGTACAAGACAATCACTCATCGCAGTCTACGACGGTCATTCTTCTACGCCGATTCCAAGTAGAGCCTGAATTATGACCCTTTGTAGTATATTTATCACATCCAATGACGCAGAGTCATTCGCTGAGAATCTGAATAACCTGTCGTGAGCTCTGTTTACCTATGTGAGGAAAAAAGTTCGGGTATACTGCTTATCTCAATATGAAAAATAAGAAAGTTCTACGTCGTTGGTTTGTTGGAGCCTGGCGTTGAGAAATCTCGGTGTCTGCCGTATAATCTTTAGCTACAGTTTCTCTCTTTTCATTTTTTAAAAAATTTTATGCGAGCACCCGATGGAGCACTAACACAATGGGTGTGTCTTTTCTGACCAAAGCCAAGGGGGATTTGACCGAAGTCCTAAAAAGTGTCCATGCGCTAACAGCGAGGGCCTTGATTGTACAGAAGTGTCCATGCTACAGCGAGGGCCTTGATTGTACAGAAGTGTCCATGCTAACAGCGAGGGCCTTGATTGTACAGAAGTGTCCATGCTAACAGCGAGGGCCTTGATTGTACAGAAGTGTCCATGCTAACAGCGAGGGCCTTGATTGTACAGAAGTGTCCATGCGCTAACAGCGAGGGCCTTGATTGTACAGAAGTGTCCATGCTAACAGCGAGGGCCTTGATTGTACAGAAGTGTCCATGCTAACAGCGAGGGCCTTGATTGTACAGAAGTGTCCATGCTAACAGCGAGGGCCTTGATTGTACAGAAGTGTCCATGCTAACAGCGAGGGCCTTGATTGTACAGAAGTGTCCATGCTAACAGCGAGGGCCTTGATTGTACAGAAGTGTCCATGCTACAGCGAGGGCCTTGACTGTACAGGGATTCGAACCCAGGCGTGCATGCAGAACACGAGTCAGCTCGTCAGATCGGTGGGACAGGGACACTTATAGGCAATGACCTTATATTTAACAATATACTCATACTCGAGTTTGGCTCTCTGATACTGAACTGAGGATTGCCTAACCATAACCCATGAACTCAGAGCATAATCCCATTTGCGCTTCAGAGCCCTCCACCACGCCAGTACTAAGTCCTTACCCACCTTAAGGGCTATAAAGCCACGTACTGGCTTCTATCCTCCCGGCGGCGTCAATTATCCATCGAAACCATCTCGATCTCGATAGTTTTGCACCTATAGATCTGGGTAAATCAATCTCGTATACACAACTGATGAACCATGACGTGGACGCACACTGACGCTGCCGCTGGTTGGAAACCGCAGTAAACGGAAGCTTGTAGAGGTTGAATATACGTGTAAATAGGCTCCAACACGAGGCCAACCAATGAAAGCTCTTTCAGCGGAATTTGAATGAGCGGTGACCTCACAGCTGACCCTTCGCATAGAGCTTGATGACGTGTGAAGGCTGGAGACCGGAGTTGTCATTGAATGCAAAACCTACAAACGTCATTCTCTAACGAGCCAAGAAAACCTAATATCTTCTTTTTGAATGAATGTATAAATGCAACCAATACGTCCTGTGCCAATCCGTGAGCGCGAATTGTCCTGCGATTCTGCAAGGGTTAATCCAAAGCTGCGTCCCACACCCGAGGGGTTTACCACTCGTTGAGAATCTCGTTGGGAATCACTGGAAATCTTTATGAAATCTCAGGGAATCTGCAATTTTTTGGAGTGGTTACCCATTCGGGGTTCATCTTTCTATGAATATAGTTTGGAATCTTTGGAAATCTTTATAGAATCTCAGTGGAATCTCAAGGAATCTCTGGAGTGATTAACCCGTCGATCCCACGGATAATTGTCGATTTCCTCCCATGCTGACTATGTTAAATTTCCGAGAAAATCGGCGTTTTTCTCTTAAACTTATGCAGTATGATGGGACCCAAACATTTTAACATTTTAAGCCCATAAGCTAAACATCAAAATTCTGGGTGTCATGTTCTGTCCCCAATGTAACATTGAAGAGGACTTTGATCTGTGAGCCATGTTAATTTCCATCAAAGTGAGGACACTTTGTTCTCAGTCAAGCTATAGTCCAAGTCAGGCTAGGAGCGTACCGATTACTCATAATTTCTTGCAAGTCTAGGGCTGATCATAACTTCTTCTTAATAGGGAAATATCTGCTCAGGGTCGGATTGGCATTTTTAGCGTATGGTAGGATATGGAACCCAAATCCGGATCGGCGTCAACTGAAAATCTTCAAGAAATTATGAATAATCGGTACGATCCCAGCCTGACTTGCACTATAGTAAATCCAATAAATCCATAACTCTCCGAAGTACTTGACAGTAGACAAGTCCTAAAACTATTCAGTGAGTCATTCCAGTGGCAACTCTGACAATTTCCGTTGCAAAAACAATTCTCTGTCAAAATTCGGAGTGGCTCTTTCGGAGGTGTATAGGTAATACTGCGGTTACTGGAGACTGTATTTTGCATAGGATCACGTTGCACACACGGTAGACCGGAGTTTCATGTATCGTATTCCTTTTTACTGTAAACTAGGCCAGAGGTTACGTTCACTTGAATGCGAAAGAAAAATCTCCAGAGGAGGAATAAGAAATATAGTGAAATACCAGCCACCGCGAGCTCTAAACCGACCTGATTTGATCTCTATCTCTACCGTCCATAGATAATAATTATTTTCCAAAAGTAGGTACTGCATTGGCAATTCGAGTTAGCACGGAATGGAGGGGGAGGCTGGGCTTTGCACTGATTTAGATGATATATCCACAATGCTTGGATTATTTAAATCCCCTTTGAAATTCATTTTAATTCCAACTGCGTGTTTCAATTTGTATCTGAGCTTGTCAGTAGAACCTTTTCGATGTTGCATGATGTCGCAGTATCACATGAGTAGTTGCTGTTTTATACAAGGTGCGCACGAGTTTCATTTGGTTCTTCTACATATTTAAGCGACAACTGGCACCTCCTGAGGCATAGCCGTATCCACGGGGGGGGGGGGGGGGGGGGGTTTAGGGGGTTAAACCCCCCCCCATGAGCGGAAAATTAACATGGTAATACCAACGTGAAGCAAAAAAAATATAGGCTAAACCCCCCCCCCCCTTGACACTAAAACCCCCCCCATGACCGCTTTCTGGATACGGGCCTGTCCTGAGGTATAGATCAAGCAGTGTGGACACACGAATCTAAGTTAAAAACGGAAATGACGCCAGAATTGCACGGCAGCAAGAAACCTGTCAGTGCCAATGAACTAGATCTCGAACAATTCAAACCTGTCTTTTATTTTCACACACAAAAA
This sequence comes from Mesopsocus fuscifrons, assembly GCA_950004255.1. Taxonomy (NCBI): domain Eukaryota; kingdom Metazoa; phylum Arthropoda; class Insecta; order Psocodea; family Mesopsocidae; genus Mesopsocus; species Mesopsocus fuscifrons. The sequence continues at coordinate 11,997,480 of OX465373.1, read as the reverse complement.
ACGGTTACTCTGCAGACGGCACCGCGATGACAGATAGACGACCGTCCGCACGTGATTCATGGAGTTTACAAAGGGAGAGGTATAGAAATACTATTTCCCGTTCAACAAACGATAAGTTGGTGTCCATGAAAGGGAGACCACTTGGGTGAGGAGCCGACAGACGACAGGCGACAGGCGGGCAGGCACAAAACTGTCAGGAGCAGAGGCAGAGGCAGAGGCTAGCTTGCAGAGCGGTGCGGTTGTGGTATCCAGGCTATATCGATTTTCTCCATGTCTTTCCCTCTGGGAGTTGGGCTGCTAGGAAGATAGAGTCTCACGGTCATTCCTGTCAAAGTAACGCGAAACCGTGGGGTCTCCGCCGTGTGGGACGCATATGAGACTATGAGACTCGGGCCAAGGGCTCGCGACTGTGATAGCCATGCCGAGACCAGAGCACTCCCTACGAATAGGTAACTGCTGTCTACATAATTTCCCCGTTTTACCACGGCCCACAACTGCCAACTGCCTTATTTCAAACCCGCAGTACCATGGTTTACTTGCGGTTACTTGCATGGGTAACCTACCTTCATTCTCCATTCATACCTACAGTTTGTGGCTTATAAGCTATAAGTACGAATGGAAAATAAAAGGCAGTTTCTATTACTTTCGTAACCGAAGTCTGCATGATTTGCAACTTTGTAAAGAAACGCGGGTATTAGATATTTTATGTGGGATTAGTTATTTTTTGTAATTTCCATGATTTTGATGGAACGACGTAGCGAAAATCCACATTCGACGTGGGCAAAGGTATAGTACACTATTATTAGGTAATGTACATCCTTTTGTAATTTTTGCAGGTTATTATAAAGGGATATGATCCTTACGACTATGACGCAGCCAAATAATTTTTAACGCCACCTTAGTCTCTATTGCACCGTAGGTACTGGCCACAAAAATTATTTATCAGTCTATCAGAAACCGGGGTAAGTATATAACGCCCACTATATGAAAGGATGGAGAAGTTCATTTCCCCTGAGCTTGTTCTGCTGTGCTAATGGACCCATAATGAAATCATTTCCTCGAGTAATTAGGTCTATGGCCTGTATGAGTCATTTAGCACTGAGTACACGACATGAAGTGCACTGGTACTAGTGGTACTGGTCGCACACAGGAAGGCCCTGCGGCAACGGCTGCCACTATATGGGATGGCAACACGGACTCACGCGAGGCTCAGGGCCGGCTTGGGTTCAGTGCCAAGGAAACCCCGTAGAGAACAAGAGAAGGCACTCAATTTTAAAAAGGCTCAAAGGGATGACAATTTAGATGATGGATAGTGTTCGCGTCGCATCGAAAATAGATGGAACAAGGCAACGGAAAATCCCCACTACCTCACTTCTGTTTTGAGAGCGACGGGAAGATATTCTCAATCACAACGGTATTGTTATTCCCTTACGAAAACGAATTGACTTTTCCATTTTACCTTCAAATCTCAATCTCATCAGAAGCACTGGTATTCAGAAAGGACTCTGTCAATGTAACTACACAAAACTCAAGGGACAACTAGCAGTAGATAGCTTCACCACCGTTATAATACTAAGGGTGAATTTCACAAGTTTAACGTGAAGACTATCGTGTACACGATAGCGCTATCGTTTCCGTAAAAAATGTTAACGGCTTTCACCATGCACCGTTACCGTTACCGTTTCGTTAGCTTTCGAGTGGATTTTCCGTACGTTAGCGAAAACGATAATTTTCATACCTGCGACTAATTTGGTGTAGTCTAATGTAGTCTAATCAACATTTTAACTTCTTTTTTTCACGTTTATTTCACGTTTATTTCCACTTTTAGATTGAAATTGTTGAAATAAATGTGACATAAACAAAGCAGGCGAATTTTATTGACACAACAAAACCTAACGAGAGGATGTCTGCTTTTTCGAATCGATAGCTATTCGAACGTTAAAAGGCACTATCGTGAGGTGGTGAAATTCAGCCTTAAACGAAGCCTTAACAAATATAGAGATTTTTGAACTGATCCTTGAGTGAGGCCCTGCTGACCCTCCATTCATATCCGGGCAGTGCATATCACTATATACCAATTGGAGTTGGAGCTGGGCCCAAGGAAAAATTGCGCGTGACCGCCTAGTAGCAGTCCTGCCTGGCCCTATTGGCATTGTATGTTTAAAGGGCCCATGTCAAAAGCCCGTATTTCGTGTAATTGCGTACTTGCTGTGCACTTGGCTGGCATTGCTCGGGCAGCGCATTCTTCTCCTGCATGGGGGTTGAGCCTATGATTCCGTGCCATTGCCTGACTGCGGTCCTGCCTAGCCTTCTCGGCATTGTAAAGGTAAGTACCTAGTCCTTCGTGTATTCACCTGACTAGTCACTAGTATTGGGTACCTGGCTGCGGCCCTGGCCGGCCCTCTTGGCATTGTTCGGGCAGTGCATGGTGTTATCAGGCGAGCATTGTTCCTTGTGCTGTTTGCCCGCCTCACACAACTCATTCTTCCCCTTTGTCTCGGAGAACACAATCATTTTTAAAATTGTTTTCAGCCAGTTTTCCACCGCAGGCGCAGGGCCGCATGCTGCTTTAGTCATCATAAGGCTGTATGCAGGGCCGGATTAATAATTTTTTCTAGGGTAAACCAATCTTCGTTTTGGCGCCCCCCCCCCCTTCCCCCCTGCATTCAATACAAGCCTGCACCCTAACTTGGAAGGGTAGGTATATTGTTGAAGGAAAAGAGGTATTAAATTGGTTCCACTTACCTACCATCTATTCAGTCAATGCACTAAAGTTCGTCCTTTTTTCTTAAACGGAAAAACTCTTTTTTCTTGATTTGGAATGGGCGAATTTGAGAATAGCGCTGTCAAACGAAACTTTTTTTACTTTCTCGCTCGTATGTAATACATGGGCTGAGAAAGTTATGTTATCGTGCGAAATTTCGATTTTGAGATTTTCATTGCAAAAGGCGTTTCAGAGGTCCTAGATACCAAAAAAATGGTTTTTAGGTCATGTCCGTCCGACGTACGTACGTACGTACGTCCGTCCGTCCGTCCGTCCGTACGTTTGTCTGTAGCGCGGCTAGAGGTCACACCAGTCAACCGATTTGGCTCAAATTTGGAATATATAGATGTCTAAAATCAGTTCCGAGATACATTTTTAATATAATTTTGATTACTCAAAAATTGCGCCCACTATTGTCAAAAAAGTGTCAAAAAAAATTCAAAATCGTGTTTTTGTCTACTCAAGACGCATTTCACGGTACGGTAATAAAGTTAGAACCTTCAAATTTTGCAGTCGTGTTCCCAGATAGATGCTCCAGGATAATTTTTTATTGTTTTGGAGATGGGCCAATAATTTGGGCCAAAATTGGCCCATACGTGAAAATCTTGGCCCCATGAACAGTATTAGCCGGAATTTCACAAAAATCCATAAACTTCTGCTTAATAACATTACTTAAAGGTTTGTCGAAGAAATATTCAATCAATTCAAAATTGCGGCCAATATAGGCAAAATAAAGTCAAAAATAGGAAAAAAAACTATAGAATCTCGTTTTTGATTGGTCAAGACGGATGTGGCACTACAGTTATTAAGTTAGATCCTTGTAATTTCGCAATAGTGTTCCCAAATAGATGCTACAGGATCATTTTTATTGTTTTTGAGGTGGGCCAAAAATTTGGGCCAATATTGGCATTATCGTAGGAAAAATTTTCCAAAAATGGAAATCACGTTTTTGATTGGTTAAGACGGATTTGCAACAACCCTAATCGACAGATTTCCTTCAAAATTGGTGAAAGTGGTCTCAGATAGATGCTTCAAGGGCATTTTCAATAGATTTTCATTTACTTAAAATTTAAGACGGTGACATGCAAAATAGAAAACATATACTTTGCGCGTCGAGCGACACTTCACTGTTTGACGGATATGTTTGAAATTCGGTATGCAGGTGCCTAAAAGTATCGTCCAGTGTGAGGCAAAATACTTTTTAGAAAAAGTTAAAATTCTGACAATTATTCACGTAAAAAAAAATCAAATTTTCGATAAAAATTGCGAGAAAGTCAAGTGCGACCATTGTCGAACCCTTTATTGTGAATTCACTTTCGATCGAAGGAAACGCTAGCGCCGACAGTTTGGCTTCCCCCAGTGCAGTTCGCAAATGATTCTTTATTCGCGTTAACACCGAAAAGCTCCTTTCCGCTGTTCGCCACTGGCAGAGATTTGTAAATTCGAAGTAAAATCTCCACGTTCGGGTACACATCTTCGAAGGTCCCCATCTTCATCCATGACAAGAAGTTGTTGACATTACTTGGTTTTGTCCACTATTCCACAAGCGCGGGAAAAGTTTTAAGTGTTTGATTATTCCGCAGAATTATAAACAACGAAATATAATTAATTTCAAGAAATCACAATTATTTTATTTATTTTTACCTTCACATGGCGCCCCTGCGACCAAAATAGGGTGTCCATGCACACACCTGGTCATATGGCTAATCCGGCCCTGGCTGTATGCAATAAAAGAGGCCCAAGTGCAAGTTAATTTTGAAAATGGTGCGATACATACAAATATTTCCACCCATTCAGCCCACTCATTTACTGTTTCGATCATAACTGTCGTAAAATTGCGAAATTGAGATTATTAGCTTTTTCATAAAAAGTTAAAAATAGCGAAAGGACTGCCTGATGTCCCAATGAAGTAAATACGTGAAAGCTCGGAAATGATGTCCGTTACAAGTCATGCATTGCATGGGTGTATCCAGGGCGGAATTTCCCCCGTCAGTCACATGTTTGTACAATAGGCACGATAAAGAACACGAACGGTTATTTGTCACAAACTAACCCAAGCGCAGAGGGAAATAGTAACGTAAAAATAGGATTATAAATTTAATTTAAAAGAAGGATAGGGGACATAGTAGTCAGGATTTAGGGTTGTTAAAATCAGAGTGAAGAATGACCCCAACAAGGTCTGTAATCAGCTGTAAAGAAGGAAGGATCCTTTAGCCCTCTTCAACCCTCCACAGTCTCCCTTTGCCTGCATTATAAACAATAGCCCGAATAGCTCGATAACTCCAACTACTCAGCATTCAGTATTCACATCCTCCCTCCAGTAAATCACGGATCACCCATCGTCCTGGATTCCCGGCATGGGAGCTCCCAGCCTCGGCCCTCGATCGACGAAAAAAGACCATGGCTGCATGGCTGGAGGACGTGACGGGCTTTAAAACAACTGAACTGATCTTCATTTTTTGTTGCGTCACCATTCCCCCGGACCAACGGAGCTGTCATCAATGTTAATCTCCACAGATCCTCCAGAGGTTTTCATTTTCAAATTGTGAAGCCTATAGACGTAGCGTGACGTTGATGGGGATCAAGACCGGGTCTGACATCTTTCAGTAGCACGGCTCATCATAACTCACTACAGTATAAATAATAAATCATGACGCAATAATGGGAATGGGGTTTTTGAGAAATGTGAAATTCGATTTCAACTCGAATTGAGCCAAACCGCACATCTTCAACATTTAGAGACACACAATGTGGTCAACGTGATCGTCACGAACCTCATTTTCCATTTCCTCGACACAATGGGCCATGGAGGGAGCAGTAATTTGGTGGCGAGGGCGATGGTGGCATGACCATGAAGCTTGGTGCTGCGAGGCACCATTCATCGCGGACGGACGGACCCGGTGTTTTGGATGCCAGCAACCGCAATTACTGCATCCTATGCGGTTCCAGCCACCACTGTAATTTCCGCCGTTTCTCCAGACCCCAAACCTGCTGCGGCACCAAGTCGCTGGAACGCCTCCCAACTGGAACATCGAACACCGCATTCATATCGGAATCTGTCAGTTCTGTCTCAGTTCTGTCTCAGTTCTGTCTCAGTTCTGTCTCACCGCAACCTCGGCTTCAAGACCCTACTCTACTCTATTCTTATCTTTTTCTGAGCATTCAAGAATTTCACAATTTTTTTTTAAATTAGGAATAATAGATTACCTATATAGTTAAAAATGGGGGATTACTACTATAACCCACGAAACCCCCCTTATCACCCCTACTTATCACCCCCCCCCCCCAAACTCTTTCCCCACGCCCCCTACGATCCAGTATGGAACAAATCACTGACAATATAATACAGTCTGTAGGTTACAAACAGTTACAAGACGGTCATATACGAGACAACTATAACTTATCGTATTGCCCAAGTTTGCCCATCACCTCGAAATATGACTTGTGAGGTATCCAATATTTCAGAGAAGTTTCAGTAGGCAAGCTGAAAGTTTTTCTGGTTCCCCCTTCCCTAGTGAGCTATTAAAACGAGCGAGAAGGGTTCCTTAGGCATGTTTGTCGAAACGTAGCATTTTGAATAAGGTATAGCTCCTAAATATGGGCGATAAAAATTACTCTTGCTGCATGATTACTCTTGTAGGTAGTATAATTTTTTGCATCCCTACACCTGATCATGCCAAAGGGACTCTCATTCTGATTCTCTCATTCTGTACCACATTTCTCTTAGTAGTGTCACCTCCTGGCCTTCGCAATCACAGCGAGCTCTTGTGGTATTTCCTAAGTCACTTCGTGCTCAATAGCCATGAATGCCATTGCGTTCTCGTCAATACCGTAGAACCTGACTTCTCAACCTGTAATACTCGACAACTTTCTGCTAACATTTAATGAATCGGCTGTCCCTAATCGCCTATCATGTCCAGATTGCCATTTCTTATAGGTTTGGCACATACCAGTGACCTCATCCATAACAGGCATAAGTTTTTCACGGGTAAACATCACTATCTCCCCGATGTTCTTATGAAGTACAGGAAAAAGTTATCCTCCATCGTAGTTAGCACAGGAAACTATTGTCCAAGTCAGGCTGGGAGCGTACCGATTATCCATAATTTCTTGAAGATTTGGGTTCCATATCCTACCATACGCTAAAAATGCCAATCCAACCCTGAGCAGATATTTCCCTGATCAAGAAAAAGTTTTGATCAGCCCTAGATTTGCAAGAAATTATGAGTAATCGGTACGCTCCTAGCCTGACTTGGACTATATAATAGTAAACAAGAGTAACTAGACCATCTCAGTGACTATCCCATGTGTTCAGCTGTTTCATGACCTCCATCATTCTACATTCTACAGTCCAACTACCAGAGTTTCAGCATCATTCACATATAATGAGAGCTTATTACCAGAGGTGAAAGCTAATAAGAAAAACGTTGACGATGAGACGATCGAACCTATAAGTTCGTCTAAAACATGTTCATCCAGACTGATCGGCTATCCAGCATCCAGCCAGTTCATTCCTCACGTTATGAAAAAGGGTACCATAAGCCATGAAAACTGATGTGGAAGAGATCAGTAGATAGCAGATAACCAGCGACTGTGACTCCGAGAAGCCCTCAGCGCTGAGCGTGCAGCAGCCCAGGGATCGCGGGGGGTCTGACGGGGTCTCACTTTGTCCTTCCCTCTTTGTCAAGCCGCCCAGCATCGCTCTGCATTGTCACAGGCTGCTCTGGATCTAGCGATCCATGCGATACCCCGTCCCTTGAGGAAGGATGGCCGTTACTATGGAGACCCAACGATGTAAGTGATGGTGGGCTTGGATAGTCAGACACGGGCGACCAGGGTTTGCAGCCCTGGCTACTCCGGCACTGTCACCTCCCCTTTCTCTTCCCAATATCCCTATAGGTGAACTAGCCTAACCAAGGCTACAATACGCGAATTGAAATCAACTTGGAATAGAGTTTGGCAATTATTTAAAAAACTGTTATTACTTAATACCGAATATCTCAATATGCATGCGATTTTACTGGAAAGCCAGGAAAGCCAGACGTTTTATACTTTGCCACCAACTTTTTTTGGGGGGACAAGATCAAAAAAGTATTCAAAAAATTATTATAACTAGCGGTAGCGCAGGCTTTACCTGTGCCCACATATTTTTTGTTTCTACCTTAGGTATATTTTACACGGTACAAAAAACACCCGTTTTGAGCGAACCCGGCATGCCTAACTTAATTACCGCATATAATGACGTTGCACGTTTGCAAATTGAATAAGAATGTCAGCCTCCAAGGGCACCACATGTGCGTTACTACTGCTATGCCGCACCGCACCATATGCTTTTAGCGGCTGAGGGAGAATCGGGATATTACCAGAGTGTGAGAATATTAACGACTCCAGGATGTGTGACTAATTGAAACCCCAATCGGTCTCTTTGTCACGCATCACGTTCATACCAGGTCACGTCATATAAAGCACAGAGGAGCGGACGTTACCAAAAGCTGTGTGACAGAGGGGCGGTTCCCCTCTCCTAACTGCGGCACGTCAGCTGTGCATTGTGCATGGTAGTATGGGAATGGGTATTGGGTATGTATTAATAATGGCCGGCAGGCACGTCGACGAGGGGTGTGAAACGGGAATGCAGTTCACATTTGATGTAAAGAGATCCCAAAGGCTATAATTTTTTATCGACTGCACGATATTATTGGAAAGGTAAAATTTATTGGTCGTATGACATTGTCATGGCGCGTCATGACATTGTCATGGCGCGTCATGGGCAATTCATCGCCAAGCCTCTTTTCTATTGGATCTATACGAAGGAAAACGTGTCTGCTCATGCTTGAGGAGACATTATTTGATAAGAAATTGTAAGACATGCTACGGCACAGAATATTCGACTTCTTTTTCTAAAAATGAGAACCCACAGTAACCTGCAGTGATTGTACCATTCTTTCGTGAACATTGCGCCTTGATTCGGCGGTGCTGGGCCAGTATGTGGAGTAGTCGACGGGGCTTTGTATGCTAACAATCTTACTCTAACTAAGCCGGACCACAGTCAACGACTCGTCTCGGTCGGTGCGTACCATGGTGCATATTATGCATCAGCTGAGTTCAGAGCACGCAGACTAAAGAGAATCTCTGCTCAAGCGCAAACAATTGATTTCCCTTCACATATAGTGACGAGGGGTGAACAAAAAAATTACTCTTTTACTCTAGTGTGTACGGTTTTATCTATTAAAAACTATAATTGTACCAAGTTTTATACCACGCTTCTAGCACTCACTTTTCTTGGGTACTGTCTCAGTCATTTTCAGAATTATGAAAAAGTGCACGGGAATTTTGGCACACCCGTCAATCAACAACTGTACTGACTGGATTAGATTTAAAAATTATGCTACTCTATCCAGAGATAGACTGCATCTGTATCTGCATCGCTGCATCACTGAGCTCAGCAAGCAATGAAGCTCATTCACAAGTCAGCACAGCCAAGATTGACTGGGAAAGTTGGGAGTCAAAACACCGTGTGGCAAAGTGCAGTTGCAAGTTTTCTAGGGTTTGAGATTAAATAAAGCTGAACTAGAATCCAAGCGAGCACATTTGCTAGAGACACAATTACTGCGATACAAACTGCAGTAAACTTTAAATCCGCCTGGGATTCACCCTCCATAATTCCTTAGTGGCAAAAACTAAATTTCCGAGCTGCAGGAAGCAGAGTTTGATATTGTGCCCCAAGTTTCCATTGCATAATTTGGTACAAAGGTCCACATGTTTGCGAAACCTCCAATGGCATAAAATGGAATAGCTATAAGTACAATGGGGCAGCTTTCAGGGCACTACAATACATAATTACTAATTAGATAATTAGTAGCTTTAGGTTATTACTACGTATCCAGTATTGATGCCTGTAATTTCTAATCATGTATTGTAGCCTATTGTACTGTAGTAATGCCAAATTATGAAAGATAAAAAGGATTAATCGAAAAAAGTTGGAGTCCATTAAAAGGAAAGAAGTTTTTTATTAGGCCATGCATTAGAATAATACAGGTCCGCAGCCCCCTTGGGCGCTCGGCGGTCTGGACTAGCACACGGCTCGGCGCAGCATGGGTCCCACCCCCATTTTCCCAGCCACATCCGCTCCCGCTAAATGGATTCCATAATTAATAAACGATTTTCATTTTGATAAATGGAGTTTGATAAGCGAAATAAATGGAGCAATGAGCCCCACCCCCAACAAACACATGAAAATACTACCACTACAAGTCTGTACACATTAATTCAGCGCAGTGCTACGATTTTCTGCATTATTCGTAGGAGCTCAAAACAAGATGAGACGAAAATGAAAACTGCTGCGTAAGTGCCACAGATGATATAGGTACACTGCGCCCCAGGGGTTGTTCTTTTGCAGTATAGGCGAGGGGGTAACCACTCCAGAGATTCCTTGAGATTCCACTGAGATTCCAGAAAGATTTCCAAAGATTCCCAACGATATTCATAGAAAGATGAACCCCAAAGGGGTAACCATTCCAAAAAATTCCAAGATTCCCTGAGATTTTATAATCCAATTCCAATGATTCCCAACGAGATTCCCAACGACTGGTTAACCTCTCGAGTGTAGGGCAACTGGCATATAGATTCAAGGGAGTCGTTTCCTGTTTTCACAAGTCAAGCAGTTGTGTTCATATTTTTTGTATAAAAGCACTGAGACTTGAATTTGAGGTTTTCTATACAAGCAGGTATATTCCTAGCTTCATCGTACAAAGCCATAAAGAGCCAAGTCGATGTGCCTTGTGGGGTGTGGGGTGGTGCTTTCCGCATGGGTGATTGACTTAGCCCAAGTTCCCGTCAGAGGTAGTCAGAGCACTGGGTGTTGAAACACTCGGTGAGCCGTGTCATCCCAACGAGAAGTCTCGCATTTTTTCCCCCTTTGCCTTATTTTCTTTGCCTTCAGTTTTTGTACGGCGGTTTCGTTTTCATTGAACCGGCTCTTTATGCTCTCTTTTGTGTTCAAAACGAAAAGTGTACGGCAAGTTACCAATCGATATCCATGGCCCAATCCGCTACATTGAAAGGCAACTGGTGTTTGAGCTTGGTTTTTATTTATATTCACAGTGTAGAAGAATCTAGATCTCCAGCCACAATAAGAACCACGCAATGGCTGTTCTTTGAAATTAAAGGACGGGTATAAGTTTGCGTACTTTGCGTTCATGTTTTCAGTCATCCGAAACATATAACTTAAAAATTGCTATATTGCCTATATTGGCAGAATATAGAATTAAAGTTTCCCCCATAAGGTCGGAAACCTATAAAACCGGGAAGGCCATATGCAACCGTAGATACCCACAGTATTTACATCCGTGCTATAAACAATAAATTTCCGAGCAGTGGAAGCTAAGAAGACGGTACAAATAATAAGACCAGGCGACCGGGTCCCCGTGCGCTATAGGTATAACATATAACACAGAGGAAATTAAAAAATAATTATCAGTTATATTATTTGTAGCCATGTATAGCCCGAATACATCAACTTCAAATGTAGGCCACATTCTAAAAACAAACCGATTCGGTAGCGCATCAGTCATAATAGGTGAGAGGGCCAAGGGCGGCAAGTATAAGCAAACGTGAACACAGTAAACCAAAGGAAAATGCAGTAAGACATAAATAAGAATAGCGTAATGCGCGGAGGACCAGCCAGGTACCCGACTGGCTGACTGAGTTCTGGAGTGGGGCCGGAGGCCGGGGGGTCATACGAGCTCGGCAGACCGGCCGGAAGGCCACCAGCTGTTCCAGCCGCATGCGCTGCCCCGGCTCAGGGCCGATATCTAATATTCTCATCGCGATTTGGCTCACGCTGAGATAGCCCCCAAAGTGCCATTAACTTGGCAGCGCGCCCTCTCAGCAGCAGGCCCCTCTATGTTCGCTCGCCGTCGCCTGGGGTGGCATTTTCAAAATTAAACGAGTCCTCTCGACAATTGCCGACAGACGCAGTTTTTAATAATAAAATCCATTTCTTCTGCATCGCTGAACACTAACACTGAGTGAAGGAACATAACATGGACGAAATGTAATTTGAGGGGCTGAATTGTAATATCTACATCCACTCAACTCGCTGCAGCTCGAAGGGGAACTGACCAAAATTAATACCAAATACCACTCATTCTTTCCACGTAAATATAGGAAGTATAAGTTTTGTGTAAAAGTTTTACATTTGACTAGTACCTATACACTACTATACAGTATAATAAGTTACTTCATAGAATGTTATGTATATAGGTATACCTGTATTTACAAATATACCTACCTAAGCTCACTTGGAAATTACTCCTAACAGATCTTTCCGCTAGCATTTTCTGTCTAGAGGGAGTTGTGGAAGAGGGTGCGCAGGAAGGACTGCAGACTGCATCAGATAAGGCTGCAAGTGCATGGCGCATGTGCAGAGCTCACAGAGGGTTTATCGCTGCTATAAAATTGGTGACGGGCCAGCATGGGACAGGGACAGGGGACAGGTTTATATGTGGCCCGCAGGAAGCCTGTTCTCTATCAATGTCAGTGATACCCCCAATTCCCTGGTACCAAACCCCTATGCTGTCTCATCACTTGCCGTAAGTTAGATAGTCAAGAGTAGCAATGGGTCATGACTATATAGTCATGGGTCATATTCATCCCCCCCTCCAACGGATATAGGCTTATCATACGGGATGCATGGTCACAAAAATAACTCGTTCTGCTTGTGTATTAAAATTAATGTTTTTTACTTTTTTAAATATCTAGCGCAGTACCTATATTCTGCCATATTGTAATGTACGAGTACTGTGGTGTATGGTGTGCGGGGTGTGTCAGCCTGTGATAGGAATCATACAGAGAGGGGCTATAGAGGGATTGGATATACCTGACCGCCTGGCGCCCGGTCCTAACATCCCGCCACAAACATTGAGGATTCAAACCAAAAGCCAGCTTTATTGACCCTCCAGGCACTAAGAGACTCCTGGTTCTCTGTAACAGAGGACTTCGTAGAACTTGGCTAATGTTCTGCCGTGCAAGCTGATAATTAGTCACGGCGGCCGCACGCTGCAAGAAATGCTCTACATGGGCGAGTCACCTAATGTCAGTAATGTCACTCGTCACTCGTCAGTCCGTCTGTGGTTACGCTCACGCTCTTATCATGGCATTCCTCTCATTCAGTCACTTTGCAGCATTTTAAGTCCCTCAAGAGTGGTAAAGAACCGGGACAATAGGACAAATCGAGATACGAAGCTTAGGTACAGGTACAGGTTCTCCACAGATAAGCTTTTCTTGAAAAGGGCCCGATAATCCAGGGGACCCATCAAACTAGTGTTGTAACTCTCTCACAACGTCAAATTATTTTATTATTTTATTCGTGGAGAAGGCGCAGAAGGCGTGAGGTTTTCCTTCAAGGGCAACTCCTAATTCTTATTTCCCTTTCTTATGAATTACAGCTGCCTTATAAACCATATAAGAATTTTAACATATGTTAATATTAGAATGTATGACCGTAACAGTGACATTAACAGTAAGAGTGTCAGCTGCCAAACTCAGCGTTATCAAGTTTCTAACGGCCAATTCCACACTCATATTTTAAATTAAGTAAATATTTTAGGAAAATTAAGAAGAAAGCAAACAAATAAAAGTAGTTTCAAGTAAAAATAAGATTATATTTGATCAAGTTGAATTGTATCATATTCTGAACGGTAAACTGAACGGTGAACTGAAGTTGTGTCAGAAAAATTGTATCAAAAAAAATTCCTGTAATTTGGCTCTTAAATGGAATTCACATAATCCAGAAAAAAATAACGCCGTTTAGAAAATAGTAATATTCAAAAACTACATCACTCTTCTAGTTTCAGAGTGCTCAGCAAACATTGGAAAAAAGTGACATCCCACTTTCTTCCTTCTTTATACAGCACTCTTGTGGGGGTTGTGCCCCAAAATATAACACGCAGCGCAGCGCAGTCTCACCCCAGCCCTTATCTCTACATTCTCCACCACCATCACACTCACACTCACTCGACACGACAGCACCTACTCATGTAAGTACTTACGAACGAGGTTACAAAGCGACCATGGTGAGGCAACGTCACTCCAGCGTCAGTTTTCAATTAGACGGGCATGCCAATGTTCCATCGACCGACATTACTGGTTAAAAATCTTTTCTGCTTCATATTTTAAGCTGATCAATCATGTTTGAAAGAATCCAGCGACCTCTATTTTAATATCGGTGCACCTCACCGAGACCCAGGTAGTCGTGCGTATCGGAAGTAAATTAGCGAGGGGGTAACCACTCCAGAAATTCCTTGAGATTCCCTGAGATTCCATAAAGATTTACAAAGATTCCCAACGATATTCGGAGAAAGATGAACCCCGAAGGGGTAACCACTCCAAAAAATTCCAAGATTCCCTGAGATTTCATAAAGATTTCCAGTGATTCCCAACGAGATTCCCACCGAGTGGTTAACCCCTCGTAAATTACGGTCATTCAAAAAATTTATTAAAAATATATACTTATCATGAGGGATTATGAAAATCTATCCATGCAGACAGCAATGTCAATGTTCCTACTCTGAATTTGAATCGAAGCAACACTATTCATTACAGTGTTATCCTGTCCTTCTTCACAAAATTACCGAGAAATTGTCTCGAAAATTACAGTGGTATTTAAACGCTCATGGTCTTGTAGTCCTGTGACCCATACGAAACGACAGTTTCCAGACGGCGAAAGACATTTACAAGGCAAAGGTGGCAATCACAACTTATATAGGTAATATAGGAAGATAAATTCGATTCTGCGCTCAAGACTCAAGGCAACCGACTATCGCGGATTTCACGTGGATTATAGCAATATCAAATAAGTCACCATCCTTCTCTTCCTAGAAATACCTACTCATCACCGTGACGCAGTCAATGACTCGCACGTTAGCTAACCATTCCATTTCGGAGAAAACGTTTTGCGACTTACAGCTGGCACTGGAGAGCAATGAGTGCCAAAATACTCTTAGCAATGGCTATACGAAAGATTTCCGCAGAAGAGATAAACAAGGGAACAGAATATACCATCAGGACTTTAGAACAGGATAAAATAAATCCAAGAGAAGTGATAGGAGTGTACTTCCGCCGCACCTCGCCGAGGCCCGCTGGAGCCCTTTGTGGCATCGGATTTCCTAATAACGAACTGTGCGATTAGCGGCGAGCGGAGAAGGCTGCACACCGGGCCCTTGCCCTGGCGGTAAGCTCCCTCCACCCAGCTCCCCTGTCAGGTCATGCTTTTTAATCAAACCCGAGTTGGAGTGTATCGCTAGAGACGCGTTCTCCACATATGGCGAACCAACATGCGCTTCACCTTCGCGATTGGAGAGAGGGCACCTCTGGAGTATAATTGCTTCGATGACACGACATCGATAGTTCTTCAGGTAAGCTATCGGCTGAAATCTTATTTTTTAATTGCCTCCGTTGTATGGTAACCGTAAAATTATGAAAGCTTCCCACATTCAAGGCGCGTCGCAAAACCTTTTGAGGTAGGTACTAATGTCCCAAAGAGCAGTTTCTTAGTAATTCAGAACTTCGTCAGGCAAATTGTTCAGCAACACTGCTCTCGTATACCTAAGGGTTGTAATATGGAGAGTGGAATCTGTAATTAATTTGTGAAACTGTATCACTGTTATTGTTTTATTTAAGGCGGCGGCGGTCTCTCAGACGAAAAGGTACACTGCAACTGGGACGTAAATTTTAAGAATGTGTCTCATTTGATTGTAAGTCTCGTGCAAGATGACGTCAAGACAGTAGTCAGAAGGACCAACACAATGTCTCAGCTCCTATACTGATTAATGCATCTGAATTTTGAGAGATTTCACCACATCTTGAGACCGAAATCAATTTGTAGTATACATATAGGTAGTAACATATTATACAGTACAGTTATTGGTGGCCTGGCTATTCACAGAAGAATCGTACAGATTTTACAGGTATACAGGAGTATTTACAGAAAGTCTGGAGAGAGCAACGAACCTGGGCAAGTGATTGTCAAGTAAATGGCTTGTAATTGGACCTGTCGTTTGGAGAAACAACGGCCGACGTACAAGGCGTCTTGCGGTGGATCGGGTATTGGAACTCGTCAAATTTGGAGCTGCTGCGACTGATACGGGACAAGCCATTGTCCTCCCTACACTCAATTCAAGTTCTCCTTCTCATCGACGTCACAAGTGGACCGCTAGCAGCCCACAGGCTAGTGAGAGAAGACCAGATGTAGGCCATCTAGGCAAACAAAAGGCATAATATGTGATAGATGATCAACTACTACCGAGGGGTTAACCACTCCAGGAATCTCATTATTGGGAATCTCGTGGGGAATCTTTGGAAATCTTTATGGAGTCTCAGGGAATCTCTGGAGTGGTTACCCCCTCGACTGCTACTATACGGAGAACCCAGTTCCTTTTTACTTTTTGCGTAAACCTTTTACGAGTCCATACGGCAAGAAACGTGTAGATTTCCATATACGGTGAAAAATACGGATCCAACTAAAATGTCCGTCCTTTCGTCCGTCCGTTTCCTGCGCTGGCTCCTAAACTGTTTTGATTTTTATTAAAAGTTGGTGTGCACATGTCTAAAACACGACTAATTTGAAGGAAGTTTTTAGTGGCCAAATGCGGTCGTTGTTGCCAAAAAAAAAAGTAAAAAAGTATAGACATATTCAAAATTTGAATTCCGATTGTTCGGACAAAGCCAGAGAGCGCAGTTTTGAACCAGCTATCACGTAATTATGTCACCTTCAAAGTTATCTTGAACAATAACGGTGGAGCAATTCCTATGTGGAAAGTAAGCTCATAAAGCTTAGAAACCCAAAACAATGCGCTCATGAACGCGGCAGTTAAGCAGAGGAAGTAAAACTCATGCAGTGATTCATCGTTAACGGGGTGGAACTCACGACAACAACTCACAAGGTCTTCTTCTGCCAGACCCTGGAAACTCTTATCTCAAGTATGGATGCCGGGCCAGTTGACACGCAACCGAAAAGTCAAAAGATCATAGGCCGTGACAGGCCGTAGAATACCAACGTTCAACGTCTGCAGGCAGTGAAGCAACAACTCAACAACAATAAGAAGAGCAAGAGCCCAGTTGGCTGAGGACCTTTCAAACTCATTCATCATTCATTAAGGAGGATTGGCGATCCTCTCGGAGCGGCGTCGGCGCGGCGCGGAGGCGAATTGACGACGGATAAATGGCCAGAGCCACTGCGCTTTGATGAGTTTACCACCACCCTACATCCAGGGGGTGATTGACTTTAAGCGTGACTATTAATCTCGAACACAATAGGGAACAAAAAAAAGTTACTGAATTCCCATCTAATCCAAGACAGCCATTTCAATAAGGCTCTGACACAGTCGAAGCGTAGTGAGTGAGTGCGCGATTTCCCCTTCGTTTCATTTTTTAGACCACTACGCCCGTGTGCATATAGGGAGAGGTATTTACGGGGTTTTTTCATTTAAAAAAAATGCAAAGTACACTAAATAATACAGAAGTGAAACAAGCGAGGTAAGAGCAGTATACAGCAAGCAAAGTACAAGAGTGAAGAATCAAAGTACAATAGTACAGGAAGCTAAATAACAACAACACTAGAAGTAAGCGATTGCCATGAGGCCCACAACGTGACAAATACTCGTACGTCACCATCACGTGAACATTAATATCCATACTCATTCTCTCCTATGTCACCCAACGTGACCCGCACGCACCTTAAATAAGGTAAACTGAACGCGCGCTCGGTACTGGGAACGCAAATAACCCCCCGACGTAATCCACGCACTTACAATTTCGTAATATTTGTGGCTACTGGCTGCAGAGACTACTGCGGACCAAATGGCAGCATCACGAGGCCAGTTGCCAGCTCAGTCATCCAGTGAGTAGCCATAAGGCGCAAAGATTCGTTTAAGTTCCACCCGCACACGAAACAGATGGACCGAGAGCGGTAGGTACACATTATTTTCACCGAAATACAGCAAGGTTGTAGTAAACAAGAATTGCTTCTTCCTGTTAGTTAGCCTTGATTCAGCAGCCTTCCCCGACTCAAACTGTACAGGTACTAGGAAGGTACCTACTGGATACAGGTGTGGATTGTGCTAAGACCACTCCAGAGATTCCCTGAGATTCCACAAAGATTTTCAAAGATTCCCAACGATATTCATAGAAAGATGAACCGCGAATAGGGGTAACCACTCAAAAAATTCCAAGATTCCCTGAGATTTCATAAAGATTTCCAATGATTCCCAACGAGATTCCCAACGAGTGGTTAACCCCTAGGCTAAGACGTTTTCCAATTTATTTATATATATATTTTTTTTTTTATTTTCTCCTCTTTCTTCCCATTTTTTTTTCGGCTAGCAGGGGAAGGGACTCCCCTTAGTGACGTCTCTAACAGAAATTATCAAATATATGGAGAAACACAGTCCTTGTAAGGAAGTCAGGGCAAACTGGTCGAAATGTCTCTCCCGGGTGGTAAAGGCAGAGGTAGTCGGAACTTGAATCTTGATGCACGACAACCCACGGCCTTAACGCGCCGACCGTGCTGGGGCCCAGCAAGAAACAGTGACGCAGCGAAAATCCTCCACAAAAACCCAAAGCCATTTTATCAATTTCCATGCAAACTATTCGAGAGATTGGAGTGATGCGGCTTGAGAGGAGCACTTATAGGAATCCGGCGGATTCTCCACGAGACCCCGAGTCGATGATTCGGAGACCGCGAGATGAATGGCCCTTTGTCCGGTTCCCAGAACCCGCAGCTCCCACCCCGACAAGGCTTCGACCCAAGCTGCCAGCCCCCGCTATCAAACAACGCAGAGGAAGGTGGATAATGGATGAAATAGGACATTTCAGATACTAGAAACGCTTGTACTTTTGCCGAGAAAGAAAAGATTTATAAGCCATGATTCTGCTTTTCATTTAATCAAGCTCACAGCAGTTCCTGCTTTTCTATCTTTTTCTACCTTTACGCTCCGGAAAATGGATGGGAATGGATTCCAGAACCGCACATACCTTACTACTTTAGATACTTTTCCATAATATCGACTGATTCCTGTTGCTACTTCGCAATATATATATATATTTCTTTTCAAATAAGCCTCGCAGGCGAAGCATAGAACGCGGAGGAGTGAAAAGTTGGTAACTTGCGTGAGGCTTTCGTTCTGCGAGAGGGAATTCCCCAGCTAGTTTTATATTTATGCAAAGGTTGTGTTTCAGTTTACCTTGTTCCACTACACAAAATGAGAGGAGAAACTAGAGGAAAGTTTCCTTCTGGAACGTTGTGGCGAAGGGGTTACCCACAATTCAGCTTTGATTAACAAATCTCTTACGAGGTACTCAGAGCAAAGGCAAAACTTGCTTAGCAGCCAAAACAACTGCTAAATTTTAGCAGCTATAACTTGCAACTTCCTCAGTAGTACCACGAAGTTTGTTGCTCTACCCCATCTGCGTGTGAAAAGTATACGTATAAGGTAAAGCCTTGAAAGTATTCCAATAATCAAAACATGACTGCGACTGAATATTAATTTAGTGCTTTATTTCCTAACATTAGTTTATTATTTTCCCTTTTTTAGAGTGGTGTTAATGACGGTGTCATATTTTCTTTCGCCTACAAATAAGGTTTTGTCAACCTTATCTTTAGTTGGCTCGTCTCACTTGAAAAATGAGACCGCGAGATATAAAATGTCAGTCTTTCCACTCTTTCCAGTAAGAATCGCATTATTGTTTTTTTTTTTTTAATTTGCATATATTATGTAGA
The DNA here is from genome assembly GCA_950004255.1 of Mesopsocus fuscifrons. Taxonomy (NCBI): domain Eukaryota; kingdom Metazoa; phylum Arthropoda; class Insecta; order Psocodea; family Mesopsocidae; genus Mesopsocus; species Mesopsocus fuscifrons. The sequence continues at coordinate 11,977,942 of OX465373.1, read as the reverse complement.
TATAATCACTTCTACTTGGTATTATTTGTTATTTGGAGAAATACATTTTTTTCCTTCAAGGCTTAAAACCTGAGAATAAGAGAAACGATTGCCCGTGCCTACTCTCCAGGGGTTGGAAACTCATTCAGGTTTCACCCTCCACGATGAACCTAGGAGACTGGTGCGTCTGGCACCCTAATGCTCTCATCAATCTAATTGCCAGGCTTGCTCATCGGCAGTAATGAGCACGGCATTTTCCTTCGCCGAACCTCCACTCATCATCGTTCTACATTATTCCCCTCATTAGGCTGTAGCAAATAACAGCAGTTGCCCTCGATGGTTTATTTATTGATACGAGGGGCGCGATTATTGAATCTATAAATATCTCATACATTCAGTTTGTTCGTGCGTCAGTTTCTATTCGATGAATTACTCGGAAAGTGGAGGTCATAAAATATTGACAAATATTATCGTATCTTTATTTATATGGTGAATTTCGGCCCAATCCGAGTTCTGGGTCAATCTTACAATTAACCCTTATTACGAGGGGGTAACCACACCAGAGATTCCTTGAGATTCCATAAAGATTTCCAAAGATTCCCAACGATATTCACAGAAAGATGAACCCTGAAGGGGTAACCACTCCAAAAAAATTCCAAGATTCCCTGAGATTTCATAGAAATTTCCAATGATTCCCAACGAGATTCCCAACGAGTGGTTAACCCCTCGCCTTACTATAAAGTTTATTTTTAGACGACTATAACCAATGAAGACAGCTTCACACTGGATTCAAATGAGCAATTTTGCTAAGCCCATGAATGTTGCGGTTGCTATACCTTCCGGGGAAATTACCGCATATTGTTATTTTTAAGACTGCAACTCTATTCCCACTATTTCGTCTATATTTCCATTTGTAGAAATTGATCTCACTGCGTGAACATCCAAGAAAATAATTCATTCCATCAGATTTAGATTTCGCGCGTTTGGTTAATGTTGCGTAACTCGTCAATGTCAAGAGGTGGACGGCCAAACGAAGAGATCTAATGAGTTGTAGGGAAGGGACCCAGACTATTCCCAAGTCGATTTTACTTTGTGCACAACGGTCTGTTCGATTGTTCGAGTGCGACTTATTTCATCTACTGAGTTTCAATGTTGGAACATAGCGGAAATTTCAAAACAGTTTTACGCCTAAACATTTCATTATAAAATATGAGATTTTCTGTAATTCCGCATGAGGATTTCTTTCTACGACCATAGTCAGCAATTAGAAATTATGATACCCTGTTTTTCGGCTATCCTCGATTATGAACAATCCTACGTTAGCCATACAATCCGTAGACTGCCGTTGATTGACCAAAATGTAGGAAAAGGGCTACTGGATAGGTACACGTGAGTAATTATGGCTACATTCTCCGTTCTAACTAATTGAAAGAATACTTATTGACATCTTTGGTTGTACGGCGGACGGTCGCGCCCGAAGGCGTCAAACCTTGGCAGCAACTCAGACGAACTGGCTTTCTAATCGTCCCTTCTCGACGTCAATAACCGTGTTCCATTATTTTTCATTCATAACACTATTAGTAGTTATAGTGCTGGTAGCACAACAAGTAAAGTAAGAATAGCAGGTATTAATAAGCTATTCAGCAGACCATTAGTCCCTGCTATCTACAGAATTGATGCAAGTTTAATTAAGGAACGACTGCGCGTTATCTATCAACAGCTAATGAGCCACCATACACCACTACTGGTGCTCTGCTTGTCATAACCCGCATTTTATCGTCCCGAGTTCCGACAGACAGCCAAGAAACATGAATCTTAAATGAGACATCATGCAGACAGCAAACAGTTCCTACTAATCCATACAGAAGTACTCGGCCAGCACAGAGTTGTGGAGTTTACCATTTTTTTAAATATCCCAATATATACATATATTTATTATTCCTATCGCATGTAAAGTTCATATCCCGGAAAAAACTAGCCACAAGTTTATGAAAATCACCTCTCTTAGTCTGTGTTACCTATGGCTTGTGGTGAAATGAAAATTCTCGAATAAATTATTCGAAAATACATTAGACTGTTACAGGAGATCACTACGTGATTTTGATTCTACAATGAAAATAGGCGGACCCAGAGGGCGTACCAAGCTAGGAAATAGGAGAAAGAAACAGTCACTGTCAGAAAAGAGAAGGGGGTTCGAGGAATAATTCTCGCCATGCTTCCGAAAGCAAGAAAACACTGAAAACAGCTCACATTGATCGGAAAAACGTGAGTGCCTTATAAGCCATAGAAGTGGAGGTCTGTGTGCTTGCAGAGGGTTTGGGGAAACACAGCTGAACAAGCGGTCGGTTGCCATGCCTCATATCGTAGAGACGCATTGAATAACGGCTGGGGACTTGAGAGGCTTTGTCGGCCGAGAATAAATCAGAAAGGAAGCCTGTCATGTGACAGGAGGGGAACCGAACACAGCTCTCCACGCTGCTCTGCTTCTACCCTGCTGGAGGCATCAACAGCCTCCACGTCAACCGTCAGGATATGCTCGAAAATTAGTAAAGGTAGCTGTAAAAAATCAGTGTTGTCATCCTGCTTACTTCTTTTGGACATCAACTTAGTTTCTTTTATTAAAAGAGGCAGGAAACTTTCCAGCCACCTTAGTGAAAGGCGAAATGTGCAGACAAAATATCAGAAATACTTTAAGGCTGAATTTCACCTCTTTCCGATAGTGTCTATAACGAGAAGATTTAACGAACGGATTTACGTTATCGTATGTTTAGCTTACGACAAGTGCGATCGCAGAGAAACAAGTGCAAGCGCAAGGCATTTGTCGTAAGCTAAACATACGATAACGTAAATCCGTTCGTTAAATCCTCTCGTTAAAAAACACTATCGGAAAGAGGTGAAATTCAGCCTAAGAGGATTGAACAAATACATACGCAGCCTTTATTTTCAGTAATACGAAGAACGGAGATACAGGGGAGAAGGGCAGCTACCGAGAAAAAGTTAAATTGATGACTTCAGAAACTTAAGAGGTCATCATTAGGTAATATCTGCAAATGTCAACGAACAAAAAAGCGAACGTCTTACCCGGGCCAGAGAGACTCATCGGGCGAGCGTCCGGAGCGTTCGCAGCATTACATGCGGCCTTCGGAATGACGTATCGTTAATTGCTCCGCGCTGCATCGTTAAACCAGACTTTCATGACGGGTGAACGCCTGAACGGGCTCCTCGCTGAGTTTCAACCGGGCTTTCGTTGCGTCGTTTGATATCCTAATGGTGAAACTGTCATAATCCTCTGTGCTATGGGGCTGCATGGCTCTGTACGTCGAGATCGCATAAATATGCACACTTCAACGAACATATGGGGTTACTGCACTCAATCTGGGTCAGCAGAAAGTTTTCAAAGTGAGTCACAGTCAGGGGAAACTATTTTGCGTAAGGTAATGCCTAAACCTGGATCAATTTCATGCACTTTCTCGCTAGCCAATATGGCGAGAAAGAACTTATTGTTTTCGTAAAAAATTTTGAAATCGTGATTCTATCTTTCTCACAACCCTGGGGGTTCCCTGAGCCGAAAAAAGTGGTTTCTGGAAAAGGTTTGTCACTTCCCTGTTCAGGGCCAGACAACGCCTACACAGTGCAGCAAATGTTTAGAAAATTTGGATGATGAAAAAAAATCCTGATCTGTCTAGCCAGTTAGGTATAAGAATATATTTTTGGCCTAGGCGTTATGGGTGGCTGAACCATGCAAAAAGATCGTCGGACCAAATCAATGAGCGGACCTTTTAAGGTTAAGAAACTTAACTGAAGGGGCGTTGCTGAAAAAGCGACACTGTGGACGGATGAGTTCATATCTCGGTTCATATATACCAATGTCTAGGTTTTTAACTCAACTTATCAAAGAGTGAAACAGCATACACACAAAGCTATAGGCCATACACACAAAGCTATAGGCCATACACACAAAGCTATAGGCCATAGGGGTATCAAGTCATGCTTTCATGGCTGGAGCTTCGATAAAGTTTGAAAAGGCGTGTCGAGGCAGTAAATTGTGATAACGTTGCTTTGTGGTTTGTAGTAATCTACACCATGGCAGCACATGGGGGACCTTCCACTGGTAGACGCGGGCCAGGAACCCAAGAGGCCATGGGGAAATGATAAGAAGCATTAGCATCGCCTATACATGGCTGCGAACCTTCTCCAGCGCTAAACAAAACCCCACGAAATTCACAAGAGGGCGCTAATGTGGGTTTACAACACAATGACATATCCACCACTTCAAAGGGGTAAAACACACAATGGAACCTGTGGGTCTAATTCAAAACCCGATCTTGGTCTACACTGCACTCTGTGAGAACCACATCTAGATTTTCCCAAGGATTGATATAGATGCGGATTCAAGACTCTTCAAGAATAAGTTTGATTCCGGAAACCAGACGACCAGACATGTCAAAAACTGAATCCTAGAAAAGACTTAAGGAGGCTTGTAGGTACTACCGGTAGTGGTAGAAATTTAATGTGCATGGCTACATCTCAGCATTTAGCAGTTTAATCGGAAAATGAAATCATCTGGTCGGCGAGAATGGTATGTGGCTTCACAAACCTACTTCCGATATCCGAAAGTAAACCAGAAATGAAACAATGAAGATCGTTAAGGTTGACATGCAGGAAAGGACTGAAAAGCAACGGAGGAACACGTAGCTGGAGGTCTGCCCGGCTAGGTTCGGTCCTGCTAGAGGCCTGCCATTGTTCTTTACAAGACGTGCCAGCCAATCATTCCTATTGACTATTGTCTCTTCTGGTTGAACAATAAACTATCAGCATGGCATCATAGGCGCAGGGGCTACAGAATGTGCAGAGGGAGACCGCACACAAGGGAAGGAGAAAGTTACACTTTTAACCGTGTACGCTCTTTCCAATTAATTTGATACTAATACTGTATCAGGCCAGGCCCGTATCCAGAAAGCGGTCGTGGGGGGGGGGGGGGGGGGGTTAACCTATATTTTTTTGCTTCACGTTGGCTTTAATATGTTAATTTTCCATTCATGGGGGGGGGGGGGGGGGGGGTAACCCCCTAAACCCTCCCCCCCCCCCCCCCCCCGTGGATACGGCTATGAACTGTATAAAATTTAATCATATCCTATTTAAAGTCAACACTTGGCAACCTACGGAATTCCTTACGCATTTTCATTTTTACAATTCACACTGAAACATGCGACAGAACAGCAAAGCACAGGACACGAATGCCGAAAAAGAAAATTTTAGAAAATAAAATCTAAACCAGACAATACTCTGAACTTCCTATTTTGTAAAAGTTATTAAAGGTAATCCGATTCAGTGCCTTAAATACCCAGCAAGTACACATGTGAAAATGATTAACACCAGTTGTTTTTGCAACTTACAAATGCAGTGGGTAAGTGAACATGGCATGACAGGGCAGCACAAGAGGTTTAATTTTTCATGATTTAAAAGCAGGGACAGTGGGATATTCGGATTCTGGTGAGGGGGAGGGGACAGAGCTGGGGCAGGGGCGGGGGGCGGGGGAGGCTCTTGGGACACTTCCACCCTACTCCCTAATGATATCCACATGTTCGTGGCCTTCGCATATAATAATGGCTTTTAGTGTAGGCAGATACAATCGCCAGCTCCTCGGCCAGCTCTGAAACTAACAGATGAGTGGGTAATTTAAAACTTTCTACGGACCACATGAAATTAATAAAATAATCCATTTTATCACTAAACTAATTTATTTTTTCTCAACTAAAACACTCGCGGATCAATAGACATCACGCACACATGTTTCGAGTACGACAATATAAAAACTATTGTTATTTATCCACCAGTAGGTACTGTCCCTTCACACCGGTAGTCCCGCGGTAACAGCAATTTTCTGTTCGTTACATGGCCCACTTTGTGTCGGTTTCGGCTAACTGAGCATCTCCGTGCACCTTCGGGCCGAAAAGGAAAGGCTACAAGTTTCACAAGGAACGTGAAATGCAAAGAAGAAAAAATATGATCACATTTTTGGAAAATCTCAGGGAAAGTGGTCGGTGATTGATGCAAAAAACGTGAAATATCATCTTGACGATTTGATTTTCTTTCCGAGTTTAAATTGTCAATTTACTAAAAATTCCGATTGCTGCGAAGAAGGTACTTGTGCACTCTTCTAGAACCTCCTCTCTCCTCGGTAAATAGGTATAGTTAAAAATCTATTTAACAAAGTAGACCAAAGATAGATCAGTTCTGTTAAGTGAAGCAGGTAATGCTTAAACAGCATAAATGCATTTTGAACTATCCCATTAGGTACCTCGTAAATGAACCACGTCATAAATAATGCTGGCAGAAATGGTTGGGCCGTTGAATGTGATTTGATGAAGTCTTGGTCTCGCTTTGAATCGACAATCAAGATCCTTCCTCTGTCCTTTCGTCCTTATCCATTAGCGCTAGCGGCTATGACATGTGCCATTACGACCGCAATGCGTAACATTAACATTATAACATTACTTAGGTACACGGACAGCGTGCATGGAACGATGAAAATAACCCTTGTAGAGGCAGCGTAGCAGGCATATGCAAATGACGCACCAGTAAATTCCAGTTCCTATCAAATGGTGGAAAGTCGACACCGACGGATTTATAACAGAGCCTTGTCGGAAATTTGAGTAGACTTCTATTCTTGATTTATAACATGTTCTGCTTGTACCGAGGTTTTTGTTCTGTTTGGAAGGGAAAATATATTGTAGCTGCTATTGAATAGAGAAGAAAAGTAAATGTGGCAAGCTGTGTTAGCTGTGGAGCATTGCGAAGGTATTGTTGGTGGATTTTGGAGCTCGCACAGCTATGGCCTGGGGCTGCGCACTAGATCGCACAGGCTTTGTCTGGATGGCTTTGAAAGCGCTCAATGGCCCAGGAGTGAACAATACGCCGGAGAAGTGCATTCTTCTGGAGCACCCCTGCTTACCGAGGGCTCAAGCAATTATAGAAACGCGGAGCGACCGTGGGACGTCTTGGCGACGCTCAAGATTCCACATCATTAGGGGCTAATGGGGCAGTGGCTGACAAATGGCAGGAAACTCAAACAAAACAGCCATTACCTGGCAGTGCCACATCCCTGCCCACCCAGGCCTAATCGGCTCTAATTTCCCGCAATGGCATTGTGAGCTTCACCTAAAATAGCACTTAGCACAACCCTCATGAGGTGTCAGGTTAAACTACGGTTATCAGGAGAAGAGAAGTGACAGGGCGAATTCTGGGAAAGTCGCCTATTGCTTCACCAATTAATTATACATAATTATTCTATCCAATTTCCGGTCCTTACGAGCATTGTCGCTAGGCGTCCAGTATACGAGCCGTCTACGTCTACACCACATTGGCAGCGAGGCGTTCTGTCTGACGTCAAACCCCACCAAAGGCTTCCTATACTGTCGCCAGAGCAAAGACAGCAGGATTCACAACAGACTTCCTCTGAATGACGTCAGCGGCGACGACTCGTGGGAACACAGCAGGATGAGGGCAAATGGTGAATGGTGGGCTCTGGGCTCCCCTCGACATCCAACACCAAACAACAGTCCGACAGTCCCACTCGGGACTTGACTGCTGTTGGAATTGCTGCCAGTTCCCCACTTGTCGTATCTAGGCCATGTGTGGTTGGTTCTGCCTATCTGAATGAGTTTTAGTGAAACTGATGTGACGTCTGCTCTTCACTCTTGTTATATGTCGTGCTTACTCAATGCTAGTTTTGTCACGTCTTATTCAGGTCATCGGTCGTGTTATCTTCAAACTATATTCTAGGACTATTACCCGTAGGTATATCAGCAAATCATTCTGAGAGCGGAAGTTGAGTTGTATTGTTTAGTTGTTGATTCAAGTCTCTTTTAAAATCATTTAACGGCCACCATACGTTCTCGACGAACTCCGTCAAAACCACTGTGCGAAAGTAAATATTCGACAAAACTAATGTTTACATTTTAGTACAACCGGAGACTGGTAATTGAAATATCGTATTGATTGTGTCTACTCTAAAAGCTAAACATAATGTGCTATTTGAACGCGAAACGAACGAGTAAAAGTAGGACACTATGTTTAGCTTTTACAGGAGAAAAGTAGAGAAATGCTGTTGAAATTACCCACTTCCGTAAGTGAAATAAAAATTGCCAAAATGCAACATGGCTACGGTAAATAGTACAAACATTTATCAAGCTTTTCTACTAAATGTGACGATAAAATCATACTGTTTTAGTCCGAATCGTTACAAAAAAATATTTCGCGTGAGGTAGTGTTGTGTTTTCGCGATCTGTCAAAAAACATGTGGACTGGTAGTTGACTGTTTAAAATCGCTCCTGTGGGCTTATTACTCCATTTCATGCAAAAATACAACACTACCTCACGACAAAGAGTCTCAGGTTTACATCCCCCTATAAACACTTTCCACTCGCCCTGTAACTTCGGAGTAGGGCTTGAAGTACTTAGCATTGCGAACCAAGTACATGTAGTCGAAAATAGCGAATGTATATTCAGCCTTAACTTCCTGTATTCACTACAAGGGTCAAGGCTGAACAACGATTTCCCAAAACTTGAAGAAAAATCTGTCAGTGATATCAAAGTCAGGTGCTTCTCCGAAAAAATGGGCCAATTAAGTCACTTCGAGAAACATCTTCCTGCAGCCACTGTCAGAGAATGTATATGAGAGAAAACACTAATATATGTGTTTCAACGTTTAGTATAGTGTCTTCAAAAGTGGAATGCTTCACGAACAGCAACTCAGGCTGCGAAAATAAAAGCAAACGTTCTTCCCTGCTCTCCATAAGCAACGAATGCCTTCATGCATCATGTATGGAACTCCGGCATCACAAGTTCTGTATTTCAATGTACGGCGTATTTTTAGCTCTTACGGAACTGTTCTCTAAACCTCAGCCTGAAAAATAACATTATCATCACTCTTGAATCCCAGGTGAAATTCCTTTTCAGTGTCGAGCTTCGACGGCCTACAAAATGCGCGACCTGATTGACAAAATCGAAGGGTTTCTCTGATTTTTGGATTACGCTTGCTTCATCTTTTGACGGGATCGCATTTGGCGCGGATGAAGGAACGTAAAAGATGGGTTGGAAGGTGGGGGGGTCAGCAACACGGTGGAGCGGGAGTGGGGAGAAGGGTGGGTAGCCTTGCCGGAAACGAAAAGGAAACGAAGGGACTTGGAGCACGCGGTGCCGAAGGACAAAGTGAAGGTCCAGCGGGGGTTCATCATCGATTCCCTTATGCTGACGCTTTTTGTCGCTCAAAACGAATGTGTGCATTTCTATCGGGTACAAAAAGGGATATTTTTAAATTCTAAAACCAAAATCATTTTGCAAAGAACGCACAGTACCTAAGGGGGAGGGGAGGCTGGTGAACGCTGAGTATACGTAATTGTCATAGGTGAACACTGCTATATTAATATGAGTACAAGTTACTTAAGATTTAATGATAGAAGTTCGATTCACTTTGCAGTATCTACAAGTAAAACATATTAAGTGTCAATGGGAGTTTTTATTTTTGCTCGGACAAAAGCTGAAGAGTACCCTTAGCTCATGTGGAAATATAACAAAAAAATAAACTTGTATAGAAATTATCAAAACCAATTCATACCCATAGAGCTGGGAACAGTGAAGGTTTTTTACGAAGAAAATATCTCATATTCTTTTCAGGACCGCTTGAAATGGTATGCATTTCCTACAGCTTATATACAGCTGTGTTCGACATCCCCCCCCCAACGAGAAAATTCCGATTAATCATTGCAATTACAGGTTTAAAAACCAAATAATACAGATATTAGGATCAAAACGGAAAATCCAATACAGTAGGGTATCTAATGCCGAAAGCTCCTTCAGGCTGACAAAATTTGTCTCTAAAATACCTGGAGAAAATTAGGTACATTACTCATCCCTCTATCCAAGAGAAAAGGGCAATAAAAAAATTAATGACACTCATACTTTACACCGTAATAAACGGAAGCATATTTTTAATGAGTCACGATCCTGTAATGGCAATTTTCGCTAAGTACAGGCACAAGAGAACTGCTGAAGGTCTCCAGAGCATCTGCTATCCAGATTCCAGATCTAAACAAGGTTATGACTGGCGGAATGTTCGAAACAACGAGTAAAGGTTGCACCCAGCGATGTTTATAGAAATGAACTGTTTAAATACTCTAAATAAACTGTACTCGACCGACCAAGGCACCTTATTTACATCCAAGAAGGACAGAAACAAAATGGAACAATCACGGAAAAAGGTTTATTCGGAGTTAAACCTTACTCGCACCGGTGAGAATAAAACCTTAATTTATGAGCATATTCAGTCTCAACTCCCATAAGTAGGTTGGGTGGAGGTTTTTCTAAACTCAGTCAACAAAAGTACCTATGCACCTAGGAAGTACCTGTGCACCTAGGAAGTACCTATGCACCTAGGAAGAGGCAACTCAGAGCGCGGTCTCCAAACTACAGAACTGAGGCAGTTTCGAGGAGGATTACGGCGGAAGGTAGTGCAGAATGTGCGGTTCCCAACGGGCAGACATCAGAGCTAGAGTCAGAAACAGGCAGGGGATTATTCAAAGATTAAAGCTTATTTTATGAAACCCTTCCTCGCTTGCTATCTCCCAACTTCCATCTCCAATTTCTTACAGCTTCCCTGGAGTATTCTCTTGCATCTGTCTGCCTTCTCCCTTTCAATAAATAACGCTTTAAGGATTGCCGTATAAAATCGTCTCACCTGGTTAAGAAGAATACAATAAAGTTTATCACATTTGTTTTCAAATCATACCCACCAACACATCCGATCGTTGTCAACCTGTTTTGATCAATATAATTCCCAAAACTGTTATAGGGTAGTTGTGGACGACTGATGAAAGACAAATACTTTACAGTTCGTGCTTTTGCGACCTCATGCACTGTGGGAAACTCTAAACTCGCACGACTGAGGTCCTGGGTTCGAATCTCGGTTCTAGCAATTTTCTCTTCGTTATATGCATGGATGTCACACGTCACACCAAATATTCATTTGGCTTTTCATCAAACAATTATTTCTTTAATTAACATCTGTGCCTTTACAGCTCCAACAGATCGCATCAATAGGTGCTTTTACTTATAGTAAAAAATTCATTCTTTTTCTGAGTAAGATACTTGTCCAACCTACCCTTACTACCTACTAGGGCGAGGGTTAAAATGACGGAACTACCAGATGTGATATTTGTGTTGAATTAGTCTTAATATTATTTACAAATTTGGTCTCAAGAAGTTTTCGGTCAAACCATTTCATGTAGAGTGTGTCAGGTTGAAATTTCAAAACAAAACGCTCCTTGAAATAGGTGACCCTGACCGTAGGTCTAGGTCTAGATGAAGTGGAGTATGGAAGAAATAAAATTCGAATCACGGCAGAACATAAAAAAATACACCTTCTCCCTACCAGCGTTGTTTTTCTTCTCAATGAATGAATGAATAAGTACTGCATCTCAGCAAATATATGCTGTTCCTCTCCAGTCCGAGACTATAGGCACATATTAAATCGTAAAATAAGAGACGGGAAAGCAGATTACGAAGTAGTACCACAAGGAGACAGAATATAGACTATACAGCATTACAGAACAACAAACCGCAGCACCAAACTGCTAACACCGGCAAAGCCTGAAGGGGATGCTAAATCGTCGGGAATTACGCAAAAGGCAGAAAAGCCCGCTAGTAAAGTTTTGTAGGAAAGGTTGAAAAGAAAGAAGGAAAAGGGTTGAAGCAGTAGGGTTGTTAGGGTGACTGGTGGTGGTGGTTGGAATGGCGGGGGGGGGGGGGGGGGGGGGGGTGAGAAGAAGAGGAGACGGCCATCGATTCCCGCGCGGTCAAAATCCACTTCCGCTGGTCAACTTCCGGCCGGTCCTGCCCTCCTTCCCTCCTCGCCCCATTTTTATTCCCCCACATGCATTAACTCATCTCATAAAGCGCTTTCATTAACATTAGGAAATAATTTAGATGTATAAATGTGAGTCTTCACACCAATATTTATTACGAAATGCAACCCCTCAAAATCAGTCAATGACACCAATGCTACGGAAGAAGTTTCGCAAAATATAGAAAATAAAAATTGATGTTTAGGAACTCCGCGGACGGTAGCACGACCTCTATGTAACCAATCCGAACAACAATCTGAATCCAGAATTAATACGTAAAGTTTGATATAAGATACTCCACTTTCAAGGTTACCAGTTATAATTTCTACAGTTCCAATAACAATAAAAGCTGTGATACCCACCCAGTTTACTTTGTCAATAATGGCAGCAACTTTGAAGGTACGATCGGTATCCAATACGTTAAAAGACACATGCCATTGACTTGTATACTCTATACTGCACTGCAGATCAGCTCTTCGCTACTCAATATTATGGAATAACAAAAAGAAGCCATGAGAAGTTGACGATGAAGCGGATGAAGCGGATGAAGCGCAGTGTAAAATGAGAGTGACTGAGTAGTTTGTGGGTGAGGCAGCTGAGGGGATAACCCTCTCCGATCGCATCTCTGCCCATCCCTGCGTTGCCTATTCCGTCACCCCATTCACGTTCCTGACAAGTGACTTCTAATTGTTCCGCTCGAAATGTACATCCAGTTTGACGCTCAGGAGAAGGGCCCTCCCTCACTGTGGTCACTTCTCACTGTGCTCATATTGGAGATTTATTTTCCTCATCTTTTTGACAAGTTTATAATATTCAACAAAATTGACACCTATCCAATTTTGGATTAGGCATGAATAAAAGCGGAATCATCTTTAATCGCAGATGGGCACTACATAGGTTATACCTATCGTTTTACCTATTTCATTGAAATTCGGAATGTATACGTCTAAAATTACTCTCCACTTTTAACCGAAATTTCATTGGCTATACTTATTTTTATATTCATTATCGCGAAAAGAATGATTATAAAAAATCGAATAATTGACCTAGGGTGAGAAAGTCAATAGTGGCTATTGACGGGCCCTTTATTTTGTAATTTTTAAGTTTCCCTATGTTGAAAACCCTAAGACAATATGCCGAGATTGCCAATTCCCTTAGGCACGGCATTCATCCACGGTCTAATCGGTTAATTACACTATAGTTTCATCCAATAATCGATCGGTAAAGTAAGACAGGTGCTCTGCGTACTTCTATACGTTTATTATCCGAGAAAATTTTCCATAATGAAGCCATGGTTCGAGGAAAAACATACAGTGAGGGTTCCCTTACCAGAATGCCTGTGTCTTTAGGATGAAGTTACACGTCTTCAGCGTGACAGCCAACGGGGGTGATCGATGACCGCCCTAGATATTCCCAGTTCCCTTTTCCCAGCTATTCTACCAACACACACCTAAAGTATCCTTATCCGCCACGAATTTTCCGATAAGAGCGACAAATTTAAATTGTTAGTTTATAGTCAGCTATTTAAGATTTATGATCAATGCGGTCAGAACTTCAGGCGAAAAACACTCAGCTTCCTACCAAGAACATACAATTCAAGCGAGGATACGATGAATCATACGGTTCTGTATTATAATGTGACCTTTGGCTTGCTTAAGCTTGATGAATGCTTGTCTTTAGAGGGCTCAATATCCGCTGTATCTATAACTATAACCCCCGTCCTCCCGTTCTGTCCTTCCAAGTACCCAGAACAGTTTTATTGGACCATTAAGGCCGAATATAATGGGCTGGGGGTTGCGTGTTTCATGCAGTATAGCGGGCAATGGCGCACGGGGCGCAGGCCATCATTCTGCTCCGCCGCTGGGGGCCTCGATAAATTATATTGCCATCTTCCAAAATTGTAGAGGTACTTTCCTATAACTTGCTGTTATTATCGGGCGCCCTCCAAATTCTGATCGATACAGGCGTCCCCCAGACCTCCGTGAAATTATATTCCGAGAAGATGAGTAATATAATAGGGCAAGATGGCTGGGTATCGGTAGAGATCATTTCTTCGACAGGGGTTATTGCAGCCATATTATAGAAGATTTTTCGAGCTTCCTATTTTGCTCTAGTAAGCCACTGGTAGGCACAGTCTCGATTCTCATGTGGTCGAAATGCTTGCTATTCAGTGGAAACGGTCATCGGTTAGACCCTTCTCGCTCTCACTCTCCCCCCTCCCTCTCCAACAATAACAAAAGCTTAAAGCCAAAATGAACGATTCGTTACACGTCACCCCTGTAAAGGAAATTACATCACAATGGCTTTCCAAGTTTTTCATGCAAGTTCTGGAGAACTCGTGAGATGGGGATCTATTCCGTAGAACTACTTTTAATCAACACTTTACCCTCGCAGCTTCTGACAACGAAGGAGGCAGGTCGTATATTGGTTCTGGGAAGGGAGAGTGCCCCCCCCCCCCCTACTTACTCGTGGGCTAAGGGGGGGGGGGGGTTCAAACACCTTAAAGCGAATTGGTTAGATGTTACATACATTCAGACAAGACCCCCTACCTTACAGCCTAGATTGTGACTAATCCGCTATTCTGTCTCCAACGAGGGGTTAACCACTCGTTGGGAATCTCGTTGGAAATCAATGGAAATCTTTATGAAATCTCAGGGAATCTTGGAATTTTTTGGAGTGGTTACCCCTTCGGGGTTCATCTTTCTATGAGTATCGTTGGGAATCTTTGGAAATCTTAGGGAATATCAAGGAATCTCTGGAGTGGTTACCCCCTCGGTCTCCAATAAATAGCGTAAGGTCTAGATTCAGTGAACCTACCGTAGTTACCATAGTTACTATATTTACGAACTTTCAGATGGATCCCCGTCCATAGATAACTTGTTTAATTTTCAAATGATAGCAGAATGAATGGCGCCCCCTCACAGAGAGGAGAGGACGGGAGGATGAGAGGATGGCTGCCTCGCTCCTCACCGCAAACACGTCCCTCACAAAAGCCTTCTAATATTACAATCATTACTTTAAAAGACAAATGACACGTCCCAGGATTACGTCATAATTAATTTCCGTTTAATTAGCCTCTATTCCTTTCTTGCTTGATCCAAGCTTGATTAATTGTTTACCTAGGCTACTTGGATATAATGGACATATAATTCGCAACGCGTCTACAGCCATTCACATATTTTCCAATAGTTGGCCGCGGCTCGCAGCCAAATCCAAGAGAAGACTTCCGTAGTCAACCGAACTAAAATCGGAATTCAAAATATCTCTAAACATTTTCACCGTCTCCTTTTAGCGTTATTAAACCCCTTTCTCTGTTTCTTCGTGGGTTATTTTCAAATTACCCAAACGGACATGATATATCCTGGAGCGTTAAAGTGACGATCATTCGTGTATTCAGTGTAATAAAAAGAAGCGAAAAAAATAAAAATCAAGCACAATAAAGTTTTCAGTCGGCTCGAGGGCTCTTCGCAACCTTCGACGGTTCGGTGTTTGGGGAGAGCTATGCCGGAAAGGCAGGAGACTCAGGAGAGACGACAAAGAGGTGCAATATCCCTCGGAACTCTTCCAACTTCAAAAGGACGCAAACATTGTAAATCAACTGACATGAGAACCATGGGGGCAAATAGGTCCGCAAGGCTTTATTCGACTTCAGACTATAGCCGTCAGACAACCTATTGTTATCCTGTTTTTGCCTGGGCGGTCCCAATCTGTTGATAACGGTGTAGGCACAATCTGCAATAGGAACGTCCGCTTTCTACAATTTTAAAATTTACATGAGGTCCTTGACAGACTGTTGTGTATTTTTTGTGCCTTTCCATACGAGTTGTACACAATGGAAATGGTTTACAAGTATCCTATACCAATACAAGTTTTGTACTTCGGAGAATTCTTTTCAATTTATAAATTTACGACCCGTTGCTCACCGTACCGAAATGTATATAATCTGTTGGTGTGCGAAGAGTTTCTCGTAATTAACGCATCCATAAAATTCACATGGAACGAGAAGCTCAAGGGCGCCACGCCACACGCTTTAGGGGCCTTTATTTGGACTTGTTCATTCCTCAACCCACCCAAAAGATAAATAATAAACAAACCTCAGTATTCAAACCATCGGCATGTTTCGTGTAAATCTAAAATATAACCAAGAGGGGCAACTGCTCGTTTAGAAAACGTTATTTGGGTGTCCATGATTCTTTTGGGTTCTAAAATTTTCAATTAGGTGGAAATAATCGGTTCATTGTTCACTGTGGAATAACACAGGTATACATGGACAAATTTAGATGGAGCCATTTTCTCCAAAGGGAGAAAAAATAATGGCCCTCAATTTCATGTTAAGCAACTACCTACAAACACAGAATGGCAGAATCATGCCATCAGCTTTCTCTTCCCCAAAAAAACAACTGTTCGTCTCGGGTTTGCCTGTGCCACCATCTGGGGAAATAATGCTCGGGACACATGCGCAGGCTCTTTGGCGGTAGCTTTGGCTCCACAATCTCAAGAACGAAATAAATTTGCTAGAACCGTCGCCAGGCTTTATTAAGATACATTTTTCCACACCCGGAGGCTTTGCTAGGGTGCTGCTATGAGAAAAGGAGATACGTCATGAAGCAAACTCTATCGGGTTGCTCGAAATGCGTTCAAGCTGAGCGGAAGAACCGCACTGATTTGCATGTAAGGCAAATTCACCCCAACGGGAAGGAAGCTTAGCGAACATGAATCGAGCAGGTGCAGAGAAACTGCTGAGCCCGCCTACGGCCTCTCCGTGCTCAAGGCCTTACGACCGTGCTCAGCACTCAAATTGAATTTCCCTGTTCATTCAGTCAGCAGTTAGAGTTTGTGATATTTATGAGTTGTGAAGTTCACAAAGCTCCACTCACGCTGCAGTTCTCGACAAAGGGAATGGGGGACAGACGTCACACAGGGCGGAATGAGTTGGGCCCGCATTGCCGATGACACATCGGCCTATTATGCTAGTAAGGGGCCTAATCAGTCCGCCTAACGAACGCTGCATGGCCTGATGGCCTCCACATGCAGGCGGATGGTGGTTATGGGCTGCTTATAGCACCCACCTATGGGTCAGCGTTATTTCCAGCCGGCATCGGCAGGTACAAATCCGTACTGGCCACGATACGATAATAATTAATAGCGCACAAGTTGGAAATTTATGAAAAATTATTGATGAAGAAACACCATATTCACGACGAATGGTTAACCAGAGATACAGATTGAGTGTTTTCGAGTAAGAGCCGAATTCAGCGGTCTTGCGTAAATCTCCATAAACAGGATTGTTCACTCAAAAGCCCCAAACGACATTCAGTAGTATAAGAATCGGTGTTGGAAAATATTTTTTATTTATGCACGTTGTTCCGAATGTATATATGTTGTATAAATGATCCGGAAAACTCCAACCAGAAAAGGCTTCGGAGTTTGGACTGGTTCCCATTATTAGTTTAGGGAAGAAAGCGGATCGTAATATGAATTTCAAGTGCGAAGTAAAAGATACGCTATAGCCCAACGCTATAGCCTCATAGGGGGATTCAGGCGATCTGGCTTCTATCTGTTCTTTCTGAATAGCTGGGTAGGGAAGAGAATTTTTTGTAAGGACTCACGGTCAGAAACTGATGGTATAGCACCTACAAGGGAGCCCCTAACTGCTGAACAACAGCTGTAGCAGCAAGCCGAAACTTCCAACCGCTCCCCCATGAATATCTTCTTTAGGCTGAATTTCACCACTTTCTTATAGCACCCGATAGTGTCTTTTAACGAGATGATTTAACGAACGGATTTACGTTATCTTATGTTTAGCTTACGACAATTGCCTTGCACTTGCACTTGTTTCTCTGTGATCGCACTTGTCGTAAGCTAAACATACGATAACGTAAATCCGTTCGTTAAATCCTCTCGTTATAGACACTATAGGAAAGTGGTGAAATTCAGCCTTAGTTCACTAAAATTATTAATGCGACGGGTCTGTGTGTAGTTACTGAAGTTTTGTTCGCCTGACGATTTGTGATTATACTTGCTGGTTGCTGGTCATCACTGCGAGCCAAAATCAGGAAATCATCCTATTTTCATCTAATTTTATCGAAGCAGCCTCTGGCAACTTAAAGCTCTCAACCTGTCAAGGATAAGCGATATGAACTAAAGTCACTCTGAACTCAAGCAGGCAGTTAATGTATATGTACTCGTATAACTAACTGCTAAAACTGCGCTTAAGGGGTCTTTCCTTCGACCATTAGGTATAACAATGGAGAGTCCATATCTAGGGCCGAAAGTCCGAAACCAAGAATGAAATACAACACACTCGGTGAGGTAAAAATTCCAAATTCTGTAGAACAGAGAGACAAGTGACTTAAGCTAACCTATTGGTGGCTTTCGTACTCCAAATCTGTACGTTGAATTCAACTTGATTGTGATGTCCATGCACTGAAACACAGCAAGGACTGAGACGATTCCGACTAAAAACCGTTTTAATGTAAAATATGACAACTGTCAGTAGTAATGAAATCGCTCTTAAGCGACAAAGACTGGCAGACTGGCAGGAAGTTGGAGTTGGAGAACAGAACGGAGTTAAGCCCCAAGAGTCCGTGAACTGGTGGAGCATGTGACTATTCACAAGGCGATAGCAGCATGAAAGTGACAGCATATACGGGTTACAAAGCGCTCTCGCTGTTGCTGCTTGGTTGCTCGGCTCTCGCTATCGCACGACAGGGACGTATGACAGCCCGCGGGCCAAGTCCCCTATCATCCCATGAGGCAACTCGCAACCCTAACTTCCAACTTTTCTAAATGTGGATTCCACCTACTGACAAAAGGCAAAATGACCTCAGAAGCTTTTGGGTACGATTTTCCACGAAATCTAAGACGAAATAAGGTATTTTGTTAACTCGACAAAAGGTAAATGCGGCATCCACGAAACCCGTCAACCTTCCCCCCTCCCCACATGATATATACGTAGGGGAGGGTGGGGGCTGGCTGGCACCGTAATAAGGGGAGGCAGCCTTTTGGGTCCTGGTCAGGGTACTGGGCTCCCACAACGGAAGCCCTGGGTTCTAATCTTGGCACCAATAAATTTTCGTCGTTATATTGAGGACGACTTATTAGCCCTTCCAGCTTCGGACAATCTTCATATAGCCCCTGGAACTCGTATGCGTCTTTGGAATACCTGAATGAGAAAGGCTGTAAGCACCAAAACGTACCTAACGTGACCTGCTAAAATGGTCCGTACACCTAAATAGAAAAACATATTTTTATGTACTACAGTATACATTTATTAACTTCCTGATAAGCGCAATTCACAGACAGATATGCAAATGAATTACGTTTCGGAGCGAATGCCATTTTCTATGCTCTCTACTCAAGTCTTATCTCGAATTTACAAAGATATGAGCATGTGTAATGAAGCAGCACTGCATGCCGTCACTCAATTCGCTTGAAATTCGGAGCATGATCGTCGGTTATCATATCAGTCTTAACGTTCTGCACTGAATCTTCTGTTTCAGTCCTCCATGGTCCTTGCTTTTGTTTCGACACTAACCAAAGAGAAACTGGGATAAAAAACCTCGTTAGTGGTAGACGAGTTAAATGACAGAAACGCTGCACTGCGCATGCGCATTAAAACGATAATTAGGAGATTAACTAGCTTAGCCCACCTTGTCTTAGGACACATTGAGGACTCGAATGTTGCTGACTAGGTTACGATGTTCAGTTCCGTTCACAGCTGGTAGTAGAGCATATACGTATGAGCTTTCAAGGTGTCAAATATCAACAGCATTTGCAAAACCATGCAAGGATGAAAAATACTCAAATTCATAACTTTTCGATAGCCAATATTTTGCCGATTGTAATCATCCCTAATACTTACTAAAGTTAGGGTTGATTTCACTGGAATTATTCTAATAAGGCTGAATTTCACCACCTCACGATAGTGCCTTTTAACGTTCGAATAGCTATCGATTCGAAAAAGCAGACATCCTCTCGTTAGGTTTTGTTGTGTCAACAGAATTCGCCTGCTTTGTTTACGTCAAATTTATTTCAACAATTTCAATCTAAAAGTGGAAATAAACGTGAAAAAACCCCTATTTTTTCGGAGAAAGAAGTTAAAATGTTGACTAGACTACATTAGACTACGCCAAATGAGTCGCAGGTATGAAAATTATCGTTTTCGCTAACGCACGAAAAATCCACTCGAAAGCTAACGAATCGTGTACACGATAGTCTTCACGTTAAAGTGGTGAAATCCAGCCTAAGATGTTTCTATAACCTACCTAAACGCCGAACTATACCCAAAGAGCCATGGGTGGCTCCGAGTGTGGAATATTAAAAATGTTGCCCAAACTGAATACTAACCACTAATTAATATTGGCCGAAAATAACAAAAAAGTGGAATCCCCTTCCTATTTCCTCTTTATCTCGTGATATTTCATTTCTCTTGGAAACAAAAAAAAATGCCTAACTTTTTATCGAAGCAGAGAAGCTGGAACGGGGACAGCAGGTAACTAATCGTCCCCTCATACATTGTATTTCAAATTCAAATACAGAGTGAGGCGGGAGTCGGAATGACCGAATAGGGCCGAGGCCGGAGGCCGGAGGCAGTGAGGGATGAAGGTATTGTGTACAGTCTGACAGCCACTCTACGTCCTAACCAACGAAGCGGGAAGCCCAAACTTGGATGAACCAAATA
This sequence comes from Mesopsocus fuscifrons, assembly GCA_950004255.1. Taxonomy (NCBI): domain Eukaryota; kingdom Metazoa; phylum Arthropoda; class Insecta; order Psocodea; family Mesopsocidae; genus Mesopsocus; species Mesopsocus fuscifrons. The sequence goes on along the minus strand of OX465373.1, from coordinate 11,957,377 downwards.
CACATTTTTACTGCCAATGACATTTTTTATATCCTGTCATTTTGGTTCGCTTTCATGCCATTATCATTTCTCCACTCCATGCACCATCTGCATCGCGTCTCAATAACAAAACGGAGAAGATACACCAACATTTTCTAAAAATGTTTTCAGTTTTGTCATTATTAAAACTGAAATCAGCAATCAGTGAAATACGATATATGTATTGTACCCCGCGAAGATACCGGGTACCCCTTGCGCCTCGATCTAGCCAAGCCTCGGAGAAGTTTGATATTCAGTGCACAGAACAAAAATTATTTCTCAGCTCCCTTTCCTTCGGAATGAAAAGTGCAGATAGCCGGGGAAACAGCGGAGTGCTGGGGAAAAAACGACAGAAGGCCTATATAGGCTCTGCAGACTTTCAGATATTACGTCGACAACTGATGTAATCGCAAAATGTTGGACTGCTGACTTGCAATCGCTGTCTGCAGGGGCCCATTGTGATGCTCCAGCGACCCAAACCAGGCCATGTGAAGCTTCGAGAGGCCATCCAGCCATGCTTGGCGAATGGCGGGGCGGCCCACTCAACAGTTCAATATTGGACAAATGCCCGACATCGCAAGTCCAACTTCGAATCTATACAGAGTACATGCAGGCGCTGCTGTACCCCATCAAAACCCTCATTTATTGCGGAACTTCGAAAAGTCCATTCGTTTTTTATGAATAGTTCTTGGATCTAAAAGGTTTAATTAATTTTCAGTAATACACCTTAGCTATTTTTAACCGTATTATGAAAACTTTACCAGCACTGTAAAACCTAGCGATTTTCAGAAAACTCATACAGGAATTACTTTCCCGAAAATTATGTGATAATACGAAAAATAGATTTTGGGCTTCCGGTGATCCTGGAGGTCCCCCGAGTTCAAAAAAGCGGTTTTTGGAAAATGTTTATTTAACTGTCTTTGGATATCAATTTGCACTGTGAAATCTTGAAAGCCTCCCTATTTCGAAAGGCGCCAGAAAGGTGGTATAATAAAACCATTAGTATTGATATAAGTTTGCAGAAAAAATTTGGTCGTAGAGTTTGAAACGTGGAAAGAAAATGAAGCGCTAAGGGAAGTCTTATTTTGTCCCTGTATTTCTTAATTAAGATTGAAATCTGACAAGGTAATTAAGTTGCGTCAAGAGAAATCTCACTGAAATTTCAACTTTAGAAGCGACCCCTTTAATCTCCACGAATTGAGAGGGTATTGTTGCCCAGAAATTGAGTCTGGGGATTGCTATATTTGAAAGGCAATCCACAAGACAATACTCTGCATTAAATACTTCACTCCATGCAGTGTAGTATATAGCGGAATACAAAAGCACGACAGAGGTGAAAAGGGGCACAAAGGCGGTTCCACAAAGAAAGAAGGAATAAAAATTCGGAAAATAGATCAAATAAGCCCCAATCTTTCTACCGAGGAGATGACAATACAGTCACTCCTACCGAGGAGATGACAATACAGTCACTCCTACCGAGGAGATGACAATACAGTCACTCCTACCGAGGAGATGACAATACAGTCACTCCTACCGAGGAGATGACAATACAGTCACTCCTACCGAGGAGATGACAATACAGTCACTCCTACCGAGGAGATGACAATACAGTCACTCCTACCGAGGAGATGACAATACAGTCACTCCTACCGAGGAGATGACAATACAGTCACTCCTACCGAGGAGATGACAATACAGTCACTCCTACCGAGGAGATGACAATACAGTCACTCCTACCGAGGAGATGACAATACAGTCACTCCTACCGAGGAGATGACAATACAGTCACTCCTACCGAGGAGATGACAATACAGTCACTCCTACCGAGGAGATGACAATACAGTCACTCCTACCGAGTAGATGACAATACAGTCACTCCTACCGAGTAGATGACAATACAGTCACTCCTACCGAGTAGATGACAATACAGTCACTCCTACCGAGTAGATGACAATACAGTCACTCCTACCGAGTAGATGACAATACAGTCACTCCTACGAGTAGATGACAATACAGTCACTCCTACCGAGTAGATGACAATACAGTCACTCCTACGAGTAGATGACAATACAGTCACTCCTACCGAGTAGATGACAATACAGTCACTCCTACGAGTCACTGGCGAGTCACAATCACAAAGCATATTCAAAAGTAGTTTTACCAAATAATATCTAACCGCGGGGTTAACCACTTTGGAATCTCGTGGGGAATCATTGGAAATCTTTATGAAATCTCAGGGAATCTTGGAATATTCTGAGTGGTTACCCCTTCGAGGTTCATCTTTCTATGAATATCGTTGGGAATCTTTGGAAATTTTTATGGAATCTCAGGGAATCTCTAGAGTGGTTACCCCCTCGTATCTAACAGAGGGCCACCACCAGTCTTCCAGATCCCGCAAGTAAAACCTACCCTTAGTAACAATAAACAAGGACAACACATGCAACCTCAACCCTAAGTTAATGATATTGTAAATAAACTTTACGTTTTTAAAGTTTTATCGCAAACGTTTGTCTGACATTATCTTAATTAGCAGCATGGCTTTGATTTATGATAGCCCGCTCCCCTCCCCTCGCAGCTCCCCGAAAGTGCTGTTGTTGCTGGCTGAAAAATAACGACGGTTGGCAAAACAAAGTACAGCCATCTCGCCAATGCGCGCCGAGGCAATTAATCTTCCAGGTCACTACCATGAACAAGTATACAAACATTATCATTTATTTCCCAGGAGAATAGAAAATGCCTAACCGTGAAAAATTGGGACAGAACAAGGTTGATAAGTCGTTTTCCACCAGTAAATTCCACCTGTAATTTTTGGACCTGCGACGTATAACATTATAACATAACTTCTGAATATTGAATAACTAATTCGAAATCAGTAGAAAATATTTATTTTGTTTTATAAAATACGTGAGACTGTGCAAAGTCGTAAAAAAGAACAATATACAGGTATTATCAACAGTGCGCTTCTTACAGAGCTTTCCCGAACGCATCATAGGGAAAAACAAGCAGAAAAGTTTTGGATGCGCATCTGGTGGTGCCATCTGATAAATGACCTTGACTGGAATCGTCGACTAGAAGACCTACCCTAATGGTTGCGGGGCTAACCACTCCAGAGATTCCATAAAGATTTCCAAAGATTCCCAACGATATTCATATAGAAAGATGAACCCCGAAGGGGTAACCACTCCACAAAATTCTAAGATTCCCTGAGATTTCATAAAGATTTCCAATGATTTCCAACGAGATTCCCAACGAGTGGTTAACCCCTCGCTAATGGTCGTGGACTCGCGGAAATGGTCCAAAAGTTGCCGGATATAGCGCTTCTATAGCACTAGAGACTACCTAGACCAAGGTTTTCTGAAATGCCCGCTACACCGTACCGTAAAGAGAGGAAAGAATTCTGGAGCCTGGAAGTTAGTGGAACTTCCCGTTTAGGTGAAAATCGATGGGAGAAACGGCCGCGTTGGGTGTTACAGCCCCGTTAAGGCCGCTGATGTCGTAAAGGCGTTATAGCTTACGGCCTTACGGGTATACGGGCTTATGGCCGTACAATGTCACATGCTTTCCTGCATGAGCGTCGGTAGCCTTAACAATGAAGGGAGGGGGCGAATACTGAAAAATATGGAAATGGAGACAGCATAGTGAGTGACAAATCAGAGTTCTGATTTAATTTTTATAGGTTGCAGGAGTGCTGGACCTCACCCCCGCCCCCTCACCAATTGAAATTTACCACTATCATTCTGACGGCCGAGTCTACGATTGGAGTATAAAGAAAACGAAAGCTCTATAGAGAGACTCAATGACCCAATAAGCCAATAAATACCTATACTCGCTTTAGATGACGTACGATGAAACAACCCTTCACTGTTCTTAATTTTCCACTTAAAGTCTATAGTGTTGTTCTAAATTTTTAGTCTTCCCATTAATATTATCAAATTGGGGTACGGAGATTCTATAGCAGAAAATACTCAAAGTCTTTAGACGAGAGTGTACATTTTTGTCGTCACATGACATTGAAAAGATGAAACAGGTATATCGAACAGTTTTCCTGTAAAATGTCAGCAAAAACCATTCAGGTGAAACTTCCGTTATAGGTCCTTCCGAAATAGGTCAAGGAGGCCCCGTGGGGTTTCAAAATTAAGCGCAAGAAAAAACCTTCAGTGCCAAATTGAAAGTAGCGCGACAGGAGGCAGAAAATGGAAAGAGTTTTGACACTAACAAAGAAAAATTACACCTAACTATTTATATTTAGCGAACTAAAAGGGAAGGCTTGTAAAGGAAAAAATTCAGTGGGCGGTGCACCCCCTGGAGCAAACTGATGAAAGTACTCAGCTAGCCTGTCAGGCATTTGACGGATATGGGGGGTGAGAGAGGGCTCACAGCCGGATGGGTGCGCCTGGTGTAGGCATCTACTCTCACAGCCCCTCCTCTGTGCGATGCCCAATGCCCATCATGTCCACTTATCAACTCACTCTCATTCATGGGACATCGGCCGTGACAGTGACAGTCTATGTACTTGCACGTCCACTCTGAAGCTCCACCAGTACCCAATACTAATACACAGATAAACTATAGGCTCAGAGAACAGGAACGAGTGAACGAGATACACGAAACAATAGCGACGGAGTCCATTATCTTTCGGGTGTAAGAACCGTGAAAAACCATTTCTTTTATCAGACGTTTCACCACAAACTAGTCTGGGCATTTTCAGTGATGCTGACTGCTACATCCAAAGATGTTATAACGAATCTGACCGTCTGAGATTAAATAATAGTTGTGTCCAGTACCGCTTTTCATTTACCTGCCCACAGCACGGCTTTGGCATGTCTTTAATTTCATACCACTTGTTGCATAACCGAGTGAACAACTGAGGAAAAAAGGCTAATTCAGTGAGCTTTCAACTGTTACCTCGTAGAAAATTACCTTTCTGACGAACTGAACTGAACACGGATGAAGTGAGATGTTAATCGTATAGAAGAACAATTCGTACAACAAAAACTTATACAACACAATCCAAAGAACCAAAAAAGTTCTCGGAAGTCTTTGCCTTTTTACTTTCAAATGCGGTAACTTGAATTTTACCGGCTTGTGAAAATTTCCCTGTAGCCTGTTGGGGGTTACCTACATTTTAGAAGCTATAGATGTTAGAGACCTCCTCATGGTATAACGAGCTGTCCGCAAGGTGTGTAGGTACCTGCTCTCTCCAGTCTCCACTCGCGAAAACAGACTAGATAGCGCTCTGGAACCGTAACAGAGTCATCGGTCATAGGTGCGGCGACAATGCAAAACAGACAGAGAAACAGTCTCTAACTTCAATAATTGTGTTTCATAAAAATTTCCGGAGTTCCATTTGGATCCTGCAAAAGTGGGTAGAGTATGTAAGAGGAAAACGAGGTCGAGGGAGTAAAGGACTAAAGCGTTTACATTATAGCTGGAATACGAGGATGGAGGATATGGAAAACCAAGTCATTTCCGCCAGTCCCACAATCGTCGAATGAACTTTCTGCTGGAAGCAACGCTGGCTGACCTGCGGCTGCGATGACCGTGTTTGCCTGAGGGCCGGCTTATGAGTGCCTGGTAATGTGCCATCACTTATTTTCACTTCCACCTCTTCGTTCAAATTTCCCCAGAGTGAAAAAAAATGCAATCTTCAAAAACTGCTTAAAGAGTTGGACCTACATTTGTATAATTTTGCGCCAAGAGACAACATCTTCGCTCCTTCGTATTTTGGCTGTAAGTGCACTGAAACCCTATAGGGACACTAAACATAAAAAATTAAAATGAAGGTTATACAGACAACGGCAGGGCAGTAACTTTCGGGCTTTCGGACTTTTATTAGGGCCCTCCAACAGCGACGTGGTATGAGACAGTCAAAATATATTGCCCACAAAACAGGGTGTAGTCATCAATATTCCACCCCTAGAGCTGATAAGACTAAGCCACGCGGTCGCGATAGGGCACAGAATGAACCATCCAGATTAGGGTACCCAACACTGCGTGTTATACATCCCCTAGATAAGATGTCATAAGCCAACTATGCCCTCCTGATAAGACGCCAACTACAAGCCCTATATTGATAACCCCCGAAACGGTCGGGAAGACGAAAGACGACATACGTGTACAAGTCGTAACTTATCTGGCTTGTACCAAAAGGCGACCTCTGACTCCCTCATTTAACAACTGAATTATCAGAATGAGCAATCTCGTAGGTATAGACGCTCAGCTGCTTTACAGGATACGACTTATTTTTTAAACCAAGTCGGTTGAACTCCCAAAGGAAGGTTGGCTCATACTGATAAATAGCACCGTTATCTGACGATGAAGAGGCAAACGCAGTATAACGGAAGGTTAGGGAAAGCCCTGAATGAGTTCAAAACTGTGCGGACAGCATGTCAGGATAATCACATCCAAGTACGCATAATGTTCTCAAAACAATCCTTCCGGTAGAGAACCATCAATAAACAACAGTCAATCTACGTAAAAGAAAGCTTGCGACATCTCATTAGGTTGGGTCACCTTACGAGCACAAAGCCTCGCAGGTTCTCAGTCTTCACTCAAGACCTGTTTACTCTAGAAGTTGCCTCGTTTGAATGTACCTACATAAAGTAGGGTCTCTCAGTCACGTCAAATCTTGGGTAGAGTGTAGACCAATCAGACCGCTTCAACGCCTTTAGTCAAAAGGGCTGACTGGTCAGAGGGTTCTGAAGTCAACGGCAGGCCCTAGCTCCAGATTGGAAACATAATAAGGGCTGATGTATAGGTAACACTAGCCGAGTGTTTGAGTGCAGCAGCTGATATCAGAGGGAGCGCTCGACATGCAGATGAAACGGCCGTTCCATTAATGGAGCTCGAATAAAACTCCGTCTGGGAAGTTGGAGCTCATAAAGAGAGCCATTCAACTGATGATATTTTTCAAAATGCTGGGAACGTGCGCCATTCGCCGCGGGCTCGGCAGCCTCAATCAATGAATGCCGCCTCGCCGCCTCCGTCTCGACGAGCGCTGAGCGCCTCCATGAGGGCTCTTCCCAACTGCCTGGAATACAACACTAAATTAACTGTGCTTGTTCTGTTCCTTGAAATTCAAGAGCTGACTAAGGAAGGGGTGAAAAAATGAGGCGAAAATGAGGCCAGTCTCGGAGGTTATTCTCCCTTCTGTGTTTTCATTGTAGTGATGGGCTTACACGACACGATGTGAGACCAAGAAAAGACAAGCTGGTCCTGGTAAATCACTTTAAAGGCAGCATACAGCTAGGGAAAAAATTTAAAAAATTGGAAGCTTTGACTCGTGTCTAAAAGCTTGGAAACAAAAAGAGGGGATTTGACACCATAAGCCGTAATAACCGAGTTATGGTGTTAAGACATTTCGTCTCGCAACCTTCTGCCCTCTGACGAATATCTTTTTATGACGAAAGCTGTAAACAAATAAATGCAAATTCAAAGCAAAAAGAATATCGCAATAATTAAGCGAGTTTTCGGCGGCTTCAAATTTCAAACCCCTTCCCCCTTCCTTATAGTCTGAGTATATTGGTTTGACGAGACTTCTTCAAACATCTGTTTACACCTAATACTGTACAAGCTTCATCAACCAAAAACTATTTAATTATTTACCAAATTTCAAGGGAGTAACTGTCAAATTTCGATTTTTTGATTGCACTGCATTTGAACTGATACGCACGCAAACAGCATGTAGTAATCACTTCCCTTCGAGCCACACTAATATTTGTGCTTACTAGGACGAGTCCCTTGCTCTAACTACTGCATCACACACAATGTTATCATCAGAGACAACTAGGTACAGAAGATTCACCCAGTGCTCCACAATACTGCATAATTCTGTGAACCAGCACATGACTCCAACTGAACATCGTTATTTTGACAGCCACGGCGTGAATGGGTACTTCCTGCGCTAGTCCCCGCAGGCCAATAGAGCTGCCATCAGCTGGAGGCTATTGAAGGTAGGAGGTAGTGGAGGTGGCCGAGGCAGACAGCAGCAAGGGCAAGGTAATGACGGGTTGTCTAACAAAGCGCAGTGATTACTGATTGCAGAGCGCGGCGGGGCCACGCCGGTCGCCGGACAGCTCGGCAGGGGTGAGAGACCCTTGGGCATGGAGCAACCAGCTAACAAGGTCTGTTACTTGAGACCAGATACAATTATTCGGGCCGAGGAATAATGGCTTAGTTAAAACGAGTCGTGCGAGATTTGTCAATTCGGGGCAGACCCTCCGTTTTCCTCGACTCCGTGAGGCCCTTCCTTCATCTGCAGACCGTGGGACCAAAAACAAGTCGAGTATGATACAATATATATTTTTGGATTACCCCGCGAAAGCAGGCCTGATTACTTTACACGAAATTGCCACTACAAAGTGGGTGAACCAAATGTAATGTACATACCTATACTCTTCATATTTCTTGAAGTCCCTATAGGTATAAGTCTCAAAACGGTTGGTAACATGCAGAAAATGGTATCAGAGCTACAACAGCAACTCTATGAAGCAGTAAGAGTAGGAATGTGACCAGCAACATCCGCAGAGGGCATGTTTCCAGAATCAATAAACAACTAAGCTAGAATCATCTACCCGTTCATTCTAAAGAAAGTCGACATAACGAGAAACAGCGATAACGATATGTTCTTGGAACGTTCACCATTTTCCCCTTGCCAATATCGACCAGAGAGGGACAAGTAAAAAATTCCATGAGTCGGCAACAATGGTGAAGAGCTTATGACTCGACATTGAGCTCGGCCTGTAATTGAAAATGAAATATCTGAAACTGGCAGCCACCAGACTGTTTTGGGATCACAAGTGACAGCAAAAGAAAGAAATGCCCTCTATGACAGTTATTATTTCCAAGCAAAGGATGAAATATTCCCCCTCTTTGAAACTAAAATTGAGTGCTGAGGCTATTGTAACGCTACACAATACACCCCGATCACAATGTCGCAGGAGCTCCAAGCTCCATGCCATGCCAGCTCAGAGCCCCCAACACAAATCAGCAACAACGACTACTTATCAGCCACACTTTGGCCGGCATGGATATGGTATGTATACCTGTTTTATGCACATGAGGTCACTTGATAACCTGTCATAGGAGAAAAGGCGCTCAAATTTATCCAACTATTTTTCGGTTCGAAACAAGGGTGCTGCCGACCGTCCGAAGCTATAAGGGACACAGGTGGATACTGTCCATGTATAGTCTTCGCACCGTATAGGTATAACTTTCCTAAAATATTTCGTTGAATTTTGGTATAAGTATACAATATTATATCGTAATGATGGCTAAAAAAACTGCATAGTAAAATATTTTATTCCCCAATCCGAACCCAAATAAAACGATACACAAGCGCTGCTGATAGACCTGAGCCTTCAAGAATCTCTCTGTTGCTTCTGTTCCCGCAGTGTTCTCCCAAGGATCACGCTCCACTTCACATCACTGTGCCTAGAGGCACATATGCGACATCAGATGGACAATCTAAGAATGGTAATGCTCGGCAAAAGAGCAGCTTCCCTGTCTGAGTGACTTTCCAGCCCCCTTAACATAACTACTATAGTACCGAAATTCCCCCCAGAAAATTGTATATGATGGGAACAGTGTCTTGACAAAAATACTCAGATTTTAATGTCGTGACAAAATTTTCTACAGTACAATGCTACTAACGTAAGTTAAAAATGCGACCACGTCGTAGGCTGAGAAAGGGAAGGAAATAGGTATGAGAAGCCCGGAAGGACAGCACGTGACCCCAGTGTAAGTCACTGAGGTGGTGTGAGACTCGCGGACTGCTAAGCGGTTTTCAAGGGTAGCCTTACAGTCTCGAGCGGAACCTGCTATGGTTTCCGGACAGTACTGGGCTTCTTCAATCCATTTAAGCTGGAAAGGATGCAGGACGATGGCGTTTCTAACACGCAACGTGACTCGCACAACCTGACAGAGACCGGACTACAAAGGGGCAATCTGAGGGGCCCTTCATATAATGGCCCAACTTCGGCCTTTTTTCATAAACATTGGCGAGCACACAGAACAGCCCTAACCAACAGCCGAATGTAGGAATTGCCAACGGCCTAAAACATACTGGCTTATACGCCAGCATTATGGTGCAAACATGTGCACCTAGTACTGTGGCTGAAACTGGGCCAATGAATCCTGGGGAGTTCGGGTCAAATATCCGAGATAAGTAGAAGTCGCAGCAGCCATGGGAAAGCAGGGCAGGGCATACAGGAAGCACGGTGCGGGTGCGGGAGCGCGGCGAGGGTGCAGGCACGTCCGCCGTCCGCCGGGCGGCAGCGGCAGCGAGTCCGGGGCTTAACGTGATTAATCAGCAGGGGCTGCCTGTGCAAAAATAATTCCCTCATCCCCCTCGGAGCGCAGTTATCCAGTCCAGCCTGCACCAGCCTTCTGCCTGTCTGTTTGTTTGGCCAAGGGGGACATAGGGGGGATCAGAGGGAGGGGATGGAAAGGGACGGGTTGGTCATAATAACCCTACGCTCACCGGTCGTAACAGTATTATTGCGTTTAAAAATAAAAATATAAAAACAACATTTCCATCATGCCGTTATCATTTACGGTTCATATGTCGCCATTTTTATGTCAGCCCGCTTCTAACAAACCTAAATAAATGTGGGGTAAGCGCGATTTTCAGTTTAACTACACAGATGATCGATAATTAGTTCCTGACTATTAAGACGTAGATTAAACTTTCCATCGAGGGGGTAACCACTCCAGAGATTCCTTGAGATTCCACTAAGATTCCATAATGATTTCCAAAGATTCCGAACGATAATCATAGAAAGATGAACCCCGAAGGGGTAACCACTCCCAAAAATTCCAAGATTCCCTGAGATTTCATAAAGAATTCCAATGATTCCCAACGAGATTCCCAACGAGTGGTTAACCCCTCGCTTTCCATTTACGTAAGTATCTACTGTTATTCGCAATAACTGCACTGAGATGAACATGTTCAACTAAAAAGTTACATCTTGTTTTTAAACATTCACTTCTTACTCTTTTTTGTAGACCTTACCACAAACAGGTCACAGAGAGTTTATCTCTGAGTTAAATACGCCCTCGGAACAGTGCGTACAGCTACGGTAGCGGCATATTCAATTGGAACTGACGAATCATCCCCGATAAAAAGCTCTATATGTATAAAGTTAGGGTTACTGTTACCAGAACAGAATCTCTAGAAAGTTATACTTCCGCGTAGCCTTTCATATTAGAAAGTCCAAAAGCAGAAGAACAGATCAATTTCTGAAGAAATCGACCGTTGTAGATTTTTTGTTATTGAAGTAGACTAAGTAGAGGAATCAGACTGGGCTTCTCCCTCAATATCTGACACTTATTATATTCCACCCAGATTCAACAGCTGCATGGGTGTGCGATGCCAGACCAGTCAAGCCATATGTCGGGTAGAAATGTAAGTAAACTTCTTACGACACGGCAAACCGACGCGACGTCACCATGCACGGAGTTAGCCAGGGGGAAACAGGGGGGGATTGAGTTTTCCTTATACTCTGTCGTCTCCTTCCATCCTGCAACTACACCCTTCGCCACTGCAGGACGACAAGGCTCATATGGAACTTTCTCGAGCCGATAGCCGTCCCATGGGTAGAGGGGTGGGTGAGGGTAATCCTCGGGCTGAGCGCTAGCGAGGTAATTAATGGCAGCGCCGTTCCAACATCCATCATTTGTTGGCGCTATGCTAGCCAGCTAAACCGAACCGGTCTCACTTACTCCGGTTAACAGCTTACCGTATTTTCTGTTACATGTTATTTAGGTTCACTATTTCTATCTCCTATGCCTCGGTATGGCTACGTATACCTACACTGAAACGCAGTGGGTTTTGAATGTCAACATACTTGTAGGTTCTTAGATTTGCCCCCGATTCTTAGCTACAAGCATGCACGAGGGATTAACCACTCGTTGGGAATCTCGTTGGGAATCATTGGAAATCTTTATGAAATCTCAGGGAATCTTGGAATTTTTTGGAGTGTTTATACCCCTTCGGGGTTCATCTTTCTATGAATATCGTTGAGAATCTTTGGAATTTATGGAATCTCAGGGAATCTAAAAAAATCTGTGGAGTGGTTACCCCCTCGAGCACGCAGCTATTTCGGAAACTTACGAACTACCAAAATAGGCTCACAAAAATTGAGCGTTCGGTTTAATTGGTGTTTGGATTAGTTTGGGATTAGTGAATTCATTGGAATCCACTTTACTAATCATTCTATTATTGAATAACATTAAAACAGAAAATCTACATTGATATGCATAGACTAATCTCTAATTATTACTTTAACTATAAAGGTTATTATCATCATAAAGGATCGTTTTGAAACGTGAGCCAGGCTGCCTTTAGAAAACCGGGTGAATAAATTAAAAGAGAATGGCTGAGAATGAGAGCTGAGAGGTTGCAAACGCTGCAAAGGCTTCGGGGCTTCGGTGATGACCTAAGGGCCTCACCAACACCAAAGGGAACAAGCTGGATCCAAGCCACGTTTTTGAAGGGGACCCGCGTCAAAAACAACCCTCTGCAGATTAAAAATAATAAGGAATCTTCTTGGCCAAACGACTGCCCCATTATCATCCCTTTATACGAACACTCGGACCGACACACGTTCATCCTTCGCAAATCTGATATGTAGGTATGTGTATATCAGTTGTTATAATAGCTTTAATTATCTTATACTGTTATATACAAATTACAATACCTACATTCACTCGGGTCGATTACGATTATAACCATCGCGACAGTCTTACCTCTAATCTCTAATTACCCGCAATCTAAATGTAACTTAGTTTTAATGATTCAAATTTAGTTAAATTGAACCATTCAATCCCCCAATCCACCAAAATGTAACAATACACGCCCCGACGGGTGGCGTAGCATTGTACAATAGCTGGGGAGCTGCTATTGGATATTACTGCCATTTAAGACGGAATATATATTATATAACATGCTATTTGCTGTCTATTCCGACCATTTTTTGAGGATATTGTTGGATATTTGTTCTGAAATATCCCCTCCCTGATTGTCCCCATTCCTCTACAATATAATGTTTTTAGAAAAAAAAATCCACAAATCTGGAGAAACATTTATTTCGAAGAGGGAATGTGGGTTGTTCTCTGAGATAAACTCGACTGCCCCAGAGAATGCAGAACATGTCCTGCTTGTAGACGTACCTACCTACCTACCAACCAATCTTGGAGACACGGCACCTGACCGTGTCACGCAGCGTGCCTCCGTTGCCTTTGCTCCAGCTCTGCACGAATTAATTACTTGTAGCATTGCCGAGTCACCCGCTTACCGCCTGCGATACGACTTCTTTGCATTCGTACGTGACAAGGCATTCAACCTCCTCCTGTCTCGAACGCTCGCCATTTCAATTCAACTGATTTCAAAATAATTTGATAGCTCAACTCTCAACTCCCTGTAGCCTTTGCAGACCCTCCACTCAATCAGTCCTGCGCTCTTCACAGAATTCAATTGACGAGTCTGTGCTGAAGGCGAGGCTTATTTCGTGTTGCTCTTCCAAATATTTTGAGAGACAACAAGTGGTCTAAGTGGCCCAAGCGCGCCAAGTGGTACGAACAGTGAATGGTAATGCATGGAGCTATGGGGCCACGGCGCGGTAAAACCTATGCAAACATGAAGCGTATTTGTTTAAAATGCGAGGCCACCCCAATGTTGTCTTTGGCCCAGAGAGCCCTGAGTGCCAGTCTGGGGTCTAGGCCCTGCACGTCTCTTCATCGTGTTGTTTTAGGCTCGACTCATTAGACCCTTCCAAAACTTCACTTTGCACTGGCATAAAAACCAAAAAGGAAAAAATAGATATAGCCTCCAGTTCGCAGGCACAACATAACCAGGTATGTCACCACAACATGACCAGGTATGTCACCGCAACATAACCAGGTATGTCACCACAACATGACCAGGTATGTCACCGCAACATAACCAGGTATGTCACCACCCAAACTTCCCGCAACACCTAAACGTACCTCATGAAAACAAATTTAGTGGAGACGCTGTCACATGATTTTATCGTAAAACTCAAGTCCTGATGAAATAATTTGATTGGAGAGGGCGCCGAGCAAAAGAGAGCAACATGATTCGGCCGATTGCCAGCGTTTCCTTGGGGCGGATATTACCTTTTAGGGAGTGCGTCTACAACCTATACCTAAAGAGCAACATTCAGTATGGGATGCTGGACCTTACCGACCTGTATTTCGTCTTACTGCCTTGAAGCTGACAACTAAACCTTGTAATAGGGATACCTGTACTTCAAGATACAAAACTCGATTTGAAAATTACCAGAAAATGAAAAAGCCTGCAGATTATATATTCATATTCGGTAATGTGTAAAATAGGGTCCCGGCCGGGGAAGAGGGGGCTGAGGGGGAGCTTTCACCAAACGGCACGGCGGCGGCGCGGCGCTGGTCATATTTTAAAATTTTAACCCCTTCCCCCAAATGCAATAAAATAGGTGGCCAGATCACATGCGAAGTGCGAATCGACAGTGATCGTTGTTGATACATCAAATCATTCTACCTTACTGATCTGTCGGGGTCTCCTTTTAGAGATCTCACACTGAGTGCTCAAAACCAAATGACTAACTGATTTTCTTTTGCAACCTCCAAATAATAAGAACTCCCCAAGACACTTAAAACGTGTGACTAGTTGTTCCTTCCAACTCCTTGCGTTCCTATTGAGCTGCTCTGCTTGCTTTTCACGCTCGACGGGGTCTAAATAATTATTGTCTCCCACAGAGAATGAAGACTACTCAGATGGCTAACAGGGTGAGAAAACATCCCTTTTCCGGCCCCTCATCCGACATTCCAACAACAATAAAGGAGACGCGGCTGCATCACTCAAGAGAAACCTAATTTTAATTTGTTATATCTTCTGAATGAGGTAATTTGCCAAGTCGATAACATAATGAAATGACGCAGGCGTGTGATTCAGGATTCTGATCCAATCCCTCCTCGCAGTAACGGGTACACCGAGGGGTACATGGAAGATGGGGCTCGGAACTCGGAAGGAATGTTGAAATTTTTGAAGAGTCGGAAAAGGAGAGGAGAGATTATTACATTAAAATTACCTGATGAAGAATCAGAAATGGAAATGTCTGTCCCGTTCCCACCCTCCTGATCATATGAAATCCCCAATCCAACGCCTACAACGGTTCCTTCAAACAAACTTTGCAACCTATGTCCTTTTCGTCTTTAGTTAATAATGAAACGCAATCCTCTTGCTCTCGCTACCCTACTCACATGAGGCTCCTTTGTCGGATGCATTCTTCCACGATTCCAGGAACCCGACATTAGCACAAGCCAAAGTTAGAAGTAGACAGCGGCAGCGTTGAAATAAACCGACTAAACCAAGCCTAAAACGATGTTAATTATTTAGCAGACGGGTCAGGAAACGCCATACAGGAACACAGACTCATGTTCTATTCTTTTCTTTATGTCCAACTTGACAAAGGAACGTTTTTAATGGAACTTCCGTTCCGAGGTCTACGGTTCAATGTGTCCCTGAATGAAGATGGAAGGTCTCAATCTAATATAAATTACTTTTATAGTGTATACCTGTACATACACGAATGGGGAATGAGTAATGGATGACAGAACGAAATTTCTACATCACCTGTAGTAAGATTTTGCGCTTGGGCGTCCACTTTGAGTGGGCCCTGATTTGAATGGCATAGCGTCACTGAGCTAAGGGGTAAAGGGGCTCGCGCCCCGAAACGTCCCCGAAAAGCTAACAACACGCCAGTAGTCCATTACCGAAGTGGGGGAAGTGCATACATTGTTCCAAATAAAATAATGAATTGAACATGTTCTATATAGTTCACAGTTCGAATCCTCGCGGTCGGACAACAATAAAGCATCGGCTCAGCAATAAAAACGATAATGATAACAAAATACGAGTCAGAAAATAAAGCTAGCGATAAAATACAAAACAATGTAGAAAATGTAGAGAGAAAGAGAGGGAGAGCGAGAGCGCAGGGAGAGAGAACAGCGTAGGCGAAATGAATTTGCTGCCTCCGGAAATCTTGAAAATATAAAATGAAATTCAAAACTAGCACGGACGGCGAGTTGAAGCGGCGTTTATGGCACCTTTTATGAGAGTTTTATGGAGCCTCTCCAGCGAAATTTTACCCCCTGATTCCTTGATTTTGCAATATTGAAGTAATAATTCTGTCTAGCATACCTATAAGTATACCACGCCCAGCCTAGGCTAACTGAAGCAGCTGTTTAAAACCACCCCCTGATAATGAAACTGCACTTGTATTTTTAAGGGTCTAACACACCCTCAGCACCCTCTATTTTTGACCCGGTACCTTAGTGCTAAAGGAATGCAGGTAATCCACTATAAAGGTCACAGCAGAATCTGATTATTCGTTTAAGAAATATAAGCTCAAGTAACAACATCTGAAACTTTTAGAGTTTCGAAAACGCGACTCTGCCGCTGTGTGCGAACTTTCGAGGCCTCTTATCTTGTCGACCCAAAATGTTGGCTGAAATCCGAAATTGGACGTGAGGCCCCAAGCGGCTGCCTCGAAGAAGAGACGAGGAATTTTCCGGGCAAAGAGGCCGAGCTTCCCTCCGCCTCCTCGCCCGCTCCCGGCCCCCCTGTGACCCACGTTCCACTGCCTTCATCTATTTATTGCGCGCCGCTGGAACTTGCTCGACACAAGCAGCTTGCGAGCTCTGAGCGTTCCAGTCTTATTTAACACTTTGTCAGATTGTCGGATACACGCCAACTCCAGTCAGAGACGACTCTCCTTTATGCCATTCCCATGGAAGTTAGTTTCAAAATGAGCTATTATATCATTTTGATGAGCACATTATCCTAAAGTTTCGCACTGGGAATCGTTAAAGGGCAGCAGCTGAAATAGTTTTAGACGAGGAAACGAGCGTGACTATGAATAGGGAAAAGCTCATAACCTCTCCAGACCTTTCCAGGGCTGTACAGTCAACCAATAAGTATTCACTTTTTTATACTTCCCTCATGCAAGTCTAAAGGCTCACTCGGGATCGGCATCTATGAATTTAAGGCAACGGAAAATATTGCACCCAAAGAAAACTTCTTATCGGCTTAATCAAGAATCATCTCATACTCTCTCTGTTCCGTCTATCTATCAGGCGTATACAATACATATACAAATAAAATATCCCCCCCCCCCCTTCCCACCCCCCGCCCTTTGGAAAAATCAAACTCCACCATTTGGAGACATCTACAGTTCAGTTCCTTGAATTCTAAAACAGAAATGTAGCATAGAAGATGACTAGCGCTATGAGGGGTGGCGGCACTGGCTTCTGTCTACGAGTAAGTGTTCGTGTTCAAAGGAGCGTCGGAGTCCCCCAACCCCACCACTAACATACAAAGAGTAGCTTCCACTGTCCTTACTCCTTTAAAGACGTAGTTTAGATCGAACTCGTAAGCAGAATATTGTACTTCCCTTCCGTAACATTTACCTCAGGATCGTCGAAATCGGTCTAAGGAGCATGCTTGAAAATTTACCCTTCAATCCTTAACAGTTAAATGTAAAGCAAAATGATTGACAGAGGGAAAGGAAATAGAATAAATGACTATAAACGATGAAGGGCGCCGCGTATCTCAGGTGAGAGCGGAGCAATGAAACCCCCTCCCCGCCCCCCTCCCCCCGCTCCACCTCACTCTAGCTCCCCTGCCGTGCCTCCGGTCCTAGCGAACGTTTTTTCCGCTGATTGAATTACGGATCTAATTGGAGCTTCGCCGTCGATAATGTCAAAGCTGAGATTCCTCCCTCAAGCCATCTCCGACCCTCCCACCCTTCTACAACCCCACACCCCACACCGACTTCTTCGTTGGTGTCGTGGAATTGCAAAACATAGGCGTGGGTGCAAAGTGGATGCAAGACGATGGTCGATGAATGAAACTACTGAATAAACCAATTTCCGACTAGGGTTGCTTCTAAAACGAACGTGATACGTTTTTTTTTCTTCTTCCCCCAAACGCGGCATATAGACTGCATGAGGGGGTACGATGTTACATTGCATCGGGCAAATGTAACGTGGAATCACAACCATTACTGCATATTTTACTGCTCTAAGGGTGCGTCCCACCATGCCCAGTTAAAATTAAACTGGAGATTTTGTCCTATGTTTACCATGTTAAATTTAACTTAAAAGTTAAATTTAACATGGTAAATCTCCAGTTTAATTTTAACTGGGCATGGTGGGACGCACCCTTAGGGAGCTACATTCCGCATATAGTATGGAGGGACTTTAGTGAACTGTGATAGTGTCAGAATCGATGTCAGAAAAAAACTGTTTGTGTGGATCACTTGTATCGGATGCCTCACTTAACTATACACAGATTTTTGGAGCCTCCAGAAACAGGCAGCTAAATGGTCGATAATGGAAATCTACCTTTTCGGCACTGCTGTACGGAAAATTTGCAATAATAAAGAAGTTCGTTGCGAAAGTTTCACTGCACCTCTCGCTTTTAACAGTGAGCTGTCAGCGCACCACCCACCGCCACCAGAACGAGTCATCGGACGAAAATTTCCATTCTGAAAAGTGCAGAGGCTAATTTGCTTTTTCCTACTTTCCCATTATCTACCTAAGTAATCCCAGAACAAAAACTCACCGGTAATGATAACTCTCCCAGGCAGAATGAGCCCTCCTAGGGTTCAGGGACTGCTCCAGGTGCAACGCTGAGAGGCTTCGTGTAAGTTATATCGCGGGGGAAAGCTGATCGCACGATGAACCTTTTCTCCTGCGGGTCCACGACGGATTCTTCGTAACCAAGCCAGTAAATAACCAGACCAGGACCAAACCTAAAACAGTTAGGAATGTTGACATTTGGTAAATCCAAAATCGTGAAGAAGCCAAAAACATTTTAGTGAAACACAGTAGTCAACAGTCCATTAGTTTGAACAGCCTTATATTGTAGTCAATAGTCTGTACTGATGAGTTCAGACGGAATATACATTTACCATTTTCTACGCTTTTTACTTTCTCGCTAGCCATATATGGCGAGAAAGTATTGTTTTCGTGCAAAATTTCGAAATTGAGATTTTGGGTTTCCCATGATCCTGGGGGTCCCCTGAGTCCAAAAAAGTGGTTTCTGGAAAAAGTCTGTCCGTCCGTCCGTCCGTCAGTCCGTCAGTCCGTGCAGTGCTCTAGCGCCTATACCGTTCATCCGATTTTGATGAAATTTGGTATGGACCTGTCTAAAATCACTGCCGAGGGGCATTTTCAAGGATTTTTTGATTGGTCAAAAATTGCGGCCGCTATTGTCAAAAAACCGCCAAAATAATTCAAAAATCGTGTTTTTGGTTACTTAGACAAGCGCCGACGGTACACTTTTCAATCTATAACACTGAAAATTGGTATGTGTGTTGACAAATAGATGCTTCGAGGTCATTTTCAACTAAAATTGAATTGGTTGAAAATTACGGCCGTTCTGGACCCAAGTTCGATCGTTTCGGCGCCATTCACATTTATTGACCGATTGTCATGAAATTTGGTAAATTTGTGTAGAACCATATAACTTAAACATCTGTCGAACAGAATTTTGTTATCTTCAAAATTACGGCCGTTTTTGTCAAAAAAGTGTCGAAAATGAGTTGAGAATGAGAAACCACGTTTTTGAATGGTTAGAACGCATTTGGGACTACAGTAATAGAATGACAGCCATGAAACTTGGTAGGAGTGATCTCAGATAGATGCTCTTGGGTCATTTTCAACCGATTTTGGATTGCTTAAAAATTACGCCCGCAAAAAAATCTCCAAAAAATAAAAAAAAATAAAAAATCACATGGGGCGAGAAAGTTAAGTGCGACTGTTGTCGGACCCTTTATTCATAATACTTCAGAAATTAACTGGCTATGTTGGAATTTGACAATCAAATGATTTTTGCCAATAAAAATTTGTCTAAAATAATGTCAGCTCACGCTGACAATCGACGCAGTTTGGTATTTTTAAGAAATTGGATTGTCACTGTTGCTTACCGATTCCAGTAACTGGCGTACTGCTCAGCGATATAGGTCCGGTGGCCTGCGTGGTCTCCGAACAGGCCCTTGCTCTCAATCCAGTTGACGACGAAGTTGCCTACAGCGATGGGGACGTCCAGCTTTAGGTCTGGTGTCTTGTCGTAACCTCGCGAGCGCAGATCTTCTTCCGACTGGAAAACCAGCGAGGCTTCCCTCCCTTTTTCATACAGCAGGTATTCGAATTCCTCACCAATAGCCCTGAAAAATATTTGCTCCTATAGATCACAGTTTACAATGTTTTTTCATTAAAAATTATGTACTACTCCGCAAGCAGGTAGGTTTTTGGTTCGCTAGGACACCTACATGCACAAGTTGGTGAAATGAATCGTAACCGGAACAGTAATACAGTAGGTGATACCTATTTAAAAAAATTTGAAAAAAACCCACCTGTTGTACATCTCTGATATGGGTCCATACTGATCGTCGTAGAAGTTGCACTGAAACAATTAAAAATAGATTCAAGGAGTATAATACAGGTTTGAGTGATAACCTGAATGCAGGTTTGAGTAATAACCTGCCTGATAATTTTTGTTATGACATTTTTTTAGTATCCGGGTCATTTTTTGAAACCGATACTTCCTACCTATCCATTCAAGTACAAAAAGACCACAGTGACTGGGATTAGG
The DNA here is from genome assembly GCA_950004255.1 of Mesopsocus fuscifrons. Taxonomy (NCBI): domain Eukaryota; kingdom Metazoa; phylum Arthropoda; class Insecta; order Psocodea; family Mesopsocidae; genus Mesopsocus; species Mesopsocus fuscifrons. The sequence continues at coordinate 11,936,703 of OX465373.1, read as the reverse complement.
GCCTCGCATAAGGTCAACCAAACGCATAAAAAATTGACACATATGCTGGACATGGGGCCAGGTTAGACAGAAATAAAGAGCCAATGCCTACGTACATTTATTGAAAATCTCAGTTTGTTTAAAAAGATTTCTACCATAAATGTGATTTAATCCGCTAGTTCGGATGAGATAGAATACGAACCAACAGTATTTCACACGCTAATCTGCCATCGTCAATGAGAGTGGTGTCCCTGATCATTCTACTTGCAGCGTTCTTCCCTTCCCCCGGCAAACGCGTTCTGTTAGTGGACTGGTCAGCCTTCTGAGGGGAACTGACGCGTGAATCTACTGCTTCAGGGCTGCAAATCCTGCTGTCTTCCCGCGTGGCTTGGCACTTATTTGGGGATTTGGGAGCTTGAGATGGAGTAAGGTATTGCTCCAGAATTACTTTAGCAATAAGAGCAGGTGAGGAGCCTTCTCTTTGCGCCATCCGTATCAGAATTCCTGTTTTATCACCATGGGCTACAGCATTCTGGTACCTATAAGGAAGGGGTTAATAAATCAATAATTAGGACAGCTATCAGAAAGCTTGTTTGGATCGCAATAGGTTGATACTCCAGACTTCAGTAGGGACTACTCAGCGGTGGATTAAGTACAACATTATCTATTCTAAAATAACGGACTTACTCTTGCCACAGGTTAGATGCTTGCTTTGTGACTCGGAAATGAGAACTCTTCATACGACGCACAAAATTGATAGATATGATACTTGCTGCAGTACGACGGGGTAACCTAAAATCATTAATTTCAAAATTTAGTCCGAAAAATCATTTTATTATAAATACAACTCCTTACTTGCCTATACTTACCTACCTGTTTCAATAACACCTACCTTCTTACCAACCAGTAATACGCCTATATCTATATCTACCTTAATTTTGCTGACTAGGAGGCTGACTTGAGTAGGTACTTACTAGGTCAAGTAATTCCATCTTGGTAGGTAGCTGAGTCTCCTCCAGAAAAGTTACCTAAAATGGCACACTTACCCATATTTCGAGGACAAAAGTATTTCCAAATCTTTGAAGTGGCCCTTGTACTCCTCTGAACATTGAACTATTTCACAATACGTTTTTCTACCAAGAACTATTTCCATTTCCAAATCGGAGTCTGGCCCACCGGGAGGTGGTGGCGGGTTAGCGGCCATCTTGTTGTTTGTTATTGTTCTGAGACCACAGACCTCAGCATGGAAAGTTTAAAATGTAGGTGGCTGTCTCTTTAGTTCCCTCTGATTTTTAAAGAATATTATATTTTATTATAGTTTATATTATAAAATATTTGTATGTTCTCACAAACGTGACTTGGAAGCGATTCTCACGTTGGAATGCAACTGGAATGCATGGTGAAAAGTTCGTGGTGGGAACGTGAATTTAGCGCCTTTTTTTAAAAAATCAGCTCCTTGTCATTTTTAGTAGAATATATATAATATGAGGGGATATCCATATTTGTTTCCGTTGGTACCTTAAGGGGCTATATGTGCGTTACCCTATGCACTATAATATCCTGGTACTAAGTAGGTACCTACCTACATGGGATTTCACTAGAAATCCGACAGATCAGTCACCTACCTTTATTTTTAATTTTGGCCCCGGAGTGCCAAACTAGGTAGTAGGTAATAGGTAAGAGATTGGAATCTGTAGACCCGGCAGCAACTACATTTGTATCGCTGGCAATGGGTGCTTTCAAATGGATGTCATAAGTAAGAATTAAGTTCAAAAAGGTCCTTAGTGAAATCTTTATTCAAAGAAATGATCGTTGTTGACATGAACTCGACAGGGTTAAAAGCAGCGAAAAAATAAAAAAAATATGTACTTACCTTCATAACACATAAGCCTGACAAGTTAGGTACATGTTACAAAGAAAAGGTTCGTAAATTCCTTGTTTATATTTCTATATTATTTGATAAAAGTTTATAAACAAACACTTTAGGTAATTAAACTTGAAATACACTTGAGTGGTAGGACAGGGCGAAGCTGGCTGACAAACAGAACTTCCTCTTAAGGTGCGAGAGCTGAATCCAAGTGGTTTCCCAGACGTTCGATCTCATCCAGGAAGAACTCCACGTCAGATTTGGTAATAGCGGAGTTTTGCGTGACGAACCTGAAGAAGTTGGGCCAGTTGCGAAGAGGCTGGTAATTGATCATCATCGATCCACGGCGTAACATTCCCTCCTTGATTCCTGGAGCCACCTACAACATAGTCCAACTTACAAATGTGCTTGGCTCGGAGATTCAGACAACTGGCACCTTTTTCGATCCCAGCCATCACCAACCAATCAGTATTTTTTTTTCAAATCTGCAACCCCTAAGTACATGTTGGTAGTAGGTAGATAGTAACCTACCTTGGTTTAATCCAACATTTCTACTGAATATGTAAGTATATACTACTACTTATGCAATTTTCTGAGACATGGAGGAGGCAAGCTCAACTAACCTCCTCTTGACTGCAGTTCCAAGACACTCCATCAAGAGTACAAACTACAAGACACGAACGGGATAGTAACTCTGACCTCTGACTACCACTATCTGAAGCAGGTATATGCACCAATCTATACCTACCTACCTACCCACCTACAGATAAATGAGGAGGCGGCACAGGTCATGGCCATTGCCTTCATTCTTACTAACCATATTGTGTCTTATTGTATTGCTTTGTGTTGTATATGTGAAATGTGGCTAATAATAATATAATATATATATCATATCATATCATACCTTGTGCAGCATATGAAGGTAGTCAGGGTGGGAGCGAAGTGACTCAAGTTGCTGCGGCACGAACCAGAAGCAGATGTTAACGAACTGCGGTTCAGCAACAAGCACGAAATGTGGACGAGACTTAACCTCGTGGAGCAGGTGGTGAGACACTTCCATCAAGTGGTCCACGTGCTGGGCCAACCCATCAGATCCCTGGTCACCAACGAAACTTTTAAGTGGCCACACATGATAAGTCTGGGAATGAGGTGATAGAATGCCGGGGCTCCATTTCGAGTCTTTCGAAGCAAGAGTAAAAATTAAAATTTACTACATTAGCAAGTTATTTTAGTTCTCGCATGTGCAAATAATCACAATATTCCGAAGTAGGTACCAAACGGATAGTATCCAGCCATCAGGAGGAAACCTCTCTTACCTTCGCCTTCCACATGAGCCAGAATTTGAGAACGTCAGCGCGGCGACCGCACTGGAGGTACCGATCCCCCACATCAAACTCTGTGTCGTAGAACTTGTCCTTCTGGAAGAGATAATCCGCGTTGCGACTGTGGCAGTCCAGCAGAAGACCCTTGTGACGGACCAGCAGCGTGGAGCACTGCTGCGGCACTGCCAGCAGCTTGTGTGGGTTCCATGTCACTGAGTCAGCACTGCAACAAACAACTATAGCTACAGCCAATCAACACTTCCAACATCAACACAATACTCACCAACTAGGAAATTTCGTAACGCTATTTGGATAATGAAATAGATGCAGCCACTAACGAATGAATGCACGGTTTATTTATATAACTTTTCAACTTATAACTTTCAGGTTAACATCGGCGAATCACCAGATGAATGAGGCTGGACTTGTCAAGGGGGTTTAATGGGGACGTTTCCTTACAGTTGTATTCCATCCAGCAAGTGTCGGTGTCTCTTTGAGAAAAGGAGTCCTCCGCCCCATGCTGCGTCGACATGGAGCCACACTCCGTGAGTGCTGGCCACTGCTGCCAGCTCCTTCAGTGGATCGAAGGCCCCCAGCACGGTTGTCCCTGCGAAGTTGATTATGATCAGCAGGTAAAGTACAGTTGAAGGCATCACGCATCACAAAAAGAAATTAGAGAAAAAGCGGGAGACTACTATACGGTGTTTTATTTCCACGGTTTTCAGATCGAAAGAGGTCAGACTGCTTACCTGCTGTAGCAAAGATGAGGAAAGGCACATGTCCCTGTGCTTTCGTCCGCTCCAGATCCAGCTGCAGCTGATGAGGGTCCATGCGGCCCAAGGCATCAGTGCTGACGGACACCACAGCCTCCTCGCCCAGACCCAGCAGCGCCGCCATCTTGTGGATGCTGTAGTGAGCGTCTTCAGAAGCAAACAGGACAAGGCGTGGGCCGCCGGTTAGACCACTCTTCTGAAACCACAATAGATAAACCGTAATTATACGAAAGTGGCGTCAGAGAGATCACAAGGTATCAGGAAACTGTCAGTTACTTTTATCTTCAGAATAGCTACAATAAATCTTTTAATGGCAATTTTTTTAAATCGGTTTGGTAACATTTCTTTATAATATATTTCCAGTGACATCTTTGGATCCAGCTCCCTGTCTTCTAAAATCGTGATTTAACTAAAACAATACTTGGATTATACCTGGATTTTTTTAGTAAACAATAAGTGCAATCCATCGTTTCCTTGGAGAGCCTGCAGCCTGTTGTGCAAAAGCCAAATAGCTTAATGAATTCACGTGAGTTCGAATAATTAGCAACTAGAAAGATATTTACTTTAATTCTTGGGTTGAACCGATGTCTCGCCAAGTTTACAGCGAAGCCATTGGCTAGAGAACCACCGGGGCAGAAGATACCTTCTCCTGTGGAGAAACCAGCCATCTGAAGCATCACTGACAGCACCTCTGACTCCATCAACGTGAAGACGGGCGCCACTTCATACGTGTAAACACTTGGATTAAGTGCGTCAGTTATCAGCTGCCCTGCCAGGCCATACGGGTCCACACTAAACAGAAAAAAAAAACACTGAAGGCAACTCAGGTGCTAAAGTGATTTCGGTCCCCACAGTATCAACTCCCACATTCCAAGCGCCGCGCAGCTTTGTGGGTATAGGTATGGTAGATGTAAACTAGTTCGTGATATGGCGGCTCAAGGTTTACCCTATCCCAATTAAATTCTGCAACTCTGGTTTGGGCAGTGGTATCCAAACCTGAGGCTACTGCTGCACTTCAAAATTCCCGATAACAGGCATGGCCCCAGTTTCGGACACCCCTGCCGGCCCTGCCCCTACAACTTGTTGGTTTCACCCCAGTGCTAGAAATGGAGAACAACCGTTGAGCCACTGTGATTGCCTATGTTACACTACGTTATTTATGTTACACCCGCTGTACCTAACTGCCAGTTCCTAACTGCTTTCGGCCTTTGTTTCGCGTGGCTAGGCTGCTTCCTTTCAACTCCAGTAGAATTACCTCGAAAACAGCTGGTTGACGAAGTGTGGGTGACCCGTTTTGGCGCTAAACTTGACGACATCTTCGAGGCACTGTAGAAGTTCCTCATCAGAAGTTCCGGACTCGTGAAGCTGAAGGGACAAAACTTCTTTCAAATGGAGGGGATTTCGCCACCGTAGGACTGGAGCAGAACGTTGAGTCTCTGAAAAGACAGCCTGTAGCACCAAATGGAGCACCCTCTGCACGAACTCTCCATGTTCCTCGTGAGAAGACGTTGATGCAGCACGCACGTCCATCGCTGACAGACTGATTCTCGCTAATCAATTCAACTTCTCTTGATTGTCCTCCTCTATTAACGCAGCAATTGCTTTTAACGATTCACAAATTATTTAATGTTCTCCAGTTCCTGTATGCCGTGAAGCACCAATTTGATTCTAGCTTTTATGTTGATGCTAGCATCATTGATAACATCCAGCTCTTTCTGCACAATCTTGATGCGGGTTTCTATAACTTGCAAGGCTTCTTCTAACGTAAATTCAACAAACACACCAGCCCCTAGATTGATTATAATTTTGCTTGTGTCAGGGACAAATACCTGTGCATAAACGTTGGCCCCAATATCCATCTTTCCTTTAAAGTTGGTCATTTTGGAGTCTTGCATTGTCTGAATCGTTGTCTTTAACTGAATCCACTCACAACTGTCAGCAGTTTTCCTTTCCCACGCAGCATGTATCTTTTTCAAATCTTCTTTCAACACATCGTTAATAAATGATTCAAATTTCAACACCTTTTCCTTTATTTCGGGTGGGGTGGTCGACTCCATCAGGAAGAAAACACAAAAAGAAAATTAACGAAGATTTGCGCCTCTTCTGGAGCTTTGTAAAATATTTGTTTGACTTTTGAATTTTGGTTTTGGTTTGGTATTATTTGTGTGATTGGAACATCTCGATTTGGTAAAAAGAGTTATCGATCGAGTCATCTCGATAAATATCGACGAGTATATATCGATATAAAATGTGGCGGGGTTTCTGTGCGACTTTTTACTTCCTGCTCGAAATATTTGAATGAAAGATAGAGTAGGTAACCGGTAATCCAATTTTTCTACACGCAAATGTTTCTTTACTTCAGCCTTTACCTCTGGTACACCTGTACTGACTACTTGGTAAACTTCGGGTTTAAATAGTGTAGGTACCTACCTAGGTAGGTACCTAAGTAGGTACTTACTTATTTGTGTGACAATCTGTGAAGAAGGTTACAGGATTGTGCTCTTTAATGCACACAAGATAAGGCTTCCTTCAGGTACGGCTTCTCTGTGACCACTGACGAGTAACCATCATAATAATGTATAACCTAAGTAGGTACTTACCTACCTACCTACTTTACCTATACTTAGGTACCTACCAAAGTTTTAAGTAAATCTTTTTATCGCAATTCTTAGAGCCTTATCTGCGTATAGTAGAGATGTAAACGTGCATGCCTCCTGGCTTCCTAAACTAAATTTATGTAGGGTTAGGGTTTTATGTCCAAATACCTACCTACCTATAGGTAGGTAGTAGGTAGGTAGGTAGGTACCTACCTACCTACTTCAAATGTTGTTCTTGCCACAAGTGCATGGTACTTACCTGTAGGTACTTTACCTAAGTACCTAGGTGTAGGTACGCTCCTAATCCAATTGTTTTAAATGGGATACACCAGCAAAAATTTAGTTGAAGCCATTTGTAAGGGGATGAAGAAAAACATTTCCACTTGGCGGGGTGGTGGGAGGTTTATGCATGGGCCTGAGATGCAAGGTTAGGTAAATAATATTGATTTGACACTTTGGTTCTGTTCCTACAGTGGACTTGCATGTACTCGCCGCTGCTGCTGATGCCGTAGCCGGATTCACGTGGCTCGTGGATGTTGGATGGGTCCTCATTATTCTTCCCTTTCCCCTCCACGTCATGGCAAGTAAACAACTCGTCGCAATCGATTCAGCAAACAACCTTCCCGCGCTGGTGGAAACGTGCATGCACTGGGATCCTTTCAAGCAGGGGCGTAACTAGGATTTTGTAAGGGGGGGGGGCGGTCCGAGGACTATGGGCCCCCCCCCTCCTAATTTTTCAATTCAACAGGAAATTAAACATGAATCATCTCAAATTTTTATTTTATTTTAGTCTCCTGGCCTTCATTTTCAAAAACAGGTCAATTGCACTGTCGAAGCTGTGCTTTGCAGCACTTTTTTACTTTCTCGCTTTCGTGCAAAATTTCGAAATTGAGATTTTGGGTTTCCCATGATCCTGGGGGTCCCCTGAGTCAAAAAAAGTGGTTTCTGGAAAAAGTCTGTCCGTCCGTCAGTCCGTCCGTCAGTCCGTTCAGTGCTCTAGCGCCTATACCGTTCATCCGATTTTGATGAAATTTGGTATGGACCTGTCTAAAATTACTGCCGAGATATGTTTTCAAGGATTTTTTGATTGGTCAAAAATTGCGGCCGCTATTGTCAAAAAACCGCCAAAATAATTCAAAAATCGTGTTTTTGGTTAGTCGGACAAGCGCCGACCGTACACTTTTCAATCTATAACACTGAAAATTGGTAAGTGTGTTGAAAAATAGATGCAACGAGGTCATTTGCAACTAAAATTGAATTGGTTGAAAATTACGGCCGTTCTGGACCAAAGTTCGATCGTTTCGGCGCCATTCACATTTATTCACCGATTGTCATGAAATTTGGTAAATTTGTGTGGAACGATGTAACTTAAACATTTGTCGAACAGAATTTTGTTATCTTCAAAATTACGGCCGTTGTAGTCAAAAAAGTGTCGAAAATGAGTTGAGAATGAGAAACCACGTTTTTGAATGGTCGGAACGCATTTGGGACTACAGTAATAGAATGACAGCCATGAAACTTGGTGGGAGTGATCTCAGATAGATGCTCTTGGGTCATTTTCAACCGATTTTGGATTGCATAAAAATTACGCCCGCAAAAAAATCTCAAAGAAAAAAAAAAAAAAAAAAAAAAAAAAATCACATGGGGCGAGAAAGTTTAGTGCGACTGTTGTCGGACCCTTTATTTTTCTATTGATAGCAGCGCCAGATGGTTTAGTCGATCCTGAGCTGAGACATGGATGACCTTAGGTACGACTTAATTAGCTTCAGAACTGAAAAGGATCTCTCTCATGTTGACACTGAAGGGCAAATTGTTAGGAGCAATCGGTATGTGACCGTAAGAGCAGGAAAACACTCAGGTCCACTCTTGACCAAAAACTCTAGGAGTTGCAATGCGGTCCAGCGGCGAGCGTCTTCTAGGGTGATTTTGTTGCAGCAAAGAAGGACTTTTAATCGTTCTCGTTCACGGAAAAGCATGTCAGTGGGGGTTTCAGTGAACCATTCTAATCTTCTAATCTTTTAACCTCTGAAGAAAGTTCAGTTTCACGACACTCAAAGTTATAAAGGTATTTTGATTTCGAAGTAAGATTCACTAAAGCCCCGCTGGGCCCTTCGGGCCCATCGGGGCCCCCCTGCATCGCGGGGCCCGGGGCGGCCGCCCCCCCCGCCCCCCCCTAGTTACGCCACTGCTTTCAAGTCCACTGGCTCTGTCGCTACCGCTTGCCGGTTCTCATACGATCTAACTTTAAGATTTACATTTAAACTGGGTAAGATCCTGCAGCCGGTTAGAGATGCTGTATGCTGTGTGTTATATACCTACTTTAACAGATTTTTTCAACCGATGTTTAAACAGAAACTATACCTACTTACAGTTTGGTGGGAGAACAGAAAGATTAAGGCGCTAGGGCCGCTATAGGTAGGTATAGAAGGAACTAATTTTCTACACAGGTAATAGGTATAGGGATAGGTACCTACTTATACCTACTGCCTACCGACAAACAATATCTTTGCCCGATGTTGTGACTTGACAAACTGATGTGGGTGCACGGAAAGGTCTATTATACCTATTGCATCCGCATCCGCTCTAATGAAAAATCCTTCTAAAATGGCAATATACAAAAGGGGCTATGATTACGATTAGGTATACGATGTGACGGCGATAAAAGAACAAACCTCCTACAGATTATAGAATGGGACAGAGCGGGAATTAGTACCGACGTGTGAAAGCCGCAGACCACCCGCGGGTTCAGTCGCAGTTCATTGACGGTAGGCACCTCTGGAGTCCCGCATGGACAGCTACCCTTTCATGTATCTGCCGAGTGTATAAACTTACCTGCAAACCTACATAAGGTACCTATCACCTATCTAACGGGCATCGCTGAGGATGAGAGACATCAGATTTGCATTAAAAAATAAATAAACATACACTCAGAAAAATGTCCCGTAGATTTAACGTGAACATCCTGTTAAACTGGAGCTTACTAGAATGCCCCCTTACAGTAAACGACCACATTCCAGTAAACGGTGCAGTTAAAGTAAGTGAGTCGAAGAAGAAGATTCCATTTAATTTTCAGTCACTTAAACGAAGTGGAGGGCGTCAGTAACAACTGTCAAGTGATGACGTCACGACAATTGTGACATCATCAATTTGTATAGTTACCTTTATTGTCGGGAAGGCATTTACTGAAAATGAATATTTATTTGAAGTGACGGAACCCAGACATTTCCATGAACGGTGCATAAAATTAAAGGAAATGGAGTGCATCCATTGAGCGTAAATGAACCCAATCAAACCCTGCTATTAGATGAGTAGTGTAAGTAGATTCGCACAGTAAACTTAAGTGGATGTTTCACGAGGCTTCAGCGAAACATTTCCTAATATTGGAGGACACCTTTAGGGATAGTGTACTGTCCAGTAATACTCGTACCTATCCATTTACTATTTGGGTACCTATCCACTACCTAGTATGGTACCTGTCCACTACCTAGTATGGTACCTATCCACTACCTAGTATGGTACCTATCCACTACCTAGTATGGTACCAATCCATTACCCCTACATGGGAAGGTCGTTTAAAGTAACCTACAGCAATCCGGTTACTGCAAGTGGCGCAATAGGGTGCTGCAGGCACCCCCTCCAGGCTAGGGGGCTCCCTCCACAGGGGAAGCAACCCCAATAGCCCTCCTTAGCCATAGGGATGGTACCTGCACGACCCCGATGTAGACATGGCAGCCACATAGCAGTAACATTGCTGGAGGCTACCAATGACCTCTGGAAAAAGTATACAGTTATGTCTCCAGTCCAGTGAAACAGTATATTGCAAAAACACTGTGAGTGCGGTACGCAGGATATGGTACAGTGACAAAATACTGACACCCAAAACCGTGACCGACAGTTTTTAGATGACGCAGAAGAAGCTGAAGAGTCGTCACGCTGGGGAGATGGGTAAATCGGTGGAGGCCTTTCTGTCATAAGCGGTAGGTACAGCAGCCCCGCCAAAGAACATCCTTGTTCACCACCTGAGAGAAAAACAAACAAAACAAAAACATTAATAAAATGCTGATAATAAATAGCCGATATGTAGGGGTAACATTATGCACGGTCATGGAAATGGAGGGATGTAAATATGCTTAGAATAAATACCATATACATTGTGGTTTGATGGCTGGTCCAGCAACCCACTTTTGTTCCACTTGAAGGATGTTCCTCAACTAAATGTACCTACATAACTATTTTCAGTAGAAACTATTCAAAATTTGTTCTGCGATATAATGCCATTCTAACGCCAGAACGTAAGGTGTACAATAGTACTTTTACTATGAGATAATTTTTGCCAGATTTTTTTATGGCGTTAAAAAGACATAGACAACAAGACATTTCAGAACAAATCAACTTACCATTGAGCTCCTGATGGAGGTGTTCACATCCACACGAAGTCAGTACATCCAGTACAGATATCTCGGCCATTCTCAGTGTCTCCTTCGCTATCACTGTACGCGGGCAATTGATGAGACCCGAAGTTTTTTTTTAGCATTGGCTGGACTTTCATTTACACCACAACAAAAATAACTGTAGGTAAGTATAACAAGTTCACAAAACCGCGGAAAGTGGCACTGGAAGCAACAGAACATATTACCCACCCACGGACGTTGACACTTTAAACTGTACTGACGCCGCTGACGCGAAGGATGGATTTAGGCGTGTGACGCAACGCCAGTAACAGCGCCCTTAGCGGGGCGTCTGCAACTATTCCATTTACCTTAACCGCCTATGTCCACTTGCTTTAAATGGAATCGGGTGAACATTTAAATGAAATGAGCCCCTCCAATAATGTCCACTAAAAGTAATTGGAGCCCGTAAAAGTAAATGGATTTTCCGGGTTTTCCCATTGTCTCTTTTAATTTAAATAGAATTTTGACGTCATGATTGACACTTGCTATGGCACGCAATTTCCTGTTTCATCCACGCGCAAACTAAAGGGTGTCCTTCTCACCATTTTTTAGGGTAGTTATGTGTAAAGGGTAAAACGTTCACTCGAAAACTTCGTCTTTTGCTCTACCTTTGTTTAAAAACCAAATTTCTCCGCTGTATGGGCTCAAAATAAACAAAACCAGACAATAAGCACCACAGGTACGCCATACGTTCCTTCTCTCAGTGATATATCTCGGTGTCGGCTGTGTATGAATCTTCTAAATGCAATTTTCAGAAAAATTTCACTGTCTTTTGTCATTTTTTTCGTCTACAATGATTTTCCCCCTCCAACACATTGCATAAGCTCCGAATAGACCATAAAACACTACAGACGGTTCTCCTTGCAAACCGTTTTCCGTTCCAACCTAACATTCTAAAAAATCCCGTGTCACTTCTGTCCAAGTTGACTCCCTTCGTCCCCCGGACAGTGGACCACGAAAACTCCTGTTCTCCATGTCGCACATATTTATAGTAAAATGCACATTGTGGCCTTGTTTGAACATATTTTTGAGAAAAACAAACACCAATCAACTCATAAAAATTAGATGAATGCGCCTTTAGGGGTGAAAACTTGATCAAATTCCAAATTACTAACTTTCACTTAAGGTCACAGTGGTGAAGATTTTATAAAATTCAAATTTAGCGCCAAAAAATTGCAGGTCACGTGGTTTTTTATTGGATGTACCATTTAATTTAAGTTGAAGCCTCCAATTAGAAGCTCGTGACGTCATGGATCAAAAAAAAATTCAGGTCACGTGGTTTTTTTTATTGGAAATATCATTTAAGTCAAGTAGAAGCGTCTTTTGATGCTGGTGACGTCATGGAGGCGAGATAAAACCGACGTCACGTATATTTTTTATTGGATGCTTCACTTAAGAGAAGTGACTGACTCCATTTACATCTACCTGGATAATATACATTGTGACGTCACATCATTGTTAATTTAACCTAAGTGACAAACTCCACTATGAGGAACGGTAGGGTGCTCCACTTAGTGATAGGGAACCAAAGTTCCAGTAAAAGAAAAGTAAAAATCTATTTAGGGGCCACGTGACCTAAAAGTTCCACTTAACAGAAACGGAGTGTGCCTTAAATGGAGAGTGCATCCTTACTAAAAATGAGCGCTCCATTTCCACTTATTGGCCAAAAATTAAATGAGCTGATTTTGGCCTCCATTAACCAATTATTTTTCTCAGTGTAGGTATCTATAGGATGCTAACTCCTTTTTACACGTGTTCATGCCGGTGCCGGTGGGATCCATGCAGAGGGATCCAAGCTGAACAACTCATGCTGCGGATTTTGGACTCACAAACAGCCGCCTAAATGGATGAGCATGCAGGTGTCCCCGCGGGTACAGAGGAGGACGGGGGTATATATTCAAATCAAATGTTATTCCCCAAAAAAGGGGTACCTAGGTAGGTACCTATAGGTAGAGGGTCGGAATTTGGAAGCCTTAGGTAGCCTGTGGGCCCCAAATCTCCCGCTGCACAGCGGCATCACAGGGTGATGGTTACAACAGGAGGGGAGGCTAAGCAGGGAGATAATCCTAGCGGGGAGCAGAGGGGCCACGCAGGGCTGAGGTGCTCAACTGTTTGTCCAAGTCTTGAGCTTGAGACGGCGACCGGCGCGGCAGAGGAAGGCTAATCCGCGGGAACCACCACACCTGTGTCCGTCTTAGGCCTCCGCCCTCCTCCTATTACGAGGAGAATAAGAAGCATCTTATGCCTCTTACAGGCAGAGGGGGAGGAGTACTGCCGCAAGGGGGAAATAATGTCGCAGTTTGTGCCTGTCCTCAGCTATAATAAGTTTTTGTTGGAATTATTTTTAAATACTTCTTGTTGACCACGTCCCTCCTAAAAAAGGTTGGGCAGAAGTATACAGAAGAGGTCGTTCATCCAGCATTGCCGAAAGCATGGGGTATGGGGAAGGAGACAGTATAGGTATATAATCCAGAGCTCGGCCGGCTCGGGAGGTGCATGAGTAATGCTGCACTGCGGGACGGCGTGGCGCAGCTATAGCTGTGCCACGCCGTCCATCAATATAGGTATAGATGGAAGACCTCCTTAAAACGCCTGCATGGCCTTCCAGTAAAACCACAAGGTAAGAAATTATTCATCTAAACCAAAAAAATTTGTTTTCAAATACCTAAATAGGTTTATAGCAATTTTTTAAAGATTTATAAACTTGCTACACATTGCGTACTCTAAAATGAAAATAATTAGAGGGACTGAAACAATAAGTACCTACCTACCTATAGGCACTTATACTCCTGCGCCAGTGTTATTCATGGTGGTAATGTTCCACTGCTACAGCTACAACTATTATTTGTCCCATGGTGGGTAAAGTGAAGGGTTGTGGTAACTTTGAGGTAAATTGGTAAGGTACCAAATAAGGCCTACCTATTTAGTTAATTGATTGGCGAGAAGGAGAGTCACTAGGACAGGCAACGTGGGTGGTCTGGCTGCCGCTAAGGGCGCTTGAGGTACGTTGCTGGAGTCTGAACCTGCCGTGAAGAGGTGCCTGGAAGGCAGAGTACCAGCACCGCAGGCTTCTGGCATGACTTGCGGGCCTCAAGGACCTCGAACCTCGAACAGACGATGGGACTATATATCGTGCCACATAGGTAGGTACTTATATTAAATTCTCTATTCACACTGTAATAGGTACTAAAACGCTAGCGTATGGATGCAGCAACATCCTTATCTCTTCTCTTAGTATTTATCGGCGTTTCCTATAGGTATTTTGTGGGTAGGTATTCTGATTAGCAACAAAGATTACCTATACCTACTTATTTATCATATTCTTCAGGTAGGTACCTAAAGATGTTATTGCTTACGCATTCTTAAAGATAGCATCCATCTATAGTCATGGTCCTTTTTTATAGCATGGGTAAACAAAAGTAGGGAACGCGGTGTACAGTGCGCACGCGCCGCCCCAGCCAAACTCTCTATCCTACTCTAAGTTGTCAAAAAGCAAGTCGCGGCGGCGGCGCCGTACAGCTAGGTGGACGGAGTCGTTCGATATAGAAGCCTGTTTTTCATCTAAAAAAACCGAAAGAAAGTGTAGCCCCAAGTTGACTTCTTATACTGCAAAGGTATAAAAGAGAGCTGCCAACATTTCATTTTGATCCCCAACGTTGTAAGTATTACCAAACGACATGAAATATGAAAATATGAGTCATTCCATACTGTGACGCCATATGTCCAAACAATGCCTCAGGTTATATTCTCAGAACTCGAGTCATTCATGGTGCAGAGATAAGGAATGCTACCAAAAGATCATAGCTTTTAAATATAGATTTCGAAGCTGGTTACAGTGGTAAGTACAACTTCCGAAAAATCTCTTCATAGCTCTTCGTTCAATGGTCCCTATACGCCAAATAAACCATCTTTTCAAATTTTGACAAACATCGAATAGGTAGGTATACCTATAGCACTAACGCTGCGTCCAACCATACTCGCGGTTAAGAGAAAATGGATCTCATACTTCCAGGTTAAATTACCGAGAAAATCGGTTTTTTTCTCGGAAATTTAACATGTGACATGGTAAGTTAATCATTAACCGACAAAATAACATATTTTGCTATTTTGTTAACACCCCAAATATGCCGTAAGTAGTTTTGATTAATAAAATAAAAGCGTGTTCATCAAGTTCCTCGCATAAATATTTTCCACTTCATCTTCATGCATGGCCACCACCATCACCATTCCTATTATTAGCTATACCGTATACAAATTAATTTACCCATATCCACGCATAACTGCGGTTCTGTGTATTATACATAATAGTAATTAACAGCAATGCGCAAGCCTTCGGGCAGCGCGTTCGGAGGCCCCTCTCCGAACTCTCTCGGTGCCCCTCTAGCCCTCTCCCTCTAGTGCAAGGTAATCGCAGTTTATCCGGGGTTAATGCAGACTACAAAAGGCCGAACAAACTACCCCATCACTGGCAAGCTGTTATTCTCCTCATGAATAATCACCCAAACATTCTTGCCCTGTGTTCTCAGTCTTCCCCTTGCGACATAGATTACAGCACCCATTTCACGAATCAGTTCTGTTCGTTCCATAATTTGTAGTATACCTACAAATTATTCTATTTAGGTAAAATTTATTCCTTCTACCCCTATATATAGGAACTTGAGATACGGTTGTATTGGGAGAAAAAAGTGAATGACAGGTAAGCGGTAACCTTATAGGTACCAGGTTAAAAAAAATAAAGGGTCCGACAACAGTCGCACTTAACTTTCTCGCCCCGTATGATTTTTTTTTTTTTTTTTAAATATTTTTGCGGGCTTAATTTTTAAGCAATCCAAAATCGGTTGAAAAAGACCCACCAGCATCTATCTCAGATCACTCACACCAAATCTCATTACTGTCATTCTATTACTTTAGTCCCAAATGCGTTCCGACCATTCAAAAACCTGGTTTCTCATTCTCAACTCATTTTCAACACTTTTTTTGACTACAACGGCCGTAATTTTGAAGATAAAAAAATTCTGTTCAACATATGTGTAAGTTAAATAGTTCTACACAAATTGACCAAATTTCATGACAATCGGTCAATAAATGTGAATGGCGCCGAAACGATCGAACTTTGGTCAACGGCCGTAATTTTCAACTTATTCAATTTTAGTTGCAAATGACGTTGAAGCATCTATTTGTCAACACACATACCAATTTTCAGTGTTTTAGATTGAAAAATGTACCGTCGGCGCTTGTCCGACTAACCAAAAACACGATTTTTGAATTATTTTGGCGATTTTTTGACAATAGTGGCCGCAATTTTTGACCAATCAAAAAATCCTTGAAAACACCCCTCGGCAGTGATTTTAGACAGGTCTATACTAAATTTCATTAAAATCGGATGAACGGTATCGGCTCTATAGAGAAGTGTACGGACGGACTGACTGACTGACTGACTGACGGACGGACAGACTTTTTCCAGAAACCACTTTTTTGGACTCAGGGGACTCCCAGGATCATGGGAAACAAAAAATCTCAATTTTGAAATTTTGCACGAAAACAATACTTTCTCGCCATATATGGCTAGCGAGAAAGTAAAAAATAGAAGGGGGCTGATTTCCCGACCGCGCTTTATGGGGTAACAGATAAACAGTAACAATTGGCATTTTCTGAACTAGCCTAAGTGCATTCAGGGCGGGTAGTATACTCAGTCCAGAGAATGGGTACAGGGTAAGGACAGTTTTGAATATAATCGCAAATTTTCATTTTCGATAATGAAGGAAGAAGCTACCTAGGTAGATACATTTAGTTCACGAGTGACTGAAGACAGCAAGAAGAAATTTCAAGATGTTGTTCCTTTCACTTTTCCTCCTTGAAGCCCCCTGCCCCCTCTCCCCTCTATATACATCTATTACCAATAAATGCATCTAATACCTAGATATGTGTTTATGTAGGTATAGGTATGTAGGCGCACCTTCCCCTTGCATGCCATACCCGTGAGTTGCCGTCGCATGAACCAGAAAATGTCTCTGCATGTTTCAAAGCTGTGGCCAAATTTTCTAAATTACAACTATACTCTCTTCCGCCATTCTCCAGGCCACGCTCCATATGCTTCCTTTAAAGACAGAGTACAGAGGACGCAAGCTTTCCCAATTCAGCCTACTTCAGGTAGGTACCTATAGAAATTCACTTAATATGGATATTCTCGTTCATAAAAATTTCTCAAAACGTCCTCTCAGAATCGTTGCTATCAATAGAATCGAGTGCACAGGTACGAAATGCTTGCCGTGTTGAGAGTTGAGAGTGTTCACCTGGAAGCTGCGGGCCTGAACAACTCTCAGTCCGCGCCCGTACAGTCCAGCCAGATTTCGAGGACCCTCAACACTTCCTCGGAGCCGCTCGATCGCAATTATCCAATTCATACTTTCAAGTCGGCAGTCAAGTTTGATCGTGGACGAGTATCAAGTTGAGTGGTGCCGCGAGAAAGTGGCTAGTGGTCGCTTGAGAGCGGACAGAGCGGCGCTAGGTAAAGAAACAAAGAGATCCCAAATTCATTTTACCCCCTGCATCCCGCGTTGTTTCCTGCATGAATGAGTATGGAGGAGAGCTCTAACCTCGGCTCTAATTTTGTACCTCAAGTTACAGTCGGAGTGGATCACTGTTTACTTCTTTTTTGCATACCTAAGTACGTTTTTTTGGCTTTGTCCTATACCGAGAAAAGTTTGGACGAACGCTAAAAACGCCCATAGAGACAGGCAGATAACAAAGTAAATCATCATAATATTATGTCATAAACTTAGAAATCTGCATACGGCCTTGGGATGGCTCAAAGTGTTCTTATGCTGAATATTAAAGAAAGAAGTACCTACTAGGTATAGTTACACGGTAAGGAATATCCGAGAAAATATCTCATCTCGGAAATATCGTATAATTATCGAAGCAATAAGTCTAACCCCAAAAACAGAAACTTGAACAGGTACAAATTATTTACCTATATATACCTACCTACTGGGTAAATACAAGTTATTGGCTCCAGAATATGCTTATTTCTAATATCAATCCTATTATAAACTACCTAAATATATGTATACCTACCTACGGCTGGATATTCCAAAATACTCGGTGAGCACTGAGCAGTTGAAACTGTGTCTCTGTTAAATTCGGTTTTTACAATGAAATGATTGGAACGGTAACCGAGAATGGTGGGGACTAGGTATAGATACTCGATTAAGAGAAAACCGACGATGTTCTACCATGTCTGTCATGATAAGTTCCCAACAGTTTCCAAGATTTTCTGTTAACTGGGCGTGATGGGACTTTCCCCTGTTAAGAGGAAATTGTGGATCACGGCAAACATGATAATATTTAGAAAATCGTCGGTGTAGTACCTACCTACTCATGAGGTTGTGTTGTGATTTTACGATCAAATTGTCCAAAATTAAATTAAATATACCTAATGACGTTAAAAAGAAATATTATATTTCAGAATATTTAAATACCTATCCAATAGTTTTCTCACAAAGTTTGAAATCAGAACGTAAAAAATAGCCAATGTACGTTCAGCCTTAAGGGTCACTAAATGATCCTCTCTCTTAATGTTTTTTCAATCACTTTTTGATCATTGGATATTTAAATTTTCTGAAGTAGGTATAATAGGTACCTACCTACGTCTTTCTGACTAACTAACGAGGTAACTAACTATAGGTCCTATTTTACGATCGAGTGATTTTTGCCGGACAGACTTTTTCCAGAAACCACTTTTTTGGACTCAGGGGACCCCCAGGATCATGGAAAACCCAAAATCTCAATTTCGAAATTTTGCACGAAAACAATACTTTCTCGCCATACCTACTTATATGGCTAGCGACTAGCGAGAAAGTAAAAATGACAAAATTGACTTTCGCGGAAGTTTCTTTAATAAATCGGGAACTGGGTAAACGCAATGACACCGATACACTTACCGATGACCTCCCTCAATAAATCTCACGTCTGCCAGTCAATGAACTTCTGATGCGATGCGGGTAGTTCCAACCATGAAAAATGTTGGTTAAAACCTAAGTTTTACGGAGTTTTCATAATAACAATAGAAATTTTCCAAGCAATTTTCCTAGAGATTTCTAACAGATTTTGATTTAATGCGTCCCTTGAACAAATCAGTCGGTGTTCATTTGCGCTATTCCCGACCAGTGGGCCAAATGAAGTAACTATTCCATAAAAATACTGAGGAAATGGAATACCTTACATCAGTTATTTATCAGCTCTTTGGAATCTGCGCGTTTCCAGATTGTGTTTACTGTACAGAGGTCCTAATGAATAGGCTAGCACCGTGGTTGTTGCTAGGGGATCTATTGGTGGGTAGGGTAGTGATTGGCGCCGGACTATGCCAGCGGGTACTGTCATAAGGCGGTGGTGCCGGCGGGCGTGTGGTACAGGGAGCTCAGGTAGCAGGACTCGTTGGTCAGACCATGTGAGTTGGGTAGGGGAGGGGGCTGACGGGCGTATACTTAGTTACACCTTGATGTCTGCATTAGTAGGGAAACAATCCATGATGAATGATAGGCCTCGACAAAAATCGCATACAACAAGGCGCTACAGCTAATGTAAAATGTTTTTTCATCGACCAACGAGGGGGTGGGCTGGACCTGTACACGCTCAAACTTTTTCGTACCTTTCTCCTTATTTTTAAAAAACATTTCATGGTATATCTATACATGGTAGGTAAGTAGGTACATAGGTATAAGAAACCCATTTAAATGTTTGTTGATGGGCCATACCCAGTGATATAGATACCTAATTGGTACTTAACCTACTTACCTAGTGTAGAGGGGCTCACATACAAACGGTTGACTAAGAAACAAAAATCGCATACCTACCTACCTCTCGTACAAGTATTGGTAAGTACCTACTAATCTACCTATACCTACTTAAAGTAGGTAAAACACATTAAAAAGTCTGTATAACAACAAAGCCTGTATCCATTATCTTATCTTATCTTAATATTTCAATGTTATCAAAAGCACCGAACTGTAGGAAGAACGTCCTGACAAAATAGAACAGTCAGCTCTCACCCGCAGGTCGCAGTTTCAGTCCAGTCATCAATTCCGCACTCACCACACACGTCAGACAGCAAATGTGATATTTAAAAAAACGCTCATCCACCCCAAAAAAAAACCATCAGAAATTCGTAAGAAAGCGGTTTTGAGCGGAGAAGCGCAAGGTGGTGGCTTGAGGGGCACAATGTGGAGGGGAGCGACACCGCCTCCTGGCTCTGATTGGAGTCGCCATAGTGACAGCCATGTCGGGATTGGCCCGTGCTCGCGATCGATAGGGTCGAACAATGGCGGTGGTGGGGGCCTCCCGGCGCTAGTCAAACAAGTCGCGTCAGTACGCCCCCATCCGCGCGTTTGAGATACGCGTTGTTTGCTTTTTCAATCAGTGAGTCGGATCGCAGGGCTGCGGACCGCCCCCGCGCAGACCTGTTGCCGCGAACTGTTTACTGCACTATGCAAACTCCTGCGTGTTTGTGTTCAATGTTGATCAACCCTAAATAAATTTGTTTAATTTCAATCATCAATATTTATGTGATTTCAATAAGGAACACGTGTATGTGATCTCAATCATGTGGGAATGCTTTCTCAGAAGCTCTACTCGGACGGTGCAATAAGTGGTGGGACCATGGCCACCGCGGTCAACTCCATGGCCTCGTCCTACTCCATGAACTCCATGTGCGTCTCCATGAACTCATGTTCCCCACAGGCCGCAGGATTCGGTGGCAATATGATGGGGTCAATGGGAGTCAACGGTAACTGCATGTCTTCCTCAATGGGCTACGGTAGTATAGGCTCACCTATGGGCCAAATGAATGGCATGGCGTCTTGCATGGGTGGCTATAGTGGAGCGCTGACCCCGGTCGGTGGCATGAGCAACCCCCGCGAGCTGGACGCGGCATCGCCCAACGCGCTTCAGCGGGCTCGCGCAGATAAAACGTACCGTCGCTCGTACACGCACGCAAAACCACCCTACTCCTACATTTCCCTAATAACAATGGCCATCCAGAACTCGCCCACCAAGATGCTCACCCTTTCCGAGATCTACCAATTCATCATGGATCTGTTTCCCTTCTACAGACAGAATCAACAACGTTGGCAGAATTCCATCCGTCACTCGCTTTCATTCAACGACTGCTTCGTTAAGGTTCCCCGAACACCGGACAAACCTGGCAAAGGTAGCTTCTGGACACTTCATCCCGATTCTGGGAATATGTTTGAAAATGGGTGTTACCTCCGACGGCAAAAGAGGTTCAAAGACGACAAGAAAGAGGCTGTGCGACAGACTCATAAGTCACCGTCACACAACGGAAGTTTGGACGGGAAGAAGACTCCAAGCCAAGAAGAAATGCACCACAAACATCATTCGGACAAATACAGTGACAAGTACAGTGATAAAAATGCAGAGCACGGTCTAGCTGCGGCTATGCTCGGTCTACATCCGAAAGTAGAGACAGATCCTCTGGGGATGCTCCAGGCCTCTACCGAGCTGTGTCTGAGTGGGAACCAAACACATCACCAGGCACATCAGGGGCACCAGCAGCATCTGCAACACGAGGAGCTAGCCGCTATGGTCAACCGCTGCCATCCCCATCTCGCCTTATCGGAGCACCAAGTCATGCTCCAGAACCACCACCACCTCAAGCAAGAGCCTGCGGGGTACGCGGCTGCCAACCACCCCTTCTCCATCCATAGGTTACTACCCACGGAATCTAAGGCAGATATCAAGATGTATGACATGTACGCCCAGCAGTACAACAACTCCATCAGCCCCCTACCCAACCCACATGGTCTGACCAACGAGTCCTACTACCAGAGCTCCCTGTACCACACGCCCGCCGGCACCACCGCCTTATGACAGTACCCGCTGGCATAGTCCGGCGCCAATCACTACCCTACCCACCAATAGATCCCCTAGCAACAACCACGGTGCTAGCCTATTCACTAGGACCTCTGTACAGTAAACACAATCTGGAAACGCACAGAATTCCAAATGTAAGGTATTTCATTTCCACAATGTTTTTACGAAATAATTATTTCATTTGGTCCACCGGTCAGGAATGGCACAAAGGAAAACTGACTGATTTGTCCAAGGGAGAAGGGATAAAGGGATAATCTAAAATCTCCATGGCCAGGCATTTGACCTTTCTATTAAAGAATCTCCTCGAGGGTTTTCAATTCGACCGGAAGAGTTATGTTTAAGTGTGTCAGAAGACAGAAGACATACTGATGTACGCAGGTAGGTACACATACCAAACTTTCTTCTGTACATTACAGTATCTATATATCTAAAATTAAAAAAACATAGCTACTTACGCTCAGTTTGTGTTTTCTGATTTGGGTTCTCCCTAATCCTTTCAGGTGGACCAATTAGTAAAACTTCTAAAATTGTTTTGGTGCCAACCCCCTCGAAATGCGTAGTTTGCATTTGCAAAGTTTATCGTCAAGAATTTGTTCTATGTAAGTAGGAACAACAATCTTCTTCACTTAATCGATGAAAATGGGGGATTGAAACTGGAAGTTTCGTTTTTTGTTACCTACTCTCAAATTGTTCGTCTTTGATATCCCTATATACTTGTAACTCGTGAAATTGAAAAAATGGAGGTTGTACTTCCCGCGGTGGTATACTACCTTGATATAGTAGAGTGTGTCGAAGATGACCTAAAAAAATGGTGCCCGTGGTGTTTGAAAATCTAAACTATTTATGACAATGCTCCTGACTCCCGGACAACGTCCTATACCACCTCGGGAAGGAGACATCTTAAAAAACCTATAAGTAATAGGTTATATGACTGAGAAATGCGCAAAAATTCAAAATGAAACTTCATGGTACATGTACATAGGTACGTTGATTCGCTAGCCTAAAGCCTGCATATTCATGGGTTTTATGTAGGTAAAATAATTGACCATATCAAATGAATAATAAGTCATTCGAATTTGAAATGATTTTTAGGAGGCAATTCACGCATGTTTCTTCACTTCGTCATTTCTGACTTTTTCAACTTGTGTCATATTACGTTTTATTCGAAAAACAGTCGCTTTCACTGAGTTTTCAAAATTCACATACCTACGTATCAAGGCCGTACCCAGGAAAATATTTCGGGGGGGGGGGGTTTAGGTACCTAAGTAGCACGAAACTATATTTTCTCCTTAAAAACTTAATTCTCTCTAGTGTAAAGCCGAATAGTTTCGGGGGGGGTTCGAACCCCCCTAACCCCCCCCCCCCCCCCTGGGTACGGCCTTGCTACGTATAGCTCTACTACTTCTCCAGGAGACATAAATTTACCGGTGGACTTTACTGTACCCGCACGACTATATCTTACTGATTGATGAACAAACGCAGGCATGCAGTATTTTGAATAAGAAAATCTGTTTTCTTTTTCTATTATGATAGTGATTAATCCCTACCTACGATCTTATGACTTTCCGTACACATGCCGTGCATGCAGAGTATTATGAATTATGATCATAAAAATATGAGCTTGTACCTCCCTCCTGTACCCACAAAGATCCGAATAATACAGGGTGCATCATCAAGGTTGGGCCGGACCATTTCCTCACAATCGATCTAGGTATCAAATTATAGGGTTTACGACTATCAAGAGCCCTAAAATATGTTTTTAACCTCTTCACCAAAAACGCATTTAGGGGGTAAAACGTAAGTGACAATTTTAGAATTATTTTACTTACCTAGTGACGTATAGGTATGCTCTGTTTACGAAGAAGAGATTTTGCTTGTACCTTTTCTATAGATAAATTAACTCGGCAATTAATCCTGTCGTTGTCGTTCCTCAAAACCTTCGCTTTTTCAGAACCCTGTGGTATTTCCCCATTTTCATGCACTGAACGCGTCTCACGGCGTTCTGATGGGTTACGTCAACGGCAATACGTTTGTTACCGGTCGCCCTGTATTACAGGAAGACAGATATTCTTCTTTATCTTGAAATCAACTTTTCTGAATACAATCAAGCAAGTACAGGTTAATTTACCTATCTGCAACATAGAGATTTTCGTTCATGTAAATCGTTCAAATCAGTCAATGATCTTGTAATACAATACTGTGCAAATAAATAGTTGAGATACGAGCTAATAGGATCCATCACTTTGTTCGGTAGGTTTCATTGCGACCGCATTTTTTTCTCTTGAGGGTAGGCATCAATTTTATAATAACGGTATTAGTTTGTGGAAAAAAAGAGAGATATTGGAATGCTATAGGTTGCGTTAACAATTTGACCATTCCTCACTGGAACTGCAACTCTCTTTTAAACGATGTCGTCACTGATAAATGAAAATAATTGTAATTTTGCATTGTAGGAGTTAGATACCTACACATTACCTACTGTGCAAATTTCTTGCCGCCGTTGTAACGGCTTATTGACCAGCGTGTTCTCTTCAATTAATCCTCTCATTGTAAAGATCTGTTAAAAAGAACTTATTATATATATATTATTATTTTCACTATAAAACCAATGTATATTTAATTTTAACAACCTGTACGAGTAAAAGCAAACCCTGGTCTGTAAATTCATATAGGAGGTTGTCTGTTTGAGAGAAGATCTCCAGGTTACTGTAGCTGATCAGTCTGTGCATTTGGCCTCTGTTCAAATCAGTTTAGCTGACTAATCGGAGCATTTAACCTCTGGTCAAATCAGTCACTGCATGGCTACGTCAAAACACGAGCTAGTGATCAATCTGTAGATTTGGTCCTCGGTCAAGTTTGAGAGACAAACCTCTACAATTTACAGGTCCAACCAACTAAACCTATACCTGTAGGTACTGAATAAATCTCGACTATTTAATTTCATATAAAGCACAGACATAGATACTTGTATACTAACGTTTTAGGAAAAAAATCCGATAGTTTTCATCAATTAGCGGGTATAGTGCCAAAAATTAGAGGTCTCTACCATCACTGCGTTTCTAATGGTGCGTCTCGCCACTTATACCATGCCCAGATAAGAGAAAACTGGAGATTTTCTCCTATGTTTCCCATGTTAAATTTCAGAGAAAATTGGAGTTTTTCTCTTAACCGAGTATGGTGAGACAGCTAAGAGTGCGTTCCACCATGGATGCCCAGTTAAGAGAAAACTGGAGATTTTCTTCCATGTAAAATTTCCGAGAAAATCGGCGTTTTTCTCAACCGAGTATGGTGGGACGTACCTTTAGTGATTTCTTTTCTGAAAATATGGCACATGGGGTGTTTCTCCAAAAAAAGTCATTGCAAAACACCCAGCAACGAACAGGACCTTCGATTTTTACTACACAGGTAGAAATAGGTACCTAAGTATAAATCGATTGTCTTTTTCAGCTCTACGTGCCGTATTTTTTCAGAAAATTTGGATCTGAGTAAAAGTTAAATACAAAAGGGTCTCAAATCTACGTCAAATCGGACGGCGGCGGCGGCGACTGTTTCATTTACAACTTCATTGTGTAAGCCAATATTTATATCAAAATATATTTATATCAAAATTATATCAAGGTACGAGTACCTTATGTATAATTCTGAATTGTAATTCATACAATTCATATCTAAGTATAAATACTTGCCAGCCTGTTCAGTGAAATCACAATACAATGCATCTCTGCTGGATATGTGGAAAAATAAAATTGTCTCACTAAGTCTCTTCATGACACATGCAATGAGCAATGATTTATTTACAAATAATATCGATAATGTTTGATAGTTTGGAGTGGAGTGGAGTGTAGAGTTTTGACGGGCAATCAGCATTGTTGTTGAGAGTGCTCGAGTGCCCACCTTCGCCCAGGTACCTATCCTAAGAATCCTTTGCAGATTGCAGCACTGTTTGTACGCGTCGCTACTATACAGAACCGAAGATAACGTTATTTGTTTCGAGCGTCCAGGGAAATCCTATTCAAGCTTTCATTTGAACAAGACTATTGGTCTCCCCCCCCCCCCGTTCTCCGACTAAGAATCACTGGAAATCTTTGTGAAATCTCAGGGAATCTTGTAATTTTTTGGAGTAGTTACCCCTTCGGGGTTCATCTTTCTATGAATATCGTTGGGAATCTTTGGAAATCTTTATGGAATCTCAGGGAATCTCAAGGAATCTCTGGAGTGGTTACCCCCTCGGAGAACCCACTTTATAGGTACATCACATGTAGGTACTCGTTCTGTAGAAAATAGATAAGAAAGTAAACAACTATTTTTTCAGAACATTTAAATATTTTAATTTTACGTTTTGTTTATCCCAACCGTCTTTTTCTGATTTTTTGACAATAATGGGCGCAATTTTTGAGTTATTAAAAATAAACCTCTGAAGATTTTAGACTGCTGTTTTCCACATCTCAGAAAAATCGATCGACCGCGCGCAAAAAAATTTCCACGATGAAATTAATTTTTCAGCCAGTGTATCGTAGGTACGTACATAAACTTACTGTCGAGCCAACCATGTAATATTGTAACGTCAGGATGCTTTTCGTGGAATAACTAAATCCTTTTGAATCCAGACTAGCGTTAGGTCCAATGTACCTTCGAGCATGAAATGTCGTTCCAGCCACTCTAAAGTTCTCTGATATAAATTATCATACAGCCTTATTGACATTGGCCGATAACAGCCGTTTCTACGATCCATGAGAAAATAGTCAACAATGATAACGCCCGCGATCCCACACCTCTAGTCCATGTTTACTGAACCCACATTCCAAACGCGTAGATGGACACCCGTTTCTATCATTATGTTCGTCCATTTTTGAATCGGAGAAACCACACACGGTACAGACAGGGTTCGGTAGCAGACCCAGCAAATCATCAAGAAAGTTTTTTTTAATTCTTCCATTACCGCAAACCCCCATGAATGCATGCTATGCCAGCTATACATGCTATACTTGTCAACCTTCGATGAAAGTTAAAATCATAATTTCTGATAGGTAGATTAGATAGGTATACGAGCCTAAAGAATGCAGAGTAACAATACCTAAGTGTCTATTTTCTGAGGAAACTGTTGGATATTTATTTGTTCTGAAATATAAAATGTCTTTTTAACGGGTAAACCTTGCTTGTGATTTTCCGAATAAGTAATTTTTTATAAGGCTTTTAATAACAGACTCCAACTAAAAGTGTCGTTGAAAAATATCAACAAACACCACTTTATCTGACACATAAACACACGCAAGGGGTAGGAAGAATATCTCTGAACAAGTGCCCTGCAAGAAGTAGGTACGTGGTAAGTTGTAGTACTTAAGCCATAATTCTCATACACCGCTTTTCATCAGTGAGGGGACGGGAAGGAAGATAGGCTTGACGACCTACCGCCTGCCGCCCGTCGACCTGAAAAAAGGTATCAGTCCGGGGTTATTCCCACAGACTAAATATCTGTTAGGACGAAGAATATCTATATTGCATTGCAGTATAGGTTACGAAGCGTTACGTTGCTTCCCTCCTCCGTCTATTACTCGGGTAGTGATTCCTGGGCGCAGCATCATTGGGGTTGCATAAGGCCATACGGGTATACGGGGTGGGATAGGAGCAGGGGGTTGGCCGTATGTTTGCGGAGCTGTAAGCCCCGTACAATGCGTGCAATTGTACAGCGGCTCATCCCGTTACCCCCGGGCCCAGGCCCCTCGCCCCTCGCCGCTTTACACTTTTTATTGCTTTGATTTTTGACAAATCCCTTTATTCAGTTAGTTTGATCCGAGCAAAAAGGACACATGGTGTGTTCAACTGATCCCCGCGAAGGGGCTGCACATTTTCCGGCTCTGCTGCTCATATTTAGAGAGATTGAGGTATTGCGTCAGCTCACAAAATTATAACACTTAGGGCCATTTTCACCAGGAAAATTCAACGTTGATTTGAAATAAAAATCAAATTTTACCCTACCAACAGCAATAGCTAGGCTCGTGTTTGTTTGTTACCATATAGCAACTGATTTAAATCAGCTTGATTTGAATTTGATTTTTCTTGGTGAAAATGGCCCATAGGCTGGATTTAGCTACTTCGGAATGGAATTTACGCGATTTCTTTTTTTTCTGTAAGTTATACAAGGTTGAAATAAAATCGGAATTTTATTTCCCTAGCAACGCATGGCATAACCTTGTTTAACTTACAAGTAAAAAATTCGGGTAAATTCCATTCCAAAATAGCTCAATCCAGCCTGAGAGGGCCGATTTATTTTCTTTTTTGCTTCCCTTGGTTAGAATGCTTTTAGAGGTATCCCCAGTAACAGTCGGTATAATGTCCTGGAACAAAACTGAGGCTACAACTATATATATATATATATTTCATGAATGAAACCAGGGCGCTCTAGAATGGTCTGCTTAATTAATTAAAGCCAAAAAGAGGCATATTGTTAATAATATTATTGAAACTAAATTCTAATTAACCCCAAACCAAGCCTAATTAAAACAACTATTATCACAACTCCCACTCCAATTTATTCTTATGAGTCATAAGTCATAATTATTGGTCGCTTACAGCGTCCTCCTTACGGCACCATCAGCTGTTACTTAGCCTTAACCAAAATAGCTACTCCGTGCTCGCAGCCGAGGCACGATGACTTATTAGCAGGCTATAGATAGGGAAATAAGGCCGTCTGCCTTTCAGATTATGATTTTGAGTGACGATGAGGTAGGGAACCTCATAATACGCATTTCTCTGACCATCTCCAATGATTTCTTTTTATCAATTTCGGCTGCGAATCTGCCTTGGGGGAAGTGGTCTGTTGAGTTTGGTCACCACTTGGATGTCGACGTACTGGTGCCATAAAAAAGAGTTTGGTCGCCCTCGCACGACACCGCACCTTGGCATCATTATCTGAGAGCCCTGTTTGCACAAGCCAGCCTCGTCTAACCGCCTATCGCACCTCTTATCACACAGGAAAATATGTTTTATTCAATATTTATGATTATTTTTATATTCAAGCTGTTAAATCTTAAATAACGTCGTAGAGGGGAAGGTTTAGCGCTTAGCTGATAACAGAAGTCAGCCTCCAGGTGCTTCCTGCACAGGACGTGCATACAGGCAGGTTTCGGTGCTGAGGAGGATATTTTTACATTGGGTGCAAAACAGTTACATAATAAAAACAAACTAGTGCCCCTCAGTGGCCGAGTGGTCAAGGGGTCCGCTTTGTTTCCTGAGAGGTCCGGGTTCGAATCCCGGCGGAACGAAAAAATTTTCCGCTTCCGACATGGATGTATTGGCTTCGGCCCACTATACTAAACTGGCTTCGGCCACTTCGTCTTCGGCTTCAGCCAAAAATATCGAACATCTAAAATCTAAAGGATATTAGGTATTATTTTTTTACTCTTTGACAGAATTTTTTTGAAAAATTAATGCATCCTTCCACCTTAAAGAGTCAACCTTTTCAGAAGGGCTGGGGTAACATTTCCTATTGCCATGTGGCATAGAACGACATGCAGGGCTTCACTATGTTATTGAGTTGCTGAGTTATCACACGCACCGACGCCTAAATCCCTTCTTTGAACCCTCTCTAATTGCAACTTAAATCCCCCTCCCTCCTCCCCCTCTGGAACAAGAACAAGCATATAGTCTATTTTTCTATCTATCGATTACATTTGATTTATATGAATTATATAATTCTTCCCAAAGACAAAAGGAGTTATCTGGATGAAGTTTCCGCACAAAACTTTCCTGTATAAACGTAGATAGATTGTTCCTGTTCTCCCATAAGTCTCCTCAAAAGGTGCATGAAACTATATAATAAAGGGCCAGGAGGGGGAACTTGGAGGAACAGCCACGTTGCATTGCCTGCGAGAGAACATTTCCTTACATGACATATATTTTACGAACATTGTAACATTTCACCCCTGTAAGGGGGGGGGGGGGGGGGGGGGCAGCTGTCACCATCAGAAGTAAACGATCTGCCATTATTACCGTTTTGTAGAAATAATTTGGTACCATGGAACCATATCTCCTTCAATATAAAATTTCGGTTTGCTCGAGATTGGAAACAAAATCAAAACCCTCACGACGAATGTGAGGAGGTGTGCGGATTTGAGACATTAGCGGACAAGCATGAGATTAAGCCGATTAAGGCGTGGGGCCTATGGTCCATCGGGGGGCAGGGGGCGCAAGGCGGGCAGTAATCCACACTATGTACCCACCGGCACGAACTTCACCGCCCGCTGGTCAGCGACGAACCGTTGTGCGTATCTGTATCATGCTGACCTCCACCAAGTTCGAAAAATCCATAATACCTACTATCTTAAGTTCTTTACTTTCTCGCTACTCTAGTTGGTCTTTTGTCGTGGAAAATTTTGAAATCGATACTTCAGGTTTCCCGTCAGGTCGGTGTGCTACTAGACAGTCCCACAGTGATGCATAAGTAGGTATAGCAGGTACCAGGTATACAGATACAGCCATCTTACTGTTCGAGGCTTTATAAGCTGAGGTTGCAGGTAAGCACTGTATTTATATGGAAATTGCAACACCATATTGTCGCCACAACATTATTGTCGCAACCGCCGTAACAGAAAAAATAGGTTGGCGTCCTGAAATTGAAAATTGTTTATGTTTATTGAAATTGAAAAGTAAACAAGTGAGTGCTTTCAAGGTTTTCCATTTTCCTTTTGCCTTTTTTGGCTGGTTTTCGAAATGAGTTAGGATGTGCTGTTGTGTTTCAAAAGTAGTTCATTGCGAAGTGTATTTATTTAGAACTAAGCAGGGCAATGCCTTGTTGAAGTCGTGCCAGTGTTTGTGTTTACAAGCAAGAAACAAGAATATAGAAGGCGGTTGAGGTTGACGTTGCGTCGACTTTGTGAAACTGCGCCATATATTGAAGGCGGTGAATATGGTGTCGATAGTACCTGTTAATCTAGCTCCATAGTTGCAGGTTGATATATAAATACAAAGAAAACACCCTTCATTGTATCTTTTTTTCTAGCTCAGAAAAAGATTCTTACAATGCAATAATAATTGTAAGTGCGATTGGTATGTGTGTAAAGTCCTTTTATAAACATACAGAGT
Source organism: Mesopsocus fuscifrons (assembly GCA_950004255.1). Classification (NCBI taxonomy): domain Eukaryota; kingdom Metazoa; phylum Arthropoda; class Insecta; order Psocodea; family Mesopsocidae; genus Mesopsocus; species Mesopsocus fuscifrons. The sequence continues at coordinate 11,905,743 of OX465373.1, read as the reverse complement.
AGTATGGGTACGAGTACAGTAACCGCGGTCGCACCAGCTTGCTTCCAATTAACAATGCCATGAATCTATAGTACCCTCAGTAGCAATAAGGCAATTAAATGACCATGAGTTTCTTGGCACAATGAAAACCTACATTATTACGATGACTCGATGACGGCAAGCTTCACGGCCTTCGGTCCATCTGTGTGTGTACAGTGCCTATTCATAATATGAACCTATACAGACACTATACCTATAGGTAAAGTAGGTATCAGGTACCATGCTTACAGAATACGACAGTTACTAACAAACTAACAATGGGTTCGTGACGGGCCAAGACGAAGACTTAACCATAACTACCTATGTGATTATTATACAGTGACGGACCAGGAGTATCTCATGGGCCCAATATAGCATGCAGCAGGCAGGGTGAGCGAACAACATACACGCGATAAATCCCATGTTGCGATATCGCGTTCGACAGCGCACTAAAGACAGCAATTACAGCGAAGAAGGAAACTGCTAACATTGACATGACAAACATGCCGATTCAAGAGGGGAAATAACGAATATTTGCCAAAGAAATACAGGAAAAAATGAGTGGTGCCGCGTAATGAGCGGGGAGTCAGAAGGGCCATGAGCCATGAGCCATGGGCTGATTACTGCACACCCAATTAGATCAACTCAACGCTGTCTTTCACCCCCTAATATCCGAAACTTTTTAAATAATTATTTGTACAATTTGCATAAATAACTGAGTAGGTAATACCGTAGGTATTAAGACGCAATCCACTATTGGCAAGTTTCGAATCTCCCGGAGGGTTCACCTCAACCGAGGCACAAGTGATCATTTTTTTTTCGTTGATATTTATAGGTCACTTGCGAGAGGCTATAGGTATACCTACAGGCTTTGTCAGGACATTTAAGGTACTGCTTCACATCCCCTACCATCAGAAAATCTTCAGAAACGATCCCCCGGTCCCCACAATAATCTCATTATTTTTGTCAATCATCCCATATCATCATCATTTTTAAAACCGCATTTCGATATTATGACTGATAGCTGATAAAATTCTAATGAACGGGTCTGGGAGTGGTAGCGTGTAGTAGAAGTAGTAAATGGTGTTGCAACTAAAACAAGCACTATCTTTATGTGAACAATCTCAAGCACAATGGTACATGTTTTTTTGGTTCGATCTCGCCAAATATTTGTCGGGTAAACTTGCCAAGGGACAACACGACGAACGCTCGCTCTCACTGTAAGAAAATCACTAGCAGCAACCAACAGGAATAAGCAAAGGCAGCAAGTTACTTTCTCAATAGGGAGAAAGGGAACCTATAATAAGTGGTGCATTTTGAAAAGTGCGATGAAAGAGTTTCGAATCTGAAGCGTCAATTTTGGTTTCGATTTTATTCATCGGTATAATATTAGTTATTCAAAAGTACTTAGGATACCGCTGTTCTAGTCAATTTATACAATAGTTATGTACCTATACTACTTGCTACTTAAAGTTTAACAAGGTGAACAAAAAGTAAAAAAAATATAACGGTTATAATTTTAAATTTCCTGTTGGCGTACTTATAGCGTCCTTGTCACATGTTGCTGACTAATGGTTTACCAATGGTGATTAGTGAATGAATCACATAACTATCATGTGACATGTCCAGTGTCCATGCTATTGGGTAATTTGATTACCTCCTTCGAAAAGTAGGCATAGGTAATATAGCAACGGGGCGCCATCGTCGCGTCGTGGCGTCATTTTATAACGCGAAGCTAATGCATTTTCCTATCAGAAACCAATTTTTCAACTGTAGTCATTTAATAACATGCGGGCACATTAAAAGAGGGACTTGATCTTCTATTGATTGTATACCTTTAGGTAGGTGCATTCAGAAGGTATAACTCGTACTGACGATGGAAAAGAGATGTCTAAATTTATTTGATCTTTTTTGATTTTGATTTTTGATTTTGATTGATTTGATTTGAAGTACAGTTATACTTCACAACTTATTCAGTGGGAAATTGTTTGAGTAGGTACCTATAGGTATTCAGTGAAGGTTTGCACGGAAATGTGCTGATAAATCGAAAAATCGTACTCAATTGAAGAATTTATCATAGCTCGAGAAGAGACAGGATTTTATGAAATAAAAAGGGAATATCCTTTGATGGAGAGCTGCTTAAGTAGCGCTTGGAGAAGACTGAAGGCTGAAGGGAGGATTTAGCTGCGAAGAAAGGGATCAGTGAGTTCGAATCCTACTTGAGAGTAAGTAGAAAGGATTGAAGAACACTTTTATTTGGAACAGCAGTAAATGACACAGACTGGATTTAGCCATGCGTTGCTAGGGAGATAACATCGGAATTTTATTTACCTAGCAACGCATGACAACCTGGTTTAACAGAAACTAATTCCGAAATAGCTAAACCCAGCCTAAATGGTGTCACGCAAAATGCAGGTATCCATATCAGTCATACAGTCATAATGACCGACCAAAGTTGAGGTTTGACAGACATAAACTGACTGGCAATTTCGCAAAGCACTTCACTTCTTGCTTGTTACTTACTGATCCCACAAGTTAAATTAAATGACGTTCACTTCCGAGGGGTTAACCACTCGTTGGGAATCTCGTTGGGAATCATTGGAAATCTTTATGAAATCTCAGGGAATCTTGGAATTTTTTTGGAGTGGTTACCCCTCCGGGGTTCATCTTTCTATGAATATCGTTTGGAATCTTTGGAAATCTTTATGGAATCTCAAGGAATCTCTGGAGTGGTTACCCCCTCGTTCACTTCGTACACAGGAAAAGTAGAAACGCAAATGTAGCAGCTTCAAATAGCTAACTGAGATACGAGATGTATATAAATTTAAATAAGGGGTTAGGAACATGTGGACAAACGCAGAAGGGCAGGAGAATCGGGGTGGCTGTGATGAAGACGTCTGCGATATCCGCGGCTGTTTCGTTTTGATTTAATCCGTTTTGGTGGCGATTGCTGACGGGATTGCTGACGGGGCTTTGCTACTGCAGCCCCATCTGTGCGGTTCTGCTCCACTAATGAGCAAAGCCTGACTGACATGTCCCATTGTAATGCATTGTGTGGCCAGGCCGCACCTGACCGCTCGGCTCCCTCAAAGGGAAATCCACATGTGTTTCTCGCCCCGCTCCCAGGAGCGATTACGGGGCGTTCAATTCAATGCAGTTTTTCACATTTTGCACTCTACCCCCTAGGGCTGGTTTTTTTACAGTGTTAATTCGACAATTTTCTCCAAACCACTGAATGTTACCAAACAGCCTTTTTTTCCCTTCACATTTCAGCTCTGTAACAGATATTGCTTGTTGTCAGACATGTATCCAGTAAGCGGTCATGGGGGGGGGGGGGTTATACCTATATTTTTTTGGTTCACGTTGGCAGTACTAAGGTATGTTGATTTTCCGTTCATTCCGTGGATACGGCTGTTGGTATGGAATAAATATATTTTATATAGACTCATTTCGTCTAGCATTAGGTCTGCTTAAAATCTGCACATTCCGGCCACCGGGAAGGTTGCCAGATCCACTGACACTCTGACACTCGGAACCATTTATTTAAAGAAAAACTAAACAATCAATGGCAAAATCTCCTTCCACTTTATTTCTGCTTATCAAAGTGTTCATATTGAAACTATGAAAACTGTTGAGTTAAAATCTCTCTTTAGTCTTTAGTGAATATTGGCCGATATGCAAGAACACCCCATTGTGTGGGCTATAAGTGCCGTTTCCCTCTTGAAGCCCTCCCGCCAGGCAATCGGCGGAAGCGGCAGCTTGCACGCGGGTGCCCTGCGCGTCCCCAGTGACAGCCAGCTTTCGAGGCACTCGAAAGGGAACGGAATATTCAGAAGGGTTGCATTGAGGTTCCTGTCAGCGATTTTCCAAATCGCTGCACGACCCCTTAGTAAACAAAACCAGAAAAGTGCGGTGAAGAGGCAGCCACAAGTTGGTGAAGTGGTGCGGTGCGCGCGCGAAGAACGCTTTTCATTGTCCGGCAAGTGGGGATTGCTGGGGGTTTACGGGAAGGGGAACGGGGCACCAAGTGTCAACCGGGGGGTCTCTTGACTCCCCCACCTCCGCCCTGCGGTCACCACCTGCAGCCTGCAGCCCAAACTGTTGTAGAGAAGTGTATAATAAAAATACAGATTCCTCCTCGTGAAATTGGTGTTGAAGTTTTAACTCAGTTCATCCCAACAGAATGGGTATAGACATCTTTCAGGAGCTCCCCATGGCCATAAAAGGTAAGTTGTGAAGGTTTTTTAGTTGGGATAAAGTACGAAATCACTGGCACAGTAATATGAACATCAACAAAAAATTAAAATCCAGAGTAAAATCGATGCTGAATGGATGGAATCAGGAAGGGTGGAATAGTCTGGGGGTGGGGGGTTTCTACAGAAGCAGGTTTGAATCGAGTATCGACAGCGGCCTCTAATGTGATGAAGAGCACTCGCACGTCATTCAACGTCCACACATGACACTGACAGCCGCTTTAAAAACTATGATTCAGCACTTTCCCTGGACAAAGTCAGCAATGCAAGAACCGGAAGTGCGAAGCACCAGGCCTGCCAATCATTGAAAAGGCTTTGTTACTGAATTAGGGCGGGGTGGTCATCCCTTTTATGTTTAAACGGGGAGTTCTACAATATAATTTCTTGCCCAAGCAGGCTGGTTTTTTACTAATGATCCCCTGCCGAATGAAAGCCAAGGTAAAGTGAAGGAGCAGCGTCATCGCATGCACCAGTCACTGATTCAAAATCCACCCGTCACAGTAGAGGGGTTTTTTCGCTCACAAGGTCAAAGTAGTAAGGTTTTATCAAATGAAAAGGAATTCTAACAAAAAAACTATAAGGGAAGACCTTGTTGCTCACATATTTGACTCACAGTTAAGTTGGACTGATGAATGATTTAACAACTGGCGCTCTATCTATATTATAGCTGCTGGTAGTGAGAATGAAAATACTTTCAGCCACGACAGTAATTACTCAAAATCTGCATCCATGATGCAATAAAACCAGTGAACTGAATTAGGGAGACGGGAAAGAAGGGAAAGGGACACAAGTACTAGCCAGCGACTCAGCGAACGGCCATCACCCAGCTAAAAGCCCCGTGAAACATCACTGTCAGCAATATTCTACACAAACAATAAAAACGAGGGGCGCACTGTGCAAACAGCGGCTAGACAAGTGGGTTCCTAGTAATGAATTCGCCGAGCCCGGGGGGGATTTTCAGGCATTAATATACTCGAGTTGGAGAAGGGTCCCAGGGGCTCGAAGCACCCCGCAGCATCCCTACCAGGGGCCCTCCATCAAACACGAGAGAGAAGAAAATGAATTAAAATAGGGAATCTTTGAAGGATGCAGTGGAGTGTGGGCACAACGGCAGAGCAGAAATGTTCATGACGCTCAATGGCCCCTGTGATGAACAACTCAGTGTTATTGCGTTTTGTATCAAATCGAGAAAAGCCCTTCGTAGACCCCGTGAAAGCGACACATCCCTTGCGATGTTGACGCGTGGACGCGTCGAAACCATTCTCAAAGCGTCACACTAACTGCACGGAGCGCCAGGCAGTGGTGGCAGAGGCGTCCATCCATTTCACGGATGCAGTATGAGAATGAGATACAAACGTAATAAACGGGAAAAATAAGTAGAACTTAAATAAAAATCGTAAATGTCGGTGTTTTATTTAACTATGGCCTCCCTAGTTCTAATTTTCCCTACCGCCTCTAATAGCGTCTGGTTAAGAATCGGAAAAACCCAATCGGCATTGCAGAATATCGCGAGTCCGTGACCTTGGAAAAAACTCGTAGTTAGACACTCGTGATCTCTCAAAGAGCTTGAGGGGACTGCACCGCTTAAGTGTTGTGTAGGTGGGGCAGATAAGGCGTGATAAGGAGAAAAGTGGCTGAAAGTACCGATACGTCCCGCACTCCGCAGAGCAGACGAGATATAAAGGTGAAGGAAAACTTGAAAACTTTTGAGCATCCCCGAAGAGAACTTAGGTAGATAACTATGTAAGCCTCACTTAAAGTTTAAATTGTTGGAAGTTAAGCTATATATAGTCTAAAAATAGGTTGACTCAGCGTTTCTCAAAACAAAAACGACGCAGGTGAGTGATGACAGGGGCACATCCGGTGGGCGCATCCGCGTGATCCGCTGACCGGTGGCGTTGAGAACCGACCACATGCCAGCAATCAAACACAAAATGCACATTATTGGGGAAAAATTGTAAACCAGGAGGGGAGTATAGTCGCCGCACTTAATGAGAGGGGCGGGGGTGGTGTGCTCTTGTCATTGTTCGCAGGGTGAAGCTCTCCAGATTCGGCTTTGTTGGGCGACAATACCAGGATCAGGGGGCGCAGACTACGAGGGGCCCCGCAGTCCAGTAGACAGTGCAACGGCCACAACAAGCTTGTCACCTTGTTGCCAGATATTGTATTCAGATCGTAGACTTCATTTTTTCTTTTTTAACTTAATTCGGTTCGCCGTAAGGACAAAAACGTAGATGATACAATAATGGAATTGAACTCATAAAAAAGGCCTACATTTAACCAATTGTTGTAGAAGGTAGTTCTAAAAAACTGTTGAAGTTGACTTGAAGCTACTACTGCATTTCTGATTTGGTATTTTATTTCAGAAGCGATCCTACATTCGTCACTGAGGTATATAAAAAGGGAGAGAGTGCGGGGGTGAGGGCGGATGACTCCCTAACTTGAGAACTGAGATTAGGCACCGCTATAGAATCAATAGTCTGGGATAAGGTATCTTATCGCTATGTCGACCGGGTGTATCGCCAACTTTGTGCTAATATGACATGACTGACAGCATGTTATACACAGGGGAAACAGTTTTCTTATAATGCAATTTTCCAGTTATTCCACTTCTTATTCAAGCAAGTTTTGTATTTTGTTCTTTTTTGAAGGGAAAACTCAGAAAACTGCATATTGAAACAAATTTTTCCTTTTCCACGCCTATAGAGGACAGAATCACTATATTGTTTCTGCTACTATCTTCGGAGTCCAACGGGCAACGGCACCTCCAAAGTTTTTATAACGGCCACTGAATAGTTTGCTTTCCATTATATGACTCTTCCTTTGAACATAGTAAATTATGAAAAATTTAGCGCTGTTTCACACCAATCAACCAAATTTCATGATAATGGTGAGTAGTACAAAAGCTGAGTAGACTAACCTGGTGGGTTTTGCCGCCCATAAGATTAACATTGCGAGCGGCGATTCATTTTCAAGGTTTACCCTTGCTTGGAAAGACACAAAATTTTGCCTGTACCTAGCACAATGTTCTAGGGAGTGTTCGAAGCAGATTTCCCATTTTTTTACTGGTTTTCGAGATACAGCACTTTTCTTGAGGTATGCGATGCTAGCATTTGCAAAACAGTTGCAATAAAAGAAACCAGTGACAAATTGGGAAGTCTGCTTCGAACACTCCCTAGAACATTGTTAGGGCTAGGTACAGGCAAAATTTTGTGTCTTTCCAACCAAGGGTAAACCTTGAAAATGAATCGCCGCTCGCAATGTTAATCTTATGGGCGGCAAAAAAGGCATCGTCAGGTATAGCGTCCTCTTAATATATAATGTAGAATAAATACAACATATATATGGGTATCAGATGGCAAAGATACGTTTTTACCCCCGATGGAAATGAGGAAGAAGGTGAAAGGGCGAAATCCCCTGAAAGCATTGGGCCTTATTTGATTGGACCATCCCCCAATCCCCGATCCCCCATTCCTATTTCTTGGGTAGAAGCCCCGAGCCCCGAGGAGGAACGGGACACAAAGAAGAGCGAGTTGGCTCGTGAAATCCGCCCGCGCAGGTTTTAATATTTTACTTCAAGTCTTGAGCAAACAACAAGGGCGGTGCACGATATTAGAATATTCCAATCTCCCGAGATTTCCCTCCTATCTTCCTTATCATTTTTAGCTTTTTAACGGGTTTCTGGGGAAATGTCACACATTTATTACATCTTTACATCCTCCTTTGCGTTTTACCAGCACGCCTACTTATATATGAAGATTGCTATATTGCCCGCTACTTTAAAATCTAGGCTAACTCTCCCCTTTCCCCTTTTGCTTCACTTCTATATTTACTTCGCTAACAATACTTAACCATATCACTGTACCTATTTACTAACAAGGGTCGCATCGAACGCGTGCGCAAGTAAACGCTACGTGTTTGGGAGTTACCATACGAAATCAGATAAAAAGAGAAAAATAGATGAATGGATAGTTCATAGTTCCATAAGCAGACCTACAGGTGGATGTCAGCATAGACATAAGGATAGGACAACCCTGGCAAAGTTATCAACTCGAATGTTGTATCAATTACAGAGCGACTCAGCCCGCAAGGGTTTTCCTCAAATAGCTGTTGACGACACACTGCCATGTCGTCAAGCACGTTCTTTTCTTTAGTGCTTTAGCATGTCACTCCTTGGGTTCTCGGAAGATATGGCACCTTGAGATGGAGGATGGCACTCCCGCAACCTGCGCTAACGAGACGTAATTTGTTTGGCTTTCTAATTGCCACCTCAGGCATGGCAGGCTCGACAGGCGCGTCCTGTGTCGCATTACTTCAAGCGGCAAGCACCGGCTGCGCCCTCGCAACGAGGACGCAAGGACATAAGAAAAGAAAGCGTAATAAAAGGGTTTGACAATGGTAAAACTTAACTTTATAGCAGTTCGAGCAAGGATTGACTGCATTATCTGAATGGTATATAACAAAAATTTCACACAAAATGCATGAGCAGATGGGCATTTAACACACACAAAAAAAAATATCTTTACCTTATAGGTAAACGCTATTTACGCATTTCTTAAGTTTTTTGGTGAAGCACCGTAAGTATAAATTTATCACTATAAGCACAAACAGTGGAATACTTGATATTGTACCTATATTTGAATGATATCACCTTCAGTTTCACATGTTTCACAAAACATTTGTTGTCGCATCCATGAACATCGCCACTGCGTGACGCATATACTGCTCACATACTAGCGCAGATGATATTATAGTGCTTACTTTGCCCGCATACAAATTCCATTAAGCTGAATTATCGCTAAGCAAACTTCCGACGTAGCTCGGATATTGGCCAGGGGTTAGACCGGGGGATCATTACGCAAGTCCCAATGGTTTGCTTACCCTACAATTCCACTCTATGTGGATGACTAATTTCAGGGTCTATGACTGTCTACTTCTGTATACCGGCAGGTAAGGCAGATAGTGCTTTTTAGAGAGTGACCAACACATAGGATGTTACTACAGTCACTACAGTGACCACGGTCTTTTTCTCGTAAACGGTTTGCTGTACTGAAAATAGTTGAACTAACAAATTAGAGTTTCTTCTAAAATAAATTCAACTCTCTCCCCCGCAGGTGGGGAAGTCACACCAACATTTTTATTATATGGAAACCTCCAATTTTTGTTCTTGTTTTGGGTGAAACGTTGTCTACGAAGTTAGTAGTGTTAACTGTTAGAGAAAATGATGATCAGTTTTCACAATTATACCTGTCGCTATAACTGCATTTAAGCCCATGCTGAGGAAGAGAGGAAGATGGAATTACTTAAGGCTTCTGGAGAAGTGAAAATTCTATTTTGACGGGTCAACTGGATTTTCGATATCTAGAATTATTTATGAGAAAAAGACAGTATACCTTGCTGGGACACTCTGTATTCAAGTGGAAATCGGGTAAAGGATTTAGCTGAACAGTGTAAGAGCAATTGCCATGCATGTTTAACATGTACATATGGTACGGCATGTTATAGTGTAAATGTAAAGTGTCGATCGCGATAGATTGCACGGCAACGGAAGTGGCGATAGGGGGCTGTACCACTGACAGCTCTTTAGGGACCTTCGTGACCTGTCATCAGTGCCAGCAGGCCATCAGCTACCTGCAACCCTAACACCTGTTACAAAAACTCAGAAAAGAAAATTTGCAAGGCGGTGAGGCAAAGCCTGAAAATGAGCCACACGGACCACGCTTTTCTTTAAAAATAAACGGTCTGGTCATCTCGTACTTTATTTCTAGCATTTACAAATAATAGAAGTTACAAACGTATCTACACACTGAAATTTTTCATATGGTGTTTTGCTTATTATTTATTGGTAGGTACACGTCTCAATTATTTTTCCAAACGGTAGTCGTTTGACAGGTACCACCAGCTCAAGCCTCTGATACCTACTGTACAATTTCTCCGCTTAAAATAAGAATAAAATCCTCGCGCGCGCCAGGAATTTTGCAAAGTAGGTAGGTACCTATTTTTAGGCAAACGCTTTTAGGCAGAGGGTTAAAATATAATTTTCTACCTTAGTGTATATAATAAATGATTAAACCTGAATACGGGCAGTGAAGGGTGCGAGGGGTAGGTAACCCACGGCAAAGCCCCCACAACCCCCGGCCTCATTTCAGCGGTCAACATCCGCACCGCACATAATAATATGAAATACGGAAAATTAATACTCTTTTAGGTTCATTAAATATTGATACATGGAATTGTTCTGCACCCAGGCCGCAGCGTATTTGCATGGCTAAAATTAATATCCGCTGCATATTTCCACTGCATTGCAGCAACCCATATGCAGTTTTATATTGAAAATTCGGTTTGGCAATGAAACAGGACAAGTCAAAAATACCTACATTGCGTTCGTGTCACATTTGACTAGCCGCAACTATATTAGAGATAAATTTTATGTCATACCATATAAAATATAGTGTCAGTAGGTTACTTCGGTTTAGAAAACTTTAACGTTGAATAAACCAAATCCACTCGTTCGTTTTACCTTAAGATTTTTGTTGCCACGAATGAATGATGATAGCAAAATTAGTGCGAACAAAATTTTGACTAGTATAGCTACTTACAGGAGAAAATATACTACGCCAAAAACTGATGAGAAAGTGTTTATCCCTCATATACCAACCATGCAGTTGGTTCTCCAGGAGAGGGAGAAATGAAGAAATAGAACGAAATATCTTCACATGATAATTTACTGAATACTGTACCTACATTACTTCCGCTGTACTGTGTATACGTCATTTTCCAAAATGAGATGAAGCCACATGGACTTAATCTACTTTGGATCTGTAGCACCAGCTCTATCGACAAAGCAGCTAATTTTACAATTGACCAATGTCAATGACAGGGGAACGGGGGAGGTAGCTGCATCAAGCTCGGTTCTAATTTCAATTTTCATACTAGGTATTTAATTTTCCAAAAGGACAGAACTAATGAAAATTTGAAAATCAACACTGTATGGGCATATCCGCGGTCTATAGGCTTTGGCCAGGTCCATTTTCAGATGCAAGTTTTCCTTTGGGGTGGGGGGAATAACGTTGTTGTTGGAGAGAACAAACCCATTTGGAAAAGAGTAGGTACAACCCGAGAGATTCCTTGAAATTCCCTGTGATTCCATAAAGATTTCCAAAGATTCATAGAAAGATTTCCAATGATTCCCAACGAGATTCCCAACGAGTGGTTCACCCCTCGGTACAACCTTTGTACAATTAAACTAGTGGTACGAAATTGTCACATGCAAAATGCTCAACAGGTATGAAAACCTATAGTTCCTAAAAAGCGGAAACGAAGGGGGACACTCGGACAAACTTCTTGACGAGATGCCTGGCGATTAACTTTCAAAACAAGTAAGTATAAGTAAATACGACAGCAAAGTGACGTCCTATATCTAAATCTATGGATACACCGAAATTCTGGGACTGGAGAGTAGCACTTTGCATTGCTCTGTTGCACGTATGCACGTATGCACCCTACGCTGCAATTTGCTTCATGTTGCCTGGTTCCCCTAATCAAGAGTAAACTGTGTCCAGGCTAACCCAACTCCTCCCCATTAACTAGTTACTGGTAATTACTACGACCTCCCCTGCATGTTCCTACAACAACGTTATAGCTGTATTCCCGAGGGGTTAACTACTCCTGGAATCTCGTTGGGAATCTCATTGGGAATCATTGGAAATCTTTATGAAATCTCAGTATTTTTTGGAGTGGTTACCCCTTCGGGGTTCATCTTTCTATGAATATCGTTGGGAATCTTTGGAAATCCTTAAGGAATCTCAAGGAATCTCTGGAGTGGTAATCATACGAACATTATATCATTATTATAAAATGATAATTTATAAGTTACCTCACTGTTAAGTTACTCCCACCATACTTGGTTAAGAGAAAAACTCCGATTTTCTCGGAAATTTAACATGGTAAATATGGGAGAAAATCGCCAGTTTTCTCTTAACTGGGCACGGTGGGACGCACCCTGAAATGTGGAAATTACCTCTCATGATTTGTTGTGTGCGTTCCCAGTTCTCACGCACCATTATCATATGCCTGTTTGCAGTTAAACAGTGATTAAATTTCTCACTTATCAGGTAAGATCCAAATTTAAGCTCTGTTTCACCTTAATTACATGGCAGAAACCAGAATTAATGCAACTATCGCTGCGGAAATAAAATGAGCACCAAGCAGCATTAGTTACTGGTTTGCTTCTATGTACACGTGTATGTATAGTTATTTTCGTATAAAGCCTCCTGCAGGTGTATTCCCTTTCTTTAACGCCATAGCAAACCCACTCAACTAACACCTTCAAAATTTATTGTAAGAAGATAAGGCACGCCATGATGCAATATACGGGGAACAGTGCTTCTTACAATAAATTTTGAAGGTGTTAGTTGAGTGGGTTTGCTGGCGTTCGAGAAAGGGAATAGACCTGCAGTGGGCTATTATACCGTCCTTTTAACACCATTAAAGTTATGACCAAGGAGTGCGGAAAATGTCACAGGATGTCGGCGATTTGGTGAGAAGTAAGGCTGGTACTAACTTACACCCCAAGTCTCCAACACGACTCAGGTTGAAATATGATATGATATCGCTATGTACCTATACCTACAATGTCAGGCTTTGAGATGCCGATATGGCACTCCCCGAGTTCCAACTGTTTGAACAGGATGGAGAAGAACTTAAAATATAGGGCCTTCCAAGAAACGGTTCTCGAAGCGCAGGTTGATTTGGATTAAGAGGGTTCAGTCTCTCTCCAGTTAGCAACTCTAAGGTTCAGGTTCAGGCATCACATTCTCCACACGTTCATCTAATTCTCACATCTCAGGTATTAGGCGCCCAGCAGCTATACCCTCCCAGCAACTGCCTTAGCCTGATATAACCCCGGTGTTTGCCTAGACAGGAGGCGCCACATCTCTCCTAAGATCCTGGCATAACTCCCGCACCCAAATAATTAGTGGAGTAGGTCCAGGTAATTAGTACCCAGCCTCTCTAGACTTTAGGAAAATTAGTTTTTAATAATTTTGGAGGCGTTCGTTTTCGGATTGTTTCCCAACATTTAACGGCAAATACAAACTCAACCACCAACTCTGTCGTTGCCTTCACTCAGGCCATCAGCCTTTTTTCAAAACTGTAATTATTTGTACAAACCCCCAAACAGCCACTCGCTTGCCCCTCCGGGGCCTTGGGTGGTAAAACAAAAAAAAAAAAAAAAACTCAAGTATAGTTCCTACATCTAAGCCAGAGAAGGGAGGCAAATTGTGAGCACTACCTATAAATGCCATGAATATAATTACAATTTAATTTTAATCCCACCAAAAAGGGTCCTTGCACGCAAGACCCCTCTATACGCTGCAATTTGCCCGTTTCCCCTATAATCAAGAGCAAACTCTGTCCAGGACTTCCGAGATGAGTGTTTTAAAGATGTCTCATATGTCTTACAGCGTATTTAAAAGCGAAAGTGACAACAGGAAAAGTGATGCAAACAAATCGGAAAAAATTGCAAAAAAAAATTGCTACTGAAAGCTAGATCGCTCACAATCTGAAGAGGGAAAATTGAAGAGGAGCCGACAACGTTCTAGATCCTACAAGACAAAGCAGGGCTAAAAAGACACAAAACGAGAAAGAATTAGACTAAGAGAAGAGTATGTAACTAAACAAAGTTCAGTCTCGTCATCAGACAAACAGAGCGTAAAAAATAGAGCAGATAATGAAAGAGAGAGGAATAGGTATACCCAAGACAAAGTGAGCAAATATTTGTAGGAGTGCGAACAGAATCAGAGGACTGAGGAGCGATTACACGGTCAACAAATTATAAGAACTCATAGCTATTTGTTATTCATAAAACTGAAAAAGTAAATTTACTCTTTCAATGAATGAGTATGTAAAGTGCAAATACATTGGTTAGGCCATATGGAGTGGATGATGTTGAGCACAGACTGTGCGTACTCATTTAGCCACAGTTAATTCAAGAAACTGCCGCTTTAGTACCCACTAGTATGCACCACTATACTCCAAGTCAGGCTAGGAGCATACCGGTTTCTCATAATTTCTTGAAGATTTGGGTTCGATATCCTACCATACGCTAAAAATGCCAATCCGACCCTGAGCAGATATTTCCCTCATCAAGAAGAAGTTTTGATCAGCCCTAGATTGGCAAGAAATTATGAGAAATCGGTATGCTCCCAGCCTGACTTGGACTATACCTAAGTAAGTTCTGAGGGTGGGCAATAAGTGAGGAAAAAAACTTCCGGAGACGGTTTGTGTTCAGACATTTACAGACTTATATTACAAGTACATGGAATTTTGGAAATCTCAAGGTCTGAAACTTGAAAATAGTGATTCTTTCTTAAAAATTTCCATCCTGAGTGCGACAGGCCACAGGGCCGAGTGTTTTTTGTTTTTTCCTCATAACGTGCAGCCCAAAATCGTCTATAAACAATAGAATGCGGTTTAAGAAGACTTTCAGTTGACCCCGGACCCCGCCATTCACAACAGAGATGATAACGGATACAATGGGACACTGATGCACGTGCATGATTAACTTTCATCGTTTGACTTCTAATATATAATTTGTAAGTGTAGGTGTATGTGTAGATGCCAACAAGGCATTTGCCACAAACAAAATTTATAAATATCTGTAATAACCTAATTTGTGAGCCATTTTCACACAAAAAATCGAGGGGTTAACCACTCGTTGGGAATCTCGTTGGGAATCATTGGAAATCTTTATGAAATCTCAGGGAATCTTGGAATTTTTTTGGTGTGGTTACCCCTTCGAGATTCATCTCTCTATGAATATCGTTGGGAATCTTTGGAAATCTCAAGGAATCTCTGGAGTGGTTACCCCCTCGCAAAAAATCAACGTTGATGGAAAGTAAAATCAAATGTGACCTTATTAACACGAGTATATAGCGAGGCTCAAATTTGTTGATTATACCCGATTATACCTTAGTATAACTGATTCTAATCAGCTTGATTTTTATTTGATTGTATTGGTAAAAATGGCCCTAAGTATAACTGTTTTTAAAAACCAGCATAAATTACATATTTTTTCGTCAGCAAGAACTACGGAGGGACGTATTCTGACTTTACTGAAAGCTAACGAACGGATAACGGGAGGATGGACGTTCCCACCCTCATAAATCGTTTGATTTGAACAGTATGAAGTTTGCTATATACAAGGGTGGTCAGGAGGCCCTGCGTGCGTGACTGACGATTCAGACTTTCAGCATACTGGACGTTCCATGGACTGTGCATTCCACATTGCATGCAGGAATAATAGATTAAGGCCGGAAATACACGCTCACATTCTCGATTTAATAAGTCACCAAGAAAAAAAGTAAGAAAAGACTCAAGTGCGTTCCCAACTTAACAATAAAGATATGATGTTTTGAAATTTCACCCCTCCCCCCATCTTGTCAAGGAAGTAGCTTTACGAGAAACCTTTTTACACAAAGATTGTTGAAAATTCAAGGGAAAATGAAAGCAAAAAAAAACGTATCAAATAAGCCGGTCACTGTTTGACAGCCATCTGTTTGGTAGGTATAAATTTATTTTTCATTTTTCCATATTCTGTAATCGTCACACACTTTTCCAGCCAAACAAGTGAGTATTGACAACACCTGACTAATGCATGTCAAGGGTGCTGATTTACAACTATTTTAATAACCCAATTCAAATAGACATCTGTTCCAGTAAGCGGGCTGTCCGTGTCTGAAAGTTACGGCTTTGCCGTGCGTACCTACCGTTAATTTGGTATAATTAAGTGAGGCAGCTACATACATTTTTTTCGGTTGAACAGTAACTTGATCATATTTCGTTCAGCAGCAAGAACTTTAGAAAATCTGTTCATAGTTAAAATTAATTATAATCAATTTTAAGCGTCCAAGTCCCACCATGCACGCTCCCGCATTTGCAACCATGCACTATTTCTTTGGTTTGGTTACCCTTTTGGTTACCTACCCCTGACTTTCTCGAAAGCAGCACCCATGTCAATTATAGGTGTTTTTTAGGTAGTTTGTACTTAGGTAGTTTTTTTTTACCTTGGAGAAAGTAAAAATCGCAATCGCAATATTTCTGGAGATTTTATGTTTCCATAATCCTGGGGGAAAAGTGGAAAGGTTTTCCGTCCCAATCCCACAGCCAAAATATCAAAAAGAAAAAATTCAAGGAATGAAAAAAGTTCCAAATTATTAAAACTTTAAAAATTCTATTCCAATTAAACCACACTTCTACTTTCTCTTCAAAATGGAAAGAACCGCACAATTTTCCTAACAACCGCTCAGCCAGGATATACAACTTGGCCATTTCGGAGAAAAGTTAACCGTGTACTAGGTGGGACTGAGCAGGACTGTTAAAAATTCTTTTCCAGTATTTGTCTCAATTCGATCCTCTCTAGACCAACTGGTAAATTAGTGGTATCGCAATCCGACAACCATGCAGCCTGCACCAAAGTGGTTATCTCGCGAGGGAGTCCACTATTTCATGAGGCAGTGTTTACTCTAGCTTACACTATAATTAATTCACGAATTAAAACGAGGATATGAGAACACGTGCCGGGGTGCAGGCTGGAAGGATATTTGAAAAAAGGCGGTTGTTCGTGTGGGAAGATAAGACAGGTGGTGGGGGGTGGCGATCAACACGTGACCCTGCATACGTTACCGCAAGGCAGTGGACGACGTTCATTGTTTATGCCAATTGCAGGACAAAGGCCCTCTTTCAGTCTTGAGGGGATGCATAGATTCATCATTGCAATTTAATCGACGAGCACTGCCCTGCGGACCTCTTCAGTCTTCCAGCTGATACACCGTTCCCACGCGCTGCGAGCCCTTAAGTAGCTATCTTCATAAATGAATTGCGATAAAAGAATGGGGAAGGGTCATAGTGTAATGGTAGATTATAGGCCGTAGACAGTCATCCATGTAATAGGAAAAGAGTCAGGTGTGTCTGAAGTTTGAAGTACTGTTTTGCGCTCTCTTCTAACATGGCCCAAATGCCAAAACTATGGAATTCATTTTATTTTTAAAAAATTGGAATTGTTTTTTTTTCTTCCAAAAATACCTGCTCGTAGTACTTATAATTTGTGGCCTAGATTCGTGTAAAATAATGTCTCGTATCCGTGTAGGACGAGGGGTTATAACCACTCGTTGGGAATCATTGGAAATCTTTATGAAATCTCAGGGAATCTTGGAATTTTTTGGAGTGGTTACCCCTTCGGGATTAATATTTCTATGAATATCGTTGGGAATCTTTGGAAATCTTTATGGAATCTCAGGGAATCTCAAGGAATCTCTGGAGTGGTTACCCCCTCGGTGTATAGGATATAGTAATTTCCAATAATTGCAACATATTTCTCCAGTTTCCTCCGAAATATGATGCACCTGCACGTATATTAATTTCCGACTATGTAGAACAAGACCTGGAGGTACAAATGGAATTTTCAGCTGGATGAAAAATATGTGAGGGCCCCATCCCCAACCCAGAGTTATTATAAATATTATGTACCTATATGGTGGCAAATCAACTCTCTAAAAGTGTGTGTGTATGCATACGTACCTATATGTACGCACTCTGCGGAATAGCAATAAGATTGCATCAGAGAGCATCAATAATGAAGGTCAGAAGGAGAGGAGATGAGATGAACACATTACCGAGCGGAGGGCGACGTATAATCACATGCAAATTCAAGCAGCCTGACAATAGGTGAGTGTTGACCAAACCTTGCCACCAGGCACAAACCTACCAGGTCAAGTCATGAGGAAATAAAAGCTCTCTAATGGAAAGGAACCATGTCATTCAGTTTACAGACTTTTTTTTTTCTTTTCAAAAAAGGGTCTATAGATACCTATAGACTGTCAACTTATGGGAAACCCATTTTTTTGGTATTTTGTATGAAAACGGTAGGTACAGGTACTTTCTTGCCCTATTTCACTAGACAGCGCATTGGTTTTTATCAGAAGAGTGGGGGAACGCTCCCCAGTACACTTATAGGCAGGAGCCCTTTGTGTCACCCTTTGTGCACACGAGATGTAGTTCCAATAATACAAATTGTTTTTTTTTTCGCATCCGAATAATAAGGAAATAGAGCCGGCCCGAACGCGAACAGTCTATATTGGTTACAATAATTATTAACTGCTATATACACGGTTTTACTTCGGGAAAATAAATTAGTTTATTAAAATGGCTATGTCAATGGGATAATCGAACATATAGGATAGGTAAAATTTAGTTCTTTATTCACCACGTATTTCATTCGTTAATCGAGTCATTTTCTTTAGTTTAAAGTCAATGGTTCCAGGAAGATTGTGAGCTCTGGAGTAGACTGGAGGCTTAGGCCAGCAGCTAGCATCCACTGGAGAGGCGGAGCCTCGTTGGGAGCATAACAATGGCCGTCTCACCTCCCCACATTCCAGTGGCGCCATCAGCTCCGGTGTCTAGTTAGTAGTGGCCCAATCCTTCTCAGGTTTCATCACCTAAGTAGACCTCATCAAATCTCCGAAGGCTCCGGTAGCTAAAAGAGGACAAGCCTTATCATGGAGAACGTCGGCCAACGGAATTACAAATTTTAAAAGGAAGCCGGATCGGACAAAAAACTGCATACACATACACAACACAGATTATTTCCAATAAAAATATAAAATTTAGCTGCCCTGTATTTATATGCTTATGGAAACCGTTTCTTCCTCAGAGGGTTAACGATTATTGTATTTGGTAAAAAATAAAAAATAAAATGCACGAAAACCTACTTTCTCGTCATATCTAGCGAGAAAGTGAAGACTCGTCTTCGAAATACATGTACTGTACGCTATCGATTACCAGGGATTGGTTACGTCTACAGGTTCTGTTATACAACCGAACCAATAAAGGCAATAAATGTCGCAAATTATAAAAGTCGCACATACGGAAATCTCGAAAAATTACTATGGCTGAACAGTCAGAAAGCGAATTGGCGGTTAATTATTTCTTTGAACAACGAACAAAAACAAGAGCAGCATTTTGAAAAATTACAAATTTTCAATATGCTATTCTAAAAGCAAGCATATGCACTTCCTTCTGAAAGCAAAAAGAACTGCTTAATTCTATTCGTATTCCTAACAATTCTGCCATCACACTTTAGACATCCCAATTTTCCGTATAGTATTTGAAAAACTGGAAAAACCGCTACATGCCCTGCCCCCTCAACCACCCTTCGTCACCATGCAAAGGATGAAAAAACTTCTGCATGGTCCCACTCAACCCTGCGATTGATTTTAAATTTTCATCAAAGTACTGGAACAATAAGCAATAAGCAGAGCGAACATAAACACCGCATGAAGTTAGTTGCTACCTACGTGGAGCGGGGGGCACAGCCAATAAATTAGCAGAATTGGACATTGGTGAAATAAAACACGTGAAATTAGATTTGAGCAGGCGGACTGTTTGCCAACGACCGGCACAAACAAGCAAACAACAGACGGACAAAAATGCGGCCGGGGACGCTGCAGTGGGGAGGGGAAGGGGCAGAGTAGCGGGGGCGACTCGGGGAGGCAGCAGCCAAAACTATTCGATCGATGTCCGGGCTGCAACTATCGCGCGGACCCTGGTCACTATCCATATCCGCAAATTAACACTATATAGTGCTGCTCGGTGTGCTGATCCCAGTTTTCTGAGGATACACTCGCAGAGACTGCCCCAGTGATGGATGAACGATGACCATGAACCATGATGAATAACTTTTCATGCTCTCTCCTATAGCATCCTAAAATTCGAACTTTCTGTATTTTGATCTGAACGAGGGGTTAACCACTCGTTGGGAATCATTGGAAATCTTTATGAAATCTCAGGGGATCTTGGAATTTTTTGGAATGGTTACCCCTTCGGGGTTCACCTTTCTATGAATATCGTTGGAAATCGATGGAAATCTTTATGGAATCTCAGTGGAATCTCAAGGAATCTCTGGATCTGAAGGTCTCATGTCTCAGGATATCGCTGTATCTACCTCCTCCTTGAAAAGATAACGCGACTAGAGTCAAGTATTCGCGCTGACTGATGAATAGGCACGGGAAGACAAGGTATAAAAGGGCAGAGGGGGGCGGTGGTTCCCAGGCCGCTCCACAGGGCGGTAATCCCATAACAACGACGTACAAGCCCACAAAGCAGCTCGGTTTCACGGCCAATCATCCCCAATGCGTCAATGAAAATATCGGGTGCAATCCCCCTCGCTCCATTGACTCCATTCAAACGTCAACTGCGGACCACACGGCACCTGCATCACTGCTTCTCTGCGATTTCTTCTGCCGAATCGAAAATTCCGATTCCGAATCAAATACAAATTAAATTTCCACTTTTCTCTGCATCAACATTCTACACCGTATCTCCCTATAGCGGGAGTACATGGTGCTGAGCGATGAAAGCAAACTTCCTGATTTATCAAGCTCAAAAAATGTCAAGGAATAAGTGGCGTGACACCATAAATGAAAGTCCTCTTAAAACCTTAAACCCTGAAGTCATACTGGAGACTGGTGATTACTTCAAAGTCGGGGATGAAAATATGAAAAACATGGAATGTAGGGTATAGCTGAAAATGATCACTTTCATAATAATATGGAAACAAAAAAATTATTTGGCTGTCATCTTTGCTCTAGTAAATTTTAATTTTTTCCTTTCCCATATTAAGAGTTTGTAGAGAATTTTGAGAGAAGCCTCTAACACAAATTAGAAGTTGATAATTATGAAGATAAACTTCAGATGACAACAATGTTTTCTATAGCCAAACATCATTTTTCAAGGAGAATTTTTATCTTGCGGACTCTTTTAAAATTTGTACTTCCATGGTCAAACTGGATATCGGGGACATGGCTCAAGACGACTTCACGAATAACTTGACGAGGTGTGATGGTGTGAATGGACAATTAACGCTCGTTGTAGCGTGTGTGCTGTAGTAGAGTTAGAGAACACAGAGCTGTGACATGGCACTTAGCGTCTTGTTCAATAAGCTCACCCAAGCGTGAACAAGCAGCCCCTCAACACCTGTGGGATGCCTGCAGCATCGGTACACAGCAGAGGCGCCAGAAGAACGAAAAAACAGGGGGGGGGGGAACTCAGTAGCCCTAGCGAAGTTAGTATACACCTTACCCAACAACCCTGTAAACTGTAAAGGAATAAGGGGGCTTATTTTAATGTGTCATTCAGTCTCAATTATCGTGACCACTGAACACGATAAGAGTTGATTTGATTAGATCCACACGGCACCAAAAAACTGAGTTGATCCACCCAAAACAGATCTTGCACAGTAGTCGTAAGGAAATGGGAAGTACTGAAAATCCAGGAGCAGCATCGTTCATATTTTATGACTGCCTGTGAATTTATCTATAATTTTAACGCAATGCACTTTGAATATGAATGCAAGTGGTGCAAATTTTCCCCCCTCTCCCCTATACTTTGCAGTGACATCGGACGAACATGAACCGGAAAAGGTAAAAGCTCGAACATTGAATTTTCTTTGGAATCAAGTTGGGACGCACAAACAAGGGTTCTCCCTCGTTTTTAGTTCCAAGGGCAAGATAATTAAAGTAAGTAATTCATTCGAAATTCTCGAGAAGTTTGGAACACAACCGATCGACATGGCTTAGCCAACAGCATAAAATGAGGCACAATGATCCCCCAGCAAATTTCCTGTCTGCGCCAATGGCGGACAAACTCAACGATGCGTGAAAAACCTTCTGTCTTCTCACCGGTGTATGACAATTCGACTGAAACAGTAACTATACGTATGAATGTAGATCTTTTGTTCCATTTCTATGAAATGCAAATTGCAGAATTACTTATCTATACAGTCTCATTTTTATCAGAAGGGTCTCAATTTTTTTTTTTCAGTATGACTTTGCTAGTATAGAGATTTATGCGAGACGTAAATTCAACCGAGTTTATCATGTTCCTTCATATAAAAATCAACTACCACAGAGGCTTTAAGGTCAAACCCTGCAAGGGATTGTTGCATGCATGGAAACGCCGGATTTTGAGCAATTATTCATCATGCCTGGATATAAGATGTGACGAGGGGTTAACCAATCACTGGGAATCTCGTTGGGAATCATTGGAAATCTTTCTGAAATCTCAGGGAATCTTGGAATTTTTTTTGGAGTGGTTACCCCTTCGGGGTTCATCTTTCTATGAATATCGTTGGGAATCTTTGGAAATCTTTATGGAATCTCAAGGAATCTCTGGAGTGGCTGATGTGAGCAGTCAAATTATCAGAACACTACTGATCAAAGATGTAGTAGTTTTCTAATTTTCACAATAAACGAAATGTTGATTTAGTGACATCTCGATAGGACTTCAGGCTGGAGTGATGGGCGCGATGTTTGCTCTTCATGGATGTTCCTATACTTGCTCTCACAAAGCCTGACCACAGTTTGAGGGATTTCACGGTGCTCTGATCGGACACGGTATGTACTGATCCGACATGGCTCGGCCGACAACCAGTTCGCCATAATACGCATTTCAGTGTCTTGCTTTATTTATTTAGGACACAACTCCCCGGCCAGTGAGTAAGTTTAACATGGGACACACCCTAATCCCAATTTCAAACATCCTTCGTAATTTACAATAGAACACGCCTTTATATTCTGTTTGGAAACAAATTTTCAGGATACACGTATATTTTATTCTGCAAACCTGACTTGTACCCACAATCTGTGATTTCCTTTGAATTCCTTCACTTTTACTCTTTAGTGAGTCGATTCTACGTATAATTCCCATTTGTTGCCATTCAAAAATACGGAGCCCCCACCCCTCTTTAGCTGACGTCACATTTTTCGCGGGAAGTTACTACGGGAATAAATCGAACTATCTCTGAAAAAAGTCATGTACCTTTTTCCAGGATCTTGGGAAACAAAGTTCAGTATCGAATACGAAAACAACAGTAATTTCTCGCCACATATTGCGAGAAAAAGAAATAATGTTGAAGAATCTTTTGAATACTCCGTACATAGTTTTGCCAAAATGGTATATTATAATAAGCAATACCTTAAAGTTTAAGGCTTAAACGAAATCAGAAAATACATTAGAAGCTTGAAGGGTTTCAGGGGGAATCGTGATCTTCTCTCCATAAACAAGATTACGGTCCATTTATGACATCATCACAAAGAGCAGAATGTGCCATTGATGCCCGGTCAGAATGGCCATCTAGAAAGACTGAATAGATGGATGGACAAAGAAGTGTCGCCCGCACTATGCGGCACCCAGGACCACCACCTCTTTGTCGCTGCTGCTATGTTTTGACAGCCGATGCGACACGGAGTATTGTTGACAAAGGTATGCCTTGCAAGAACACGGAACAGCTCGAACAAGAGCACAATGACACGACTTCCTGCCAAAACACTCGTCCTTCAAGCTGTACGACTAGAAACTGAATGAGTCAGTGCATCCGCAGACAGTATACAGAGGCGCGGAGTTAGTCCTAGAGGAAATGTAGCCGTTTTAAAGACAATTTTCTTTTAGAACATACTTGGAATTTTTTTGGAGTGGTTACCCCTTCGGGGTTCATCTTTCTATGAATATCGTTGGGAATCTCAAGGAATCTCTGGAGTGGTTACCCCCTCGGTGGAGTTGGACTCTATTCCCCGAAAACACTGCACATTCGCCTGGCTTCGCCCCTGACGGTGGCAGCCCCTGTCACTGGTGGCTGAGTGTTTGCGTTGACTCATTATGCATACACCACTCAGGGAGGGGTGACCGTCAATCAGGGCACACAGCAGCCAGCATAGCCAGCATGCTGCACTATGTAGGCGCCACTATCACGCTCATCCTGTCATCGGCTCGAGTTACAAATAGATGGAGAATTTGGTATAAAATGGCTATTTTGTTTATATAATGGTGGAAGCTCTTGGAAGCAAGAATGATAGCCAGACCATACCTATTGCGAGGGGCAACGGCAGGAGCTAAAATAACTTACAAGTTCAAGAATTATTGCGTGGGAGTTTGAAACAAAAAACTAGAACTATAAAACTCCCAACATTTTACAGCATTGTGGGTATGCTATAATCAATTTTAGACTCAACGTTTAACGTCCAAATCTCCGCAAGGCTCAGGCAAATTAATTATACTCCACGCGCATCTTGGATGATAGTGAATTCAGACTTAACGAAGGGTGGATAGGCTACAGATATGTGAATTGTCGTTGTTAAACTCTTTAAAATCATTGTGACCCTACTCCTCCAGTCTACTTCTGGTTCTGAACAAAAAATAATTTTGGGAACCCTGTGTTTTTTTGAAAACAATGTGTGTAGTTACTGTCATCCAAGATGCGCGTGGAGTATAGGTATAGATAGGTATAGCAAACGCAGTGGGATATGTTGCCCTATTATAATTTATAATCATATAGGAAGTTTGAATGAAAATTGTATTGAATGTATTCATCAAGGATAGGTGATGTGATGATCGTGATAATGACATATATCTACTGAGATCTGCATGTTTTATGTAGGAAAAAATGGAAAAATTAAGTCCACACTCACCGCATGTGGGCAGTGAAGAAATGGAAAACTTCAAGAAACCACTTTTCTAGTCAGTAAAATACTGTGTAGAAATATGGTATTATGAGTATTTTTTTAGTTTTGTGGAAGGAAAAACGTCAGATATCTCACGTGTTAGCTAAAAAAACGTCGTGTGGAAGTTTAGCTTTGTAATTGAAATGCATGAGCGGGAGTTGATTCAGGGAATTTGCGGCTGTCAATCAGAAGGAGTCAATATTGTTGCTGTCGTTAGCGGGTCCGCTCGCGCAAATACGTGTGCGTTCTTCATTTCCAGCGCAAACATTTGAGGTACCAATCAAAAACAGCCGCGCGACCTGTCCTCATGGTCTGCAGGATTGGCTCACGCTAGTTTACAATGCGGAAGATCTTACTACCTAAAGGTGTCGGTAAGAGGAAGGTTATATAAAACTTGTTCATTTAAATTAGAAATCCTGTTTAGAAATGGGCACTTGAGCCACTTGGCAGTGTGAGCAGAGGCACTGTATAATTTAATTACAAACGGTAGCAATAAGTATTTAGGTAGATCATCGAAAAAATACATTCGTCAAGAATACGCTGGTATTCTAGTTCATAGATTTCGAAAAGACGATGTTACTTCAGGGGTAACTTAAGACTATCCACACAGTCTTGTTTGTTTGTTTTCTCTTATATTTTTGGGGGGATATTTCGGTATACCTACTTTACATATTTAAAATAAAATATTATAAATAGGAGGTGCCCAACGCGGGTAAAACCCGTGATGCGCCCCTACGTAAAATGAAAAATTAAGAAAATTAAAGGAAAAAAAAACTGCACCTATACACACCGAAAGAGGAGTAAGTAATATTTCAGTCCAGCCCAGAATAATTTAAATAATTATCCACTGATTCCATTATGTGCTCTACAATTAACATTAACATTGTGTCCACTGCCTGGAGTCTGGCGTCTTCAATTTAGAGATACGTGACATATGCCAAGTTTTTGGCGATATGACTGATGACAGAAAGAGCACGAAAGCAACCAGACTTTCTAAACAATTTCTAATTCAATTTCCAACGCAGCTGCATCGTTTTGGAATCTAAAGCTCTCCAGGAATGATGAAATCAACAAGCATCGAACCCAACAAGAGGGGAGCCGAGAGAGTGATAGCTCCAGGTAGGTAAGGGAAGACATGCATGGGAGAGGCGGGAGAGGGGGGCTGAGGGGCCTCAGGCGACCGCGGCCTTTCTTCATTTTGAGAGCGATGATCAAAATGGCGGCGGGTCGGGGCGCTCATCAGTACGGAATCCTACAGCAGCACGGGGCGCCTGGCGCCACATAGGGAAGCTTCATCGCTCCGTCGGGCACACCCGTCCGTCTTGCTGTCATGACAGCGTTGCCATAGGAACGGTGTGGCAGCGCGCAAGCCGTGCACTTGGAGCGGGAAGTTAAGTCAATACACCGAGGCATCGACGACCGACAACTTGTCCGACATGGGCCGACAGCCCAGGAACATCGATTCAACACCGATTAAAACTACACCAATCGAAACAAGATCGGTAATTAGACTTACTATCAGTCTGCCGTTATTTGCTAACACAAGTACCCTGCATGGCGAAACTTTGCCGTTATACCTGGTGGGGAGGGGGTATTCCCACACGCTGAGGGGGACCTTGGGCCTTAGTAGTGGAAAGGGGGGGTACGGGGGGACAGACAAATCCAAATGTCTTGTCCTATTTGGTGCCTTCGGGCCACAGCATTGGATTGGTTATAGTTCCAAAAAACAATCAACCAAATGTAAAAAAAAAAAAAAAAAATCTTAACTGAATTTCGAAAAGACCTTATTTATTTATTTAATTTAGGTGTCCCACAATTTTTTGTTTTAATTTAGGCTGTGTCCCACAATTTTTGGTTAAGGGAAAATTGACGATTCTCTCTCATGCATGTTATATTTCCAAGAAAATAGAAAGTTTTCTCTCAAACGAGGATGGTGGGACGCAGCCTTAGTAGCCAAGTACCTAATTAAAATTCATTGAAAAAAATCAGTGAAAAAATTTTTGGTTATAAAAAATTTCAGTACCTATCCAGAGGTACAGCACAAGACACAAGAATATAAAATGAAAATACTACTGGAATTGTACACTATAGTTTTATATACCCGTTATAAGAATGTCAGTTCCAGCACGACAGAATAGTACGCGGAGGCTCAAGTGGTAGGACTGGCAGGCAGCATTGTTCGAGGGTGGAGGTCTGGAGGACCTTCCTCGCCCCCAGTGAGTTCTTGGAACAACATAACAAACGCGGTGAGAGCTTGGGGATAGTGGGGATTGTATCCAAACACTGCCCCAGACCACGACAGCTCACGAGTGTTTGCTTAATGCGGAGCATGAATCACATCTAAATATTGATGTGAAGTGTCCAGTTCTCCAGACCTCTACTTCTCCGAGGACCTTCCTTACTGTCAAGACTCAGATCCAGAAGGCCTGTCCGAAGCGTAATATATCACAAAAAATGATAAACCGATTAACATAACGTGGTCATTGTCTTTTACGCTGAGTCGTGTTTACTTCTTTTTAAACTCGAAAACTAATGCGAAGGGCAGCTGGCGCCAGGCGCCCAGAATGGTCAGGATTTGAGGAAATTGGTGTAAACCCATACACACAGTCGCAGTTCGTAGAGTACAATCGGCTTCAAAAATAAGAATGGAGTTCCATAGGTGGGTGATTCCACTCCACAGTAGTGACATTTGAAGCTGACAGAGCAACATGAAAATATTATCTCGAATGCCGTATATTATACGAGCAACAGCGACGATGCCAATTTCCGAAACGCTACAAATAACTCATTGTGCATCGCGCCCATCTATCAATCTTAAAATCACAACACGGATCAATTATTAAGGTCTCCGAAGCCCCATTAGCAGAAGCGTTTCAGTACGTATCTATACGTGTAGATCCAGAACAGATAAAATTATTTTTGCCCAGATAGTGCGAAAAACTAAAGAGTGGGTGCGAAGTCATTATGTGAGTGCGTATACGTCAGGGTACGTTGGGTAAAAATAGGACGATATCCATCAAAGAAGTTTTGCCTTATTCCGTAGCCGCTTCATAGAGCACCTCATAATGTGTGTAATGCAGAGGGAGGATACAGGGCAGAAACTCCCATGACCTCCGATCCGTTCCGCCATTTGTCATCCCATTGATATACCACGGCAGCACCATACCCCGCCCACAATACTTACATGCAACATTATAATCATGACAGTATATTCTCATATTTCGCACAACCCTCTGTCAACAAACCATAGATCCTTTCTTTCCATCGGATTAAAAATTTATAGGAAATTGGTGCAAAGGTCAGAATGTGACACATGAAAAGTTAGAGCTACAAATCGTGAGAGTTGTGGGTTCATTCATTGGTATTCGAATCCGAACCCAATATTTTACTGTTCCTCTATCTCTATCAATTTTTTATTATTTCGTAGGTATAGGAGCCTGGCGAAGAGTCCTTTTGTGAAAGTAACGAGACCCCATAATCGGCTTATGAACTATACTGGTAAGAGCCTATAAAGGGGTAAGCGGCCGAGATCCAGAGCCTCTGCATGTCCATGGCACTGAAACAGAAATCTGTTAGTAACACGGTCTCGAGCACGGTCTCCACTAGTATGTTGAAGAAATTCTAGCGCGAACATTGGACGCTACATGCAGATGCAGATGTAATATCATGCCCCCTTATCACCCTCGCCCTTCGCCCCATCACGCCGCGGCGAGCGATCAACGTCGCCGGCGGGTTCGCTGCTGGGTCACGTGCGGCTTGGAATTAACCCTGAAATGAAGTCATAAAAGTTTGATTAACGCAAGACAGAGCGGGGGACAGTAAATACCTGGGGTATTTGCGGCGCCGCGGGAATTTCCAAATATTTGCAACTTGTCGACCCGAGTACCGTCGTTGAGAGCTCAGCACACACTTTCCCGCTCGGAGCAGAGCCATGCCGTGTCGTCACTCGTCAGTCCTGAGTCCGCCCTTTCCTGCCTGCTGCCTGACCTGTTGCTTCTCATTCAGTGAATTATGCCAAGTAACAAATTTAGGTGTTTTCAGGACTTTCAAAACCTAAGGAATGTTAGAATATTAAAACAATACGCGGAAGAGGATGAAGTCATAGTAAACAGCACACTGCAGGGCCAACTGCTATGCAAAAGGGGTGCAAATGGTTAAGCTCTATAGAACGATGAGAACAGCTTCGCTTTGGCAGCAAGAGAATTACGTGCATGGCTTTCCAACCCCCTCAAATGAGTGACAATGAAAATTGGGTTTATTTCAGATACCAAAAAAACTGTTTTACCGAATGTACAAAACAACCAAAACCCGTCACCCGGCTAATTCGAGGGTTACTGCAAAAATCGCAAAGTAATAAATCTACTTCAGCTACTGGTATCGCAATACATGAACAGGTCAAAAAATTAAGATATAACGATCCAGGACGCAGGTACTCGATTTTATCCTCCTTACACCTGACAATCAGAGAAACTGATTAATGGGGAAATCAAGAAACTAATGGAAAAGAGCTCGAAGCCAGTCGAAACCTTAAGGATCCGACAGGGTTATCAACGCATCTGTGAACATCGGTTGCGTTAAATTCACTTTTAGCAAATGAACAAAACAATGATTAACCGTGAAGTAACAGGACAAATAGAAACAGAATGGATGTCAACCTAATTGCAAACTAGACCATGCTCAACAACCAAGAGGGGAGAGAGGTTACAATCGTACAGCGACAGTTTAAGTAAGATCAATGAAAAGTCGTGTTGGCAATTTGGGCAATATCCATTGAACGGATGTTATTGTGGGAGGGCTAGTGGGGCACACGACGTGCTCACTACAAAAGGCAGAGAGCTGCAGACCCCCGCTGATGAGCACAGCAGGGCGCCTATTCACCCCAGCTACACTACACACCTATACATACTACACGCATTACACCCACCATTCATTCCTCACTCCATTATTCAATTTGTAGCAGTAAACTCGTTCATCTAAACACGGAACAGAGGGAAAGAGGAGGAAATTAACCGGACTGCAGAAAAGTTATGGGAATGACCTGCTAGCTATAATTGCATGCGAAATTCACGACCTGAGTAACTTCTGACCAACTTCGGGACTAATGCAGATGCAGTACTTCTGACCAACTTCGGGACTAATGCACATGCTGTACTTCTGAGCAACTTCGGGACTAATGCACATGCAGTACTTCTGAGCAACTTCGGGACTAATGCACATGCAGTACTTCTGAGCAACTTCGGGACTAATGCACATGCAGTACTTCTGAGCAACTTCGGGACTAATGCACATGCAGTACTTCTGAGCAACTTCGGGACTAATGCAGATGCAGTACTTCTGAGCAACTTCGGGACTAATGCACATGCAGTACTTCTTTCATAATTAAATGAGAGGGAATTTTCTGATGGTTTTAAGACGCTACTCCAATTTTGTAAAATCGGTAGTTTTTTTAACGTACTGTCGGTATATTGTTAAACTTCTGTAAAAAGCTTCAGCTAAAGTCCCTAACTTGGTGTACCGTTCAAAAATTTAATTTTGACATTTACCAAAGTTATTGAGGCGTTGGCTTAATGAATCCCAATAGACCCACGTATAGAGTCTGTCGCAAGAAAATTTGGGAAAGAAGAAGCTGCACGAGAAAAGGAAGATTAGAGCACTACAACATTTGGATAAAGCGGGGCCAATTAAAATACAATAAACAAGTTGTAAGTTCCAAGACAAAGCTCGTTACGAAAGTTGCTAATAAAACGGGTTCTTACAATATTCCGGCAGCTGAAACTTACATGAGAACTGCCAACTAGTACCCCAACTTTATTAATTAAGCATAATGGAGGCGGATGTACGGATGGGATGAGTATAAGAAGACTTTACAATTTCTGCTGGCGTTATACGGAGGGTTGTTCATTTCTGCTTGACAACTCTCAATGCTCCCTTTCTTTGAAACGTTCTGTTGATTTTTGTGCCGTAAATTTTCAACTTGAAATTTGAAATTGAATTTTTAATTAACAAAAAGGAGATGCAAAGCTGTAATTTTCCGCTAAAGAAGTCGCTTTACTAGATTTCTGGAGAACTAGAGCTTCTTGATGGATTTAAACATATAGGAACAAATAAAATCACCGAAGAATATTCGGAAAGTCTAACGTCGATGAGTTCAGTATACCATTGGCTGGCCGCTCTAGTAAATGTCATGTCGATGAGCTCAGTACCAAGTACCACTGACTGGCCGCTCTAGTAAGTGTCATGTCGATGAGCTCAGTACCAAGTACCACTGACTGGCCGCTCTAGTAAGTGTCATGTCGATGAGCTCAGTACCAAGTACCACTGACTGGCCGCTCTAGTAAGTGTCATGTCGATGAGCTCAGTACCAAGTACCACTGACTGGCCACTCTAGTAAGTGTCATGTCGATGAGCTCAGTACCAAGTACCACTGACTGGCCGCTCTAGTAAGTGTCATGTCGATGAGCTCAGTACCAAGTACCACTGACTGGCCGCTCTAGTAAGTGTCATGTCGATGAGCTCAGTACCAAGTACCACTGACTGGCCGCTCTAGTAAATGTCATGTCGATGACCTCAGTACCAAGTACCACTGACTGGCCGCTCTAGTAAGTGTCATGTCGATGAGCTCAGCGCCCGCGGGAAGAATTCACACCCTCACTCTAAGGATGGACCACCCACTGCGCGGCGCTATACCCCTTGACTACTTATAGCTATACCTCTAGGTATCCTACTGTACCTATCACCTGATATAACCATTAACTTTGAAGCAACAATGGCTCAACTTAAACCTATTGTACAAAGATACTTCTCACCATGAAGCCCTTCAAACCATGTCAACCAACAAAACGTGTGTAGCCATAAAAGGAGCTTAAATATACTGTCCTCGTGGTTACGAGGGTAATTAAATTAATATATACCTACATAATATAGGTTTAAGCTGCACTCGAGTGATATAGGTACTTAACTGTATGAAAACTCTCATTCAGTCCAAAGTAACAAGTCAATGGTCGGATGTGCAGCTATTTTTTTTTCTCAGAAAGTCCACATGTCAGATAATAGTATAGTTAACAAGCAAGTAGTCGGATGTGGCTTTAACTTTAACCCCGAAAAAAATTAAGTTTCGGTTAGAAACTTATTTGGGTAAGAAGTGACACAGTTAAAAATTTGCCAGGCAGGCATGGGAAAGTATGACGGTTGACGGCGTCTTCATAGTACTAAAAAATATTAAAAATGAAAATGACATAGAGCACCGGAAGTGAGCAATGACCGCCACGCGTCCAACTTGAACACCGGAAGCAGTCTTAACTCACGACGAGTACGGCGGCCGATGGTCATCGCACGGTCCCACAGGTAGGCTGCTGCCGTGTGTTTATTTATTATTTAAAAGCTGCATTAAGAACATGACCTATGGCCGGTAATAATAATTGACGAATACGTGACGTCCCATGCATAGAAATTGCGAATGTTTGCATGACTATGATGTATGTAAGGTTGTGAGAAGTGGAGACGCAGTAAGGAGGGTGAAGCAGTTCCGGACGTACGTCGCTCCCCAATTAGCTACCTAGCTCATCACAGAGTAATATGTCACGTGCTACGTGCTCAACTTTTAAAAGTTGAAAACTACTTTCTGAATTACGTCCCACAGTTACAATTAGATCGCGTTTTCCGGTAACTTAAGTAGTATTTTAGTCATCGCCTTTCACTGAACTTGAGACATAGAACATGATTGCTTTCAGTATAAATAACGAATTCTCGCTTGGAAAATACTAGGTTTAACGTTTAAGAAGAAAATAGAAATAGAAAAGCAAGTGTTGAACACATAGCTTCTAGTCAGGAACAGGTAAAATGGTACACCTAAGCTAAAAATACCTCGCTGCTCCGGCAGGGCTCACAAATATGTTATTTTAATATTAAAAGATAAAAGAGGTGGTGGTGTTGGAACTAAGGATTGTACAATATTAAAATGATTGTTCTTCAGTAAATATCGTATCTGTTTGAATTATAGAGCGGGCAAATATAGGAAGAGCAAATATTTGCAGGAGAGCGCGGAGGAAGGTGGCTTGCACGCTCGAAATTAAAAGCACACAAGGAAAATAGAGCAGTGAGGGGCTGGTCCCCCTCTCCCCAGCTCATCACCCCCCCCCCCCCCTCCACCCCTCCCCCCATTTCCCCACCTCTTCTACCCAACCCCCTTCCCAGGCTCCACAGTGTTCAGAATTCATCCCACTCGGATGCGCCAGGAACATCCCACGTTTTCTCTCACTTGAACTTGGTGAGAAATTAATTTTTTTTTTTTTTTTGTGGACGTGGAAAATACAGATTTTTCTTTCTTGTGTGAGACATATCACAGAAGTTTCACGAATTTAGTTTGTTGTAAATAAAAAGGTCAGTTATCGGACTGAGAGTCATAAGAAGATTTTAGATTTTAATAATAGATTTACACTTCCATCAATTTGAATGTAACTTGGGGCATAGCATCACAGGGGCAGAGATGACTGAAGGCAGACAGGAGTAGGTGGTGACAAGGAGTGTGTAACATCCATGCCATCACAACAAGGGAGAAACTTCCTCACACCAGGATTCGAACCTAGACCTCTAACCTGTCGCAGACCACTCGGACAGTGTGAGAAGGCTAATCAACAATTATTTCATAGACCTAGTTAGGGACAAAGAAAACTCCCCGCTGATGCAATACGGTTCCATTATGGGAGCGTATATTGTGCTGACACTACTATAAGCTGTGTCTATAAGCTGTGTCTATAAGGGACAGCTAGCATATTCTATTAACAAAATATGCTCTTGTAATCTTGGGGCTGTAACTCTAAATTTCACACAAGCACGAAAATTTACCCCTATTCCATTGGAAGAATATAAATTGCAGCAATATGTCGATGGTCTAAATTATGATGAGGACGATCGTAACAAACTACCAACAACAATGGGATAAGTGGGCAAGATGTGACGCATGTGTGTGAGTGGGCACTAAGCAGTGGTTGGCCTGACGAGAAGCGATAAAGCCCCCAGTGCTGTAGTCGGTAGATGAGCGATGGGGGTCAGCCCGGCCAGGGCAATGATGGATCAACGCGACATCCCCCCCGCACTCTCAATACCCTGCACGAATGTTAAAACGAAAAATGCTGACAAGAAGCTAAAATGGGAGGGTATCAGATATTTTTGTCGCAGTGATGTCTTTTTAAGGGTGAGTTGTATTCCGGAGTTGGTGAACTGGGTGAATTTTGATGCAATAGGGACTCTTAACAATAAATATTTCTTAAATATTAATCACTTTTATTTGTACATGTTGAGTGTCTTATCATTAATGTCTTTTAACTTCAACGATTTTCAGTGAACAAAGACAACACGAGTACATCAAAGTAAATGGTAAAAAAGTTTCGATGCAAAGCTCTTTGGAATAGTTACTAAACAATGTCCCGGCCTCAGTGGTAAAAACGATTTAGAAAACCATAAGCACCGATTTTCAAAGGCAACAACTTCGATTAAACAAACATGCCTGTAACCAGGCTTAGTTTACGCTAAGGCTTATGGACGGAAATTGTAATCTAAGGAATTAGTAGTATTACGATCACCACTTGAAAACTCCAACAACTGAATGTCCCGCGGTGAGAAATCTTGGATTTTAGTTTACTTATCCTAAGTCATTTGAATTTTTACCATTGATAATGCCTTAATTTAATCAATATCCTAAACGGTTAGGTTACCATTACCCAAGTCAGTATTTATTTCTACGCTACGTTACGTACTTATACGACAAAGTGGTGCAATGGTTTTAGAACACGAGTGGAGATTCATCAACTACAGAAATACTATGGTGCTACATTACACTAACAATCGATTGGTGTCTTTGACAAACCAGCAATCAGGTAAAAAAATGCAATAAATGAAATCAGGAGATTCAAAGTCAATAACTCCCAGACTTATCCACCACTATGTCCCCAACAACCGATAGCTCCATAGTAGTCACGAGGTAAAAACATACCTCAGGCACATTCAGTTCGAAACCTTAACCAGGCAACCTTATGCACGACCCAAAATCGGCCTAATGGAAATAAAATCGTAAACTGCTTAAATAATACCAGTCAAAAACCAGTGAGCGCGCAAGGTATTGCAAATATCAGTCATCATGAGTTATTTTTTGTTCATAATATGTTTGAGCTTACAGATCAGTAACGGGGCCCGAAATAGTCAAGGTGGCTCCAAGAGAAGCAGGTCCAGGGCTGAGCGTTTCTGAGCCTGACTCACTACTGGCCTCACACTCCAGCTTCAAAATGACAGCACCAGGAGGACTAACTGCCTTCCCAATACAGAAATTAGTCATAGGGGGCGAGGTTGCGTCAGCCACCTGAGGGGCAAGAGGGGGCCGAATGGGAGGGCTCGACTTTGGGCGTTGTGGACTGAACACAGCTGGTCTGGGAGGAATGCTTGGAGGGGGCGGCAAGGTAGTTTTGGCAGAAATCAGGCTAGCGGTACAAGAATTGCTCGCAATGCCAGGTTTGGAATTTTTTTGGTTCGATGAAATTATACATGGTAATGACCCCCCACATTTCAGTGTAGAAGATTTGTCATGAACATCTTCAGGACCTACCTTGGAGGCCTTGAGGCCGTGCTCGAAAAACGAACCGGGCAGGCGGTCCAGTGTATGCACCGTGGGTTGCGCCTGAGATTCCTCGTTTAGGCACGCTTCTGCAGAAAGCCCGTTGATTTTTGTTCGAAGAATGGCTACGAGACGCTCTAGTCTGAAATAAAAAACAACTATAATGCGATAAAGTATAAAAGCATTGTTGCGTTGAAAGCTGAAACCCAGATGTGATTTCTACTGGTACTGGTCATGATATTCTTGGGGATCGGCATGAAGCTGAGGACCAAAGCCGAAAAAATACAGACAACCCCTCGTAATTCAAGATAATTACTGGTAAATTCATCATCTCTAGAATATAAAATTACGAGCCAGCTTCAATCAGTGAATTTTCAACGGGAAGACATTCCTGAAACTTACTTCAGAGTACTGGCTTCAGCTTCAAGGCGGCCGTGGACAGCTTGTTTCAGTTCCCTCTCCAACTCCAACTTTTGTTCCTGGAGAGCCCGTAGCATGGTGAAGGCGTCAGGGGCTGCGGTCTCCTCAAGCCTGGACGAATGGCTGACTTTAGGTGGTTCGGCGCCCTCAGCCGCGTTCACAAGCCTGGACGACTGACTGACTTCGGCGAGTTCGCCCCCCTTAACCGCGTCCACCACAACAATGCCATCTTCCTCACTTTGGTCCGTGGACACACTGGCGTCCTTTGTTTCACGTGACTCCAACTTCTCAAATTTTTCTTCGAGGGCAATAAGACGCTTCGTCAAGGCACCCAGTTGCTGGAAAAGATGCACGTTTCTAAATTAATATGTATTGTAGCTTAATTTACGTCCGAGGCACCTTTCCAAAATTCTTGTCAATCTGTACTGGTGAACAGAGAGTGCAAGTTGAATTTACGATGTCTAAAAAATCTTCTTATGATTCACAAAAATAATAAACTATGATGAGATGGAAACCCAATATGAGGGAAAAGAAAATGGAAGTTTCACTACAAAAACAAGAACAACTTCTTACAACTTATCTGCCGTCATCTTATTCGAAAAATAAATGATCCAAAAGAATTCTTAAATACTGGGTACCGTAATTTAATATAATTAAACGTTAATTTTGGGGGGAAATAAAAAAAGTTTGGATGGAGAAATCGGAAAGCCACTAAGCTGGGAAATATCCGGCAAAGATAATGGGCCATGACCGGAAATGAGGGAAAATTAGCATGGTAATCAGATTCGGTTAGGGCTAATCACATTACCCAATGGAGGAAACCAGAATTTCATTATGAACTTGCTCGAATAAAAGAGCCCATTTTAATTAAGGGAGGATATTATAAATGGGCGGTGGTCCGCTTTCGATAATGGCGACCTAATCCAAACAACCACGTTTGCCCTCTAAAAGGGAGGGACGCCCGCCTACACCTCACCTATTTTCCTATCCAGTAATATTCCATATGTAACGCAACGTGCCATCGCTGAGCACCTTTACAGGTACCGACGACATAATCCCTAAATACCTATATATTTAGCCTTGCCACTACAACCTGGTATCCTACCCAGAACCCGGCCACACCCGACAGTGAGTCACCTCCCCTTATTGCAAAATTATTAGCTATAGGGAAGTTCCCCACATGGGTTGCGGCAAAATGAACCACGACCTATAACAGCTGCTAATAGGAAGAAGATAAGAACAGTTTTGGTAGGTATAACAAGCTATATAAATCATTGCAGCGACAGCTAGTAAAGGAACATAAGAACCAAATTCAAGCATTATCATACCAGTTCCTCAAAGGTTATGGAATTCACGCGGATCCAGCGACATGGAAGAACCTAAATACCTACCCAACGGTCGTAAAATAAAATCTACTTTCCCAGACTTTATGTACCTACCAACCTAAGGTGAGAACAGGTAGACACCCTCCATGCAGGATGTTTGCATTGGATAGAACAGCCGGCGGAACATGAAAAATATTTTATTTCACAGCCCTCTCGAAATCCATTAGCGGGTACAGCAATGGGGACAGCGGTTCCTTTCAAGTAGGTACCCTCGCAGACACGTATTCAGCTTTCCCAACCAACAATAAAACTCTTACATTTTTTATGTCGCCGTTCCATAGTTGTGACGCACCTACTCTGAGCCGTCAGGTTCCAACAGCACTAAGGGCCATTTTCACCGATAAAAATCAACATTGATTCGAAATAAAAATCAAATTTTACCCTAGCAATAACACCAATAGCGAGGCTCGAGTTTGTTTATTGCCATAGCAAATGATTCAAATCAGCTTGATTTGAATTTGATTTTTCTTGGTGAAAATGGCCTTTAAGAGGACGCTATACCTGACGATGCATTTTTTGCCGCCCATAAGATTAACATTGCGAGCGGCGATTCATTTTCAAGGTTTACCCTTCGTTGGAAAGACACAAAATTTTGACTGTACCTAGCCCTAACAATGTTCTAGGGAGTGTTCGAAGCAGATTTCCCATTTTTTTACTGGTTTTCGAGATACAGCACTTTTCTTGAGGTATGCGATGCTAGCATTTGCAAAACAGTTGTAATAAAAGAAACCAGTGAGAAATTGGGAAATCTGCTTCGAACACTCCCTAGAATATTGTTAGGGCTAGGTACAGGCAAAACTTTGTGTCTTTCCAACCAAAGGTAAACCTTGAAAATGAATCGCCGCTCGCAATGTTAACCTTACGGGGCGGCAAAAAATGCACCGTCAGGTATAGCGGACCCTTAATAGCTGATGTCATAAGGATGTCACTACACCTGTCTGACTTTCCGAGTTTTCATGCACCTGTAACCCAGACATGAGGCGAAAAGAAGAGGCGAGAAACCACTCAAACCACCTATTTGTGTTATTTTTTTCAAAACTGCCCTTTGATCAGATTGTCCGGATTACTACAGCATATGACAATACGGTAACGACCAGGTTTCAGGGGGTAGTTGGCGTATGACTTCGCCCTAAGCAGACGACGTGACGAGCGCGTCCCTCGCAGCGCCGGGGAGGAAGTGGAAGGTAATAGGAGGAGCAGGGAAGGCAATGATATCTAATATTCCATCCATCTCTTGAGCAAACATATCGACCCATCATGAAGCTAATGGAGACTTCGGGACCCATCAGGGCAGTGTTAAGGCTTAAATTATAACTAGTCTATGGTCGGTTGCTGTTAGAAATTAAATACAAATAAATTACAATCCCCACCTCTGCAGTAGGTAAAGATAGGCTTGAGAAAACAAATTAATCGAAACTTTCGGCAAAATCAAAGCAAAATAACAGCATGTTCTGTTTTATTAAGGCAGATTTTTCGAAAGAAAAAATTCCATTTCCACCTCTTTCGTACCTCCTTTGACCGATTTCTCCCGTTATCAAACACGACCTGTATTTTACACCCTCATGTTATATTTATTGTCAGTCACTATGGTACAAAATAACGGCAGGTCATTCTGAAAAATGTAGATGTAAAATACAAACTTTTGAATTGTAGTTTATTGGTCCAAATAGACTGAGGCTGCCCCCCCCCCCCCCCCCCCCCCACCGCTGTTACTTCAAAAGGTTGAAATCACTTGCGTAATTAAACCCAATTGAAAAAACAACCAGACAGAGGACATCAGGTTGTTTTGTTGACATTATCTACTTCCTCTACCCTGAAGATGACAAGAGCTCTCAAGAGCAGAGTAGGTACCTCCTGACCACCCTGTGACAGACCTGCTCGAGGCCTCCAGGTGCTCCTGAGGACCCTTGGTGCGGTGGGTCCGTCCTCAGCAAAGCACCGAGAGTCACGCGCTGCAACTCTGGTGGTCTCAACTCCATCGAGACCGGACTAGGATGACATTATTTGTTTGCGTGGAGGTTTGCTCGGTTTGTTTAGGCGTTGCCTTTTCCTAGGTTTGCTAAGGTAACTTGTTTGCTCGTCCCCACAGCCCCTTCCTTTGCCAGGCGGCATGACCCAGTGTCACCCAAGGGCCTAGATCCTTATTAAGAGTGAGCACATTGGGTGAGTGGTGACGTGATAATCCTCCTGGAGATTTTCGAGGAGAAGATCGGGCCCAAAAATCATTCTGACATAGTTTATCTCCGCGTTCACCTTTAGGTAGGTAATTAATTAGTCGTATCTTGCCCAACTGACGATTTTTCCATATATGTATAAGTACAGCTGTTTTCGAGATACAGAAAGCAGAATAATGAGATGAGCAATTTTAAAAATTTTCCCAATAAGAAGGAAATGAAGAATCGTTACCCACTATATGTTCTTTAGGGTAAGAGCGACCATCGTTCAGTTAGCCGTTTCTTAGCGTCCCCTCAGGTTAAAGCCAAAATATGCAAAGGAAGCTACTTACTCGTAGGTACCTACCTATATAACTTTATACAAAAAACATGGCTACATTTTTAATTAAACAAAGAAGCCGAGGGGTTAACCACTCGTTGGGGATCTCGTTGGGAATCATTGGAAATCTTTATGAAATCTCAGGGAATCTTGGAATTTTTTGGAGTGGTTACCCCTTAGGGGTTCATCTTTCTATGAATATCGTTGGGAATCTTTAGAAATCTTTATGGAATCTCAGGGAATCTCTGAAGTGGTTACCCCCTCGAAAAACGCCATATTACCTAGACTAGGTACCTAAATGGAATCCATGAAAATCCTCTCAAAATTGAGTTCATTAACGTCGCCAGGCTATATTTGACAGCATCAAAATGTAATCTTCAGAGCATCACAGTCTATTCAGTATATAGGTATGTAGGAAATGCCAAGTTACAATAGGTATTTATTTAGTGCGATGAGGCAGGTTAAAGTTTTTGGCGTTTCGTTAAGCAGAAAAGGCACGAGCCAGAGGCAGTTAGCTCGGAAACTCAAATAAAACGCCAATACAAATATTTTATTAAAAAAACTGATTTCCCAGCAATCACTCGTGCAAATGTTTGTATTTTCCTTATGTTGGAAAAGCATGAAAAAGGCATGAAAGCTCGTGAAAAAAGTAAACGAACTAAATATCTCAACTGGGGAAGGCAAATATTTGAATCGCGAGCTCTGTCAATTTGCATTAGCGTGCTTGCACTCAGCAGACGACATACTTTGTATTTTTATTAAAGGATCAATGCTTTTGATAAGGGATTACATTGTTTTGCCAACACAAACAGTTCCCCCGCCTGAACCTTTAGTTACCACATCACACTTCTCCAGCTCCAGCTTCTTAACTCTATAGCTCCAGTATACTAACACAATGTTGTTAAATCTCCCCAAAGCTGTTTCATCGTTTTTCAAAAACAACTATTTTCTTTGTCACGATTCTAGGATAAGTTCAGTTCTTGCATTTGGCTTCGCCTAGACGGCCGGGCCCCCTAAACACTTGCTTGATTATTTGGGATTTTTTATTTTCTGACACATGCGGATAGTGATGTGAATTATACCTACCACTCTTATAGAGCGGCACAGCGGCCGGGAGGATATAAGGCGTCCGGTTTGGTAAGCCGTAGAAGCCAGGTTCGAATACCGCGAGGGGGTAACCACTCCAGAGATTCCACTGAGATTCCATAAAGATTTCCAAAGATTCCCAACGATATTCATAGAAAGATGAACCCCGAAGGGGTAGCCTCTCCAAAAAATTCCAAGATTCCCTGAGATTTCATAAAGATTTCCAATGATTCCCAACGAGTGGTTAGAAATTTTAAGGGAAAAACTCCGATTTTCTCGGATATTTATTTAACATTGTAAACATGGGAGAAAATATCCAGTTTTCTCTTATAATTGAGCATGGAGGGGCGCACCCTTAGCCTATGGATTTAGTCTAACTGACGCTTGTAAGATCGTTGGATTCATCTTCTAAAAAACAGTATGTCCAGCAAAAAGAACGGAAAGACACCAGCTTGCCTCAAGTTGACGATAGGAATTAACAACGGAGTCGGCGAAGAGTTTGAAGTGAAATTAGTATGAGCCGAGGGGACGAGGACAAACAGAAGGGTGGCCATGCATTTTTTATCAACCGCGACCCCCATCCCTGTCCGAGCACACACGATAAAAAGTAGAGTAAATTTGAACAGGGGAAATGATAAAAGCGTCCTGCGCTCGCTCAGAGAGGATAGATTGTGTAAATTCATTGTTGATGCATTGCTTCCTTGCTTGATGTACAGCACCAACACTCACTCACCCAAATTATCCATCAAACGCGGACACAACAAACGCCCAACAAATGCTAATGAAATCATTGAACAGTTAGGTATTATTATATTAGGGCTGCAATTAGACGTCCCAATGTTTCACTCGATCAGGAAGGATTTCTGACAGTTGTAGTTTTCAGCGGTAAGTAGTCGAGTTGTTTTCTACTTTCTCGATAATAAAAGAGGTTTGGTTGATTTCATCTAGCCAGGCATAAAAAAAACCGAGAGTGTCGTAGTTTTTTTTCTCCTTTTACATTATCATCGTGAAATGTGGATCTAGATTGACATATTTTACCTGATGTTTAAAAAAACTATCGTCACATAAAACTGCTTACCCAAACCAGACTTTTTTACATTTTTCGTGAACCACCCAAAACTCACCGTCAAAGTGGGGGGGATTGAATAAACGTTATTTTAACATTTTTGTGGAATTGATTTTCATCATTTTGGAAATTACAGGAGTTTTAGTTAAAAATTACCATAAAATGAAAAATAATATTTTTTAAGTGACTGTAGCAACGAAATCTGGTGGGGGGAGAGATGCTACTCGGGAAATTGTCCAGATTTTGGATACAAAAATAGCGTCCGTTATGAATAAAAATAAAATCATGCCACTAGTGTGTTTACCCTTCGAAGTAAAAACCACCGACGGGAGACCAATACCGCCGCAGATTACTACTAACCTGATTATGGCGATCAGCGGTTAGCTCCAGCTGGCAATCGACTCTGCTGAAAATGGCCTCCTCCCGCAACTGCGTCGCAGATCTCAACTCTCCCACTGCATCTGAAAAAGCAGAAAAAACATCACACAGTCAATAGGGAATCAACGAACGAAGGTCGCAAATAACTATCATATTTATCGATGGTACTTCCACACAACTCACACAAGTCATCTTTAAGAAACGTGTATTAACAAGAATACCTCTTTACCTTTTCGTCCCACCCTGGTCCCACCACAAGTTAAAGTACAGTTTGGAGCTGGATGTATACAAGAATCCATGAACAACAAAAAAACAAAAAAAAAAATTGTCTTCTGAGATGTGATCGAGTAATTTTTTTTCTATTTTTTGGGTCCAAACATTCCCCGAATTCCTCACAACATAATCAACTGGTTTATGGCATTAAACACGCTCCCTTCGTTTCAGAACGTATAAATATGCAAAAACTTGCTCGAAAACATGTCTTTAAGAAATTTATAACAGCAAAACACCACTATATCTACAGCCTTATGCATAACATAAAAGAACCAAAATTAATACAAGAGCAAGAAAACTAACAAGATAACAGTAGTTGAGCTCGTTTTTCCCTAGCCATGGTAAACGTTTAAATAATTCCATTGTAAATTAGAGACCTATAGACAGTGATTACGTGTGTACTCACCCGCAATAGACCCGGGCTGGTAGGCAGCCAGTAAGCATTTCGTGCAGCCGTCCACTTTCAGCTCCTTTAACTCTCCTTTGGCAGATTCTAACTCAGTCGATACCCGGTGGCACTTCTCCTTCAGGTCCCTTACTTCTTCAATTAGATTCATGTACATTGGACTGGTCAGCGACTCACAGCTGCGGAAGGAAAAAATCATTTCAGCACAAGGAAACATCTTAAGACCCAAAGCTAAAAGAAATCATAGCTTAAAATTTTAAGGGAAAGGCCTTGTCCACTGTTGAAAACTGTGGGAGCCCAAATAAGGATGTTTAGTTTTGAGGACGGGGAGGTTTAAGAGTTTCCCTCTTTCCCTCAGGCTGTGCTGCGGTGTGATGTGTTAGCCAAAAAGTAATATTAACATCATTAGGTACGTAATAAATTAAAAAATAAACTATTAATTTTGAAATGAAATTTGGGACACATCATTTTTCATGACCAAACAAAATGAACTATTTTTTTTCTGTTCCCGGTGAACTAAATTGGTAATCGGTCGGAAGGGAGTGGGCATGGGACGGAATCCAAGGTAAACAAAACCCATCAATGATTTGCTCACAGGAACTCACCTGTTGTCAGATTCTTCTGAAGAAATCAGACCAACACCCGGATCACTGTAGTGCCTCTTGGAGTTGGTGTCCGAGTCACTGGACTTAGGTGAGAATGCATCACAGTTGACAGGAGGTAGACTGGCATATTGCTGGCTAGCAAGGCGCGGCAGCTGCTTTGCATCGCCACGCTTTGAAACGCACTCACTCTTGCGACCTCGCCGCACTGGCGGAACTGGGCAGAAAGGAGCAGGAGACGGAACGGGATAAACCGATGGATATAGCGAAAACTGGAATGGTTCCAGTGGGTAGCTAACATGCAAAGGATAAGGCGTATAAGAGGCGTCACCACTGGGCCCTATTCTGTGCGGGGGCATCAGCGATGAGTTTGACCACGATAGGTTGTGGCTGTTATTTTCGTTTGGAAATTCATGTTCCCTCCGAGCCCTCTGCTTGTCATGGCGTGTCCTTTCTTTTGCTTTTCGCTCCTTTCGAACTGGATGACTTCCATTCAGGTTTTCTTCCATAATATAAGACCTGCAAGTTTGTTGTCTGTCAATGTTTTGCAGTTATACTCCGTGTTCAGAGCGAATATTAAATAATTCAGAAAATATATAAAAAAAGAATTAATTTCTGCTCTATAGAAAAAGACAAATACTTACCCCAAAAATAAAGAAACAAATAAAAATTACTATTTTACAAAGTTAGGCGGCCGACTTATTTACAAGATTGTCATGGTTATTGGTTCCATGTGCAACACGTGTAAAAGCCAAAAAATTGAAGTTTTTACATTCAAAAATTATAATCATTATTGTTAACATTGTAATAAGTTATTATGAAAATTATATAAAAATATTGATTTTCATTTAAAGTTGAAATGACACTAACTAATAAGTGTTTTTATTGTCAATGTTATTAAGCCTTGTCCAAACGGGCATGCGCTTTGTTGATAAACATACCTAGCGTGATGGTGTTGATTTTAGTTAAATGAGATTTTTTAAATTAAGTTTATCAGAGATTAAAGAAAATTTTATATTATATTATAAAGTACCCCAGAGCAAGAATGAAAATTCAGGTATGAAAAAGTAGGCAGTTAAATCATTGTTTCTAGTGTTTTTCTTCTTGTTACTTACCTGTACCTG
Source organism: Mesopsocus fuscifrons (assembly GCA_950004255.1). Classification (NCBI taxonomy): domain Eukaryota; kingdom Metazoa; phylum Arthropoda; class Insecta; order Psocodea; family Mesopsocidae; genus Mesopsocus; species Mesopsocus fuscifrons. The sequence continues at coordinate 11,861,081 of OX465373.1, read as the reverse complement.
ACCATCCTATCGCATCAGCCGAGCCCTTCAAATTCAGTGAAGGTAGGTACGTTAGGTAAGTTACGTTACCTATATCTTAGGACAAACTAAAGTAGGTACGTGATTAGTTACCTACCATTTTCTTCTTTGTTTGGCTAGGATGGGTTAACTTTTTTGTCCCTTTTGTAGAAAATTGATTTGTGCTTGCACTTATTATCCTACCTAAAGTAGCAATTAATCATTGGGTGTAGAAAAAGAGACAAATTTAATGGTAGGTAATTACATAGTCCCTATGCTAGTCTGAAGGTGCTTCGTTGCCTAAAGCGTGAGTTTTTCCATTTAGCAAGTTAATGTCCGCAAGGTCACACTGAGAGCTTTAATACCTACCAGTCACACTCCAGTCTTCAACCACCGGCTACAGCTACATCATATTTGGTCTAAATTGTGACTACATAGGGTGTTACCGAACGTTACTTTACCGGGGACTGCATTGTTTGTTGTCATTATTTTCAGCCGAGTATGGTTGGGTTTGGACGATCCTCAGTTTCACTGGAGGTTTTTCTGTAGTGTGCTTTTGGACCTTTACTTACTCTCATTCCCATACAACGGACTCCTAACTTCCGGCTCTATTTTAAGGTAAGTTACTCATCTTTTTTATTTTTTATCCCCAGCCGAGGTTATTATGACATTGATTGAAATCCTTGCTAGCAGAGGACACCATTTAGCAGGTTGGTTGCGCTTACCCCTAGAAAACCGCAGCAGGTTCCCTACAGGGGAAGTAGCCCGATGGTAAACAGAGGCAAACGTCTGTTGAAAGAGGTTGGGCTTCTAATGGGGACGTACCCTTTGTTGCTGTTGCTGTTCTAGGCTGGATTCGTGCCTCTTGAGTAGCTATGGCGCAACAATCTGGAGTAGTAGACATATTGGAGGCTCGACGTCAGGGCAGCGATGTCCAATGGGCGGCGCGGGTGTGGGACCCCGTCCCAGCCTGCGTCCAGCCCCGAAACTCCAGCGCTTCTTCTATCAAAGCCACAGTCCTTTCCAGCTCCCGGCTTAGGCACATTGTTCACCAGGTTGGTGACTAGTCACACACACGAGATAAAAGTTATATTGTTATCTTCTCACTCGTCAAAATTAATCATTCCACTGCCAGTTGCGCTTAGAAGCTGTGCCCAGAGGGTTCCGGTGGCTAAATTCATAAACCTTAGCAGACCCATCCGCAAACCACTCTCAGAAAAAATATTCTTTTATGCTCATATATATTTATTTTATTGATCTAGTTACAAGAAACCCAGTGTCACAGCATTTTGTGAGTTATAAGTTATAATATATGACATATACGGACTAAAATGTCTGCTTAATAAAAAATTTTGGGCTATGTTTAGTAGTTTAGCAAGCTTTTGGCATCATTTCATTTGGGTAATGGCTACGCATTCCAGCTTTAATCGTTACACATTCCAGCTGTAATCGTAGAAACCTGCCCTTTAGGTGAGCGATGAGGAAAACACGTCCCCTGAAGAACTATATCGGCGTGTTGCGGTCATTCTAGAAGAGATGGGCTACAACAGAGAAGTTCCCGTTCTTCGTTGGCTTGGGCTCTTCACTTCCAAAATACTCAAAAGACTCTGCTCTGCTATTTACGTTAACGAAAATACTCTGCTCAAGGTAACATTAGAGGAAAATTTGTAGTTACTGAAGTACAATAGTAAAATTCAAACGGAACTTTAAGCTGATCGTCCACTGGGCAGAGGTGTGGCAAAGTGGCCAAGGCGAAGAAACGTAAAATATCCCTTAAGCCTATGGGCCCCTCCTCGGTGCTCTTCGCCGCGCCTCTACCCAATGGACGGACAGCTTTAGAAGGAATTTCTTAAGCTACCACTTACGTAGCTGCATTGCTGCGTTATAGGAATACTGTGATTTTTGCTTTAACCCGTGCTACATACTTTTGTCTTCTGTCATAGTTGAAGGCTGAAATGGGGCGGAATCCCGTGTTATTCGTCCCCACTCACAGAAGCTACGGTGACTTCATCCTCATGTCGTACGTCTGCTTCCACTATGAACTGGACATTCCCAGAATTGCTGCTGGAATGGGTATGAAACAAACATTCCACGTTGTTTTTTGTTTTGAGCGGTTGAGTTAAGAAATCATCATGGGTACGTAGGTAGTAGAATAATAATAGATACCGTCCTTTGGAAAGTGTCGTAATTAGGTCGTTTTAGCTTTCTAAAGGCACCTTTACTTTAGGTATGCAGTTATTTTTTGCTTTTTCCTCTAAAAAAAAATCTCCTTGCTTCTTGGCAGTGAATAAAATAGAGCATCATAGAACCTACAAGCCGCATCGCACCGCCTTTAAATATACATGGATGAAAATTTAAGACAGATAAATAAATTAGTCTAAACTACAAAATTTTTCCAGGAAGGATTGCGCAACGTTATTATAGAACGTCCAGTTTTTATGCAAGACAATTCTTTTTTTTCATCTCTAGATTTTCACGGGATGGCCCTCATGGGACAGATTCTGCGGGACTCGTGCGCTTTCTTCATGCGACGGAGCTTCAGCCATGACAAACTCTATTCCGCCACCTTTAGTGAGTACGTCCAGACCCTCGTCACCCACGGTGAAGGAGCCGTTGAGTTCTTCATCGAGGGCACCCGCTCTCGCTCCGCCAAATCCCTCATGCCCAAGTTTGGTATGTTTGAGTCATATTGATTAGTCACAATGTAAGGGTGGAGTTATTCCAGGACGCTTCTCCACAGTTCAGTGACACTCTTCTTCATGTTACTAAGACTACTTACATACCTTACCATCGAAAGATATGTCCTAGGAATGTGGTGTTTTTACCTTCCTGCTCTGTAACCAGATAATTGATTTTGGCGACACCTGTAATATATTTGCCCAATTTCTATAACTTAAAATTTGTTTTCAGGCTTTCTATCGATGGCCCTCAAACCATTCCTGACGGGTATGGTGCCGGACATCTCCATCGTGCCTGTGAACCTAAGCTACGAACGCTGCCTAGAAGAAACTCTCTTCGCTTATGAGCTGCTGGGCGTCCCCAAACCGAAAGAGTCTACGAGGGTAATTGTCTATTTTGTTGTTGATGAGCCCGGGCATACTGCAGGCACTATGTAACTACTTAGTTTTTTAAATGAATGTATTCATGACTTTTATTACTTTCAACAGGGGTTTATTAAAGCTCTGAGCATTCTAAAAGAAGATTACGGGAAAGTGTTCATAAACTTCGGGGAGCCAATGTCAGTGGCAGAAGCCTTGCGGGGGCGAGTGGATCGATCTGTCCACGCATTCGGACCCCTCGTACTCCAGGACCTTACCCCCTACGAAGGGAGGCAGGTCGTTGGTCTAGCACATAAAATTATCAACCACCAGCGTCAGCTCACGGTACTTTTTTTTTTTTCCAACATGAACTTTAGCGGCTATTCAAAAGAATTGGTTTACAATTTTTTTCTGATAGTATATTTCTTTGAAAAATGTTGGATATTATGTGTTCTGAAATATGTTTACTTATCAGAAACTAGTTTCTAACTAGTTAGTACTAGTTACTAAAACAAAAAATATTTTTAAAACAGTTTCCTTTGAAGAATGTTAAAAATATGTATAATTCCAGTGCTAGTTTTTTCTACCCTCCACGTCATTGTCACCCGGTTACTGGTTGCAGTGACCATCTTGGTCCTCCGCACTTCTTTATTTCTAGTCAGTCTGGGTCAAAGATTAACTGTTCATCGCGCTCTTCTCCTCAGGTTCTAGCGTGCTTCAACCTAGTGGCATCAGCACTCAGCGACAGCTTAATGGCAGCGAAAGGAGTTTATTGTTTGGAGCGATTAGTTGTGGAGGTACAGTGGCTGGCCAGCGTCTTCCGCTCTCTTGGTGCCATTGTTGATCTCGACTGTAAGTTATGTCCTGGTATAACTGCATGTCCGGCCTTCAGTTGAGCGCAGTTGTATTAACTGATCCATGAAATAAGTAACTGAACCAAACCTAGAAAAATCAATTTGTGAGCATATGACCAGATGACCGATTTTGTTTCCTAATAAAGCTTGCGATGTGGGCAGAAGCGTTGAGGAAAGTATTGAGCTTCACCGTAAGGTGGTGCGCGTGGCGGGTACTGAAGTGCTGCTTAGCTGTGGGCAGCCTCACGCTCCCAGAGCAGAAGGGACAAGACTGCGCGGCTGTGATCTATCGCCGTCCACCATGGACGCCGCCATTCCATTCGTTATGCTCCAGCACTACGTCAACCCCTGCTGCCACTACATTGTCCACCTCTGCTCACATGTGTTTTCACTGAAGACGGCTGCTACACCTGATGAGAGACTTACAAAGAGTAAGTTTTCCCTGTTAAATATCATGGCTAAGGCGTTACCGTTCGTAGGAGTTTTTACTACCGAATCGATGTATGTTTTTCGTGTTTTTTTTAATATCGTCCGGAAAAAGTATATGACGTGTAAAGCTGCCCCTTCACTGGGACCCTAAACACAGTCTGTACCTAAAGAAACCTTGGTATTTAACTTTTCAAATGAGATTTCTTCCCTCAGGTGAATTACTCGTGGAGTATTCCTGGTTCCGGCGTGTTTTCGAGCATGAGTTTGTCTTCTATCCTGGCGATGTCGATGAAGATTTTGAGGCGTCCCTCAGTCAAGGCTTGTCACTGGGATTGCTGGCTCTAGAGAACGATAAACTATCACTATCGCGCAATCAGAAACTCTTGGAGTTCTGCATCACCTTCATGGCTCCATTCTTGCCAGGCTACTTGGCGCTTGCCGATACTCTTTGTGAAGTGAGTGAAACATAATCCAGCGTTTTTTACTTTGCCATGCATGAGTCCTGCAATATGCTCCGAGTGCAGGAAAAAACACTATCTAATCAATATCTAATGTCCTGCTAAGTAATGAATTACTTACTTATTATACCTACTCCTACATTTGCCATATCATAAAGGTTAAAAACGAAATGAATGGCAAGAACATAACTGAAAGTAATATTTCATTATTTGAGGCCTAAAGGGAACATTTTCCTCCTTCCCACTCTCACCTTTATAGACTTCCTAACAGAATTATTGGTCTTCATTCTTGAATGAACGTCTCGGTACTTTTTTAGGTAGCTATTTCACCAGCCTCTGAGTCGGAGTTATTGAAATTGGCGCAGGAGACCGTGCAGAGGAAGCTGATGAATGGGGAAATTGCTCACCCGGCGAATCTGTCATTAGACCTTCTCAGTAATGGCCTACAATCGTTGGCTTCTCTGGGGATACTCAAGAAATCCAAAAGGTGAGTGGGGGGAATTTAAGTCCCACAGAATTTTCTTTGATTTGTCTCAAGCGGAGTTCTGTTGATTATTGTTCTACTAATTATCTTACCCACCTAAAACACAGAGGGAAAAAATGAGACCAATAATTGTAGCTGCTGTTTTGGAGGAGTTGCCCTTGGGGGTTTCAGTGCCATGTAAATCACTAGGACATCTTAGACACCCACCCAGTAGGTATAGCTACCTATAATGAAGGTTCGTTGGCATGTCTATAACTGCGTGTTTTCCCTTCATTACAGCAATGGAATTGTGACATATACTGCTATGACATCGAGACTTCTAGATCTGCAAAAGAAACTTGGTAAGTTGAAGCTTATTTCTTGATGGCAGAAGGCAGGTGGCGAATGTAAAAACTTGTAGGTAACGGAGTACTAAAAATTCCTAAACGATTACTTATTCTGTCTGGTCCCTTCTCAATATTAGGTAGAACGTAACTTTTTTAAAACTTTCATTATTATTTTCAGCACGCATGGATTCACTGCTTCTCCACAGAGGCATGCTAAACCTCAGCACCGCCGTGAACTCAAAGTTGTAACTTTTCTCACCTTCATTGGTTTATTTCCTGCCTGCCTAGGTAATTGTCACGGGAGTATTTGATACCTACCTATAATTATTGTTAGGTGCCTACTTTTAGGTAGATTTTGAAGAAAAATAGGTACCTACCTACCTACTTACCTACCTATGTTTTCTTTTATCTAGTCTTGCAGTAGTTAAGTCTGAAATACTGTCATAGGTACTTAATAGCTTAGTTGTGGTAGGAACAGCAAGTTCTCTAATTTAGGTACCTACCTAGGTGGTTAGTTACCTAACTTTTTGTCAGTAGGTAAATAGAATTTGGCAAAATAGTCGGTGCGTAATGTTGAGGAAATACAATGCAAATTAATAAAGAACCTGTCTGCTATACTTGTTAGTTGTTAATCACTTTGGCTGCCCTACCTATATTAAATCTTTTTGTAAATACTGTCTAGCTAGGTAGGTACCTTACCTACTTACCTACCTAGAAGTTCTGATTTTTTTTAACGCGCGACATTCAAAGAACATAAGTAATATGCCATATGCCCTATAAGTAGGTAGTTGATTCTTAGATTTTTTGACCGAAACCGAATATGAGTGGTCCGAAGCCAATCAGTAGGTACCTAGGTAGGTAGGTACCTATACGTCCTACGTCCATGTCTATAGCGGAAAACGCCGGGATTCAAACCCGGACCTCTCAGGACACAAAGCGGACCCGTTGACCGGTCGGCCACTGAGAGGCACAAGTTCTGATACCTGTTATTATAGTCCAATCAAACTGTCGGCTGGCCGGAGGGAGTCGTCGGGGTAACGCAGGGATAACGGTCCCATTTTATTCGATATGTTCCTAATACTAGACACCAAGGATAATATATAGGTACTTAAGTACTTTAATATATAAATAAATCATCCCTGACTGGACATCTAGGTATGTTCCTGAAAAAGTAAAAGATTTGAAAAAGTGTTAAAAAGGGCGCCAACCCCGGCTCGCGCTTTTCTCTGACGTCATGCGCCGAAGCAGACGCCATTTTGATCGATAAAGTAGTTTGGTTATCTATGTATTGTTGTTTTGTGTGTGTGAGCGACCCCTTGTTACTTTCTCGCTAATTTTTATTATTATCATCTGGATTTCTGTGGATTTTTCACTTATTAACGAATGATTAAAAGGACCTAGAACATCTCATTAGAAATTAAGTATAAAAAAGTTGCGTGGTGTGCTTGAGGATCAGGTCGATTCCAGACCGGGGAACCAGCAATTGTAACGTAGATAGCAAGGCAGTAAGTATTTTAGATACATAGCTACGCATCCCTCAAGATTTTATGCTGGAGGAAGCATTTTTCACTTATTTAATCTCGTATAAGGCTGTTTTTATTGGCGCGTCCCAGCTACAGCTAGTGAGAGTATGCGCCAGTGGCAGCGCTACAGCAATGTTGGTACTTGTGAAGTGAGAACAGTGACCGGTGCCACATGTTCCATGTTTTACTGTCACGGAAAATCAGTAAGTAAATACTTATTCCACAACGGTGCACACCTGAAGACATTGAAGAGTCTGAAGGTGCTCCATACATCTCTCACCTAAGTTACTTCATTTTTTTCAGATCATGTCTTTCCGGAATTTGGCAACACCTGTCAGCTCGACGATGATTACGATGCATGAACGGTGAGCAACTGAGAGCTATGCTCAATTAATTACCGGGAGAAGTGTACCCATTTGCCTGGTGTGACCGCCTCAACTAGGACACAGTCCAATTGATGCTGGTTGACGACCCTTGACAAATTGAATATCGAGAAACTGCTGAAGGCCCTTATCTATTTCACTTATCGTCGATGGATCATGAGTGGACCTTTCGCTGCCTGAAAATGCTTTGGAACATTGGCCCCGGAAAGCAGGGAAGATTGTACAGCAAAATATGGGGTTGACCATTATTTTTTGAGTTCGACCGTAATATAAGTGAACCAGAATTTCTCGCTCTGGTGGCTTTGTTGGGGGGGATACTCTGTTACTTGAATTTATTTTATTGAATTTCTCCGAAACCTCCAAAAACAAGTGAGATATTTTCCAATGATTGATTTGCAAACAGATCTCATCCTAACTGTTGAAATATATTGAAATACCCCTGTAAATACCTAGGTACCTGAAGGTTTTTTTTTTTTTTTTTGAAGGTTTTATTTTCTATGTATAATATAAACTTCCTTTAACATAATTTACTGTACTTCCGCTAACTTCGGGGCCAAGTCAAAGCCAGCGTGAGCCTTGGAGTCGCCGGGAAAAGAAAAAGCGATGGCGGCTAATGGGCAGCGACTAATGGTCACCACGGTGACATCTTGTTCAGCTTCTCGAGCCTGCCGCAGCAAGCACATCTGGCCGGCCCCAGCCGTGGCGGCGGCGGCGCATCGACCGCCGGAGCGATCAAACCCGCCTCCGCTAGAAACAGACAGCTAGCAGAGCTGCTCGAGCGCAAGCTGTCAAAACAAGTCGCTCTCAGGCTGAAAAGGGTTTGTTGATTACATATTTTTTTATAGGTTAGGCTGTGTACAGTGTTTGTTTACTTTGTTTAGGTTTTCAAATGTAGTGGTTCAGAGGATTTATTTCAAATTTAATATGCCTTTATTGTCAGAAACTGGTTGATTGTTGTATCACTTGTATCGAATGATTGTTGTAAATTTTTGGAGTCCAAAAGTCACTTGATTGTTAAGTAAGAACAGTCAAACAGTTTCGGACATGAATAAAGCATAGGTATATATTACCTATCTTTCACAGCAATTAACCATGCTACGGTATGTAGACAGAAATAATATTTTTATTACTAACAACCCAGACAAATCGCCTGTAACAATTCTGTAGTTACTCCCTGTCTGTTTTTCTTAGCCCCCCCCCCCCCCCCCCTCCCAAATGGTAAGATTATTGTTTTATGTTTATAGAAGAGCATACGGCAGAGGGTGGGGGCCGGAGGGAGAGGGGAACGCCCCGTCGTAGAGAGGCTGGGAATCCCCGTGGGGGTTCGGGCAGGAGGTGTGACCGGTGGCCTTGCTGCTGGCAGAGGTAGGGGTCGTCGAAGAGGCCGAGGAGGAGTGACCAGACTGCGTAAGTGTATAACATCTCATAAGGGTGCGTTGCAGGTTTGGAACTTTAACAAAAAGCATTCCTCCAGTTTCTTCTAGCAACGCTTTTCCAGTATTTTAGGACCCTAGAAATCACTTTTTAACATATTAGTGGGGTTTAAGGGAGAAAATACGGTTGAGAAAATTTGTTTCCTTTGGTGTGTTGAAAAAAAACTAACCTACTGATAAATGTAGACCATCCTGTAACCATGTGCCATTGTACTGTCAGTATGAGTACGAGGAAGTGTATATTAAAATTTTAGAAGTTTAGTTTATGGGATTAATAGCTGGCAACTGTAGGAGACAAAATTATCTAAATCAAGCCGAACTGGTAAGTACACCTTCCCTCCAAATCCCTCTCCAAAATGCTAAATTGTTTTTCGATTCGTAACGTTGAACTAATCGTATATTACAGAGCGTACGACCAGTGTGCAGTCACTACAACGGTCTGCGAGCATACAGTCACTGACGGGGTTGGGTCGACAGTCCCGGTCCCGGTCGCGTTCTCGATCACGCTCCCGTCTACGTATGGACCGGTCCCTATCACGTGGAGCTGCGCCCAATGGCGGCACTCCTCGCGGTCGCTCCCGGCTCAGGATGGACAGATCGCTTTCGCGGGGCGTCCTTTCGGACGGAGCTGCACCACGTACGCGCTCCCGCTCCCGTTCGCGAGGCAGGCCTGGCCTACAGACACCACGCCGTGGGCGTTCACGGTCACGTGGTGCAGCTAATGCTCAGCTTCAGGCCATTGATCTGGAAGGTCGCTCACGTTCAAGGGGTCGGGCTCAAGCGGGTGCCAGAAATAGGTAGGTATCTACTAACTTTATGTTTGTGACAACGTCGTGTCAAGGAAACTGTTGGACTTCTACTATCAGAAATTTGTATTTTTTTTTAATTTTTAATTTTTATTTGTTTTATTTTTAAATTCCCAAATCGTAACATACTGAACTCAGTTCTGTGTTAAAAATATAATTTTAAACTTCGTAACGGAGTTAAAATATAGTCACTTCTAATGTCGAACATTTCGGTGCGAAAGATGTCATTGAAAAATAAAAATTATTTGTCGAAAGACTACGTGTCACAAATGAAGAATTTTGATTTCATTCAGGTCTCGAGGCCGTATCCAACTTCAGCCACGTGGAGGAGGTGTTGGTGCCCGAGGTCGAGGCAGGGCACAAGGAGTGGGAGGACGAGGCCGATCCCGCTCGCGGTCACAGCTTGCCACTCGTGGTGGACAAGGTCAGATTGTTTACGTCATTTTTTCTTATTGGAACGAAATAAGTGGATATACCTTCATTGAAGAACCATGGTAGTGTTCCACTGAGTGCAGATACGTTAAAAACGCTTCAATTCCTGTTCTGTTTGCAGGAGGGGGTCGCGGTCGCGGAGGGCAGCGTGGGCGTGGTGTGCGAGGAGGAAGAGGTGGCCGTGGAGGACGAGCCCCCGCTCCCAGCAGGGAGGAATTGGATAAACAACTGGACCAGTACATGGCAAAGTCCAAGAGTGGCCTGGATCAGGAACTCGACTCGTACATGAAGACCGACGAATCGTGAACTTAATGATGTCTTCTGCTAATGTTTACTCCGAAACAGACTATCGTGGACTTAATTATCCCATTTGCTAATGTTTACCTAAAAAATAGACTCTATTGGTGGCATCCCATTACCTTTATTATCATTATTTTCTCTTACAAAAATTTATTATATTTTGTACCGACGTTTGAATGTCGTAGGTAGTGTCAGTTTTATTGTCGCGACTTGCCTTTTTTTAGTCAGTTTGATTTTTTGCTAATTCCTTGATTTGATTTACATAATACATTTTCTAACATGACTAACAGCTATAACATTCCAAGTCTCTTCTTTAGCCAAAATGGTCAGGGTGGGTTCTGCTGTCTGATTGTACGAGTGATGAGAGTAGATTAAAACTGGGCGCGAACTGAAGGCTCCAACAGCGCATGCGAAAAAATTGGGTCGATTTCCGTTCATAGCAGAAACCCCGCAATATTTTTATTGTTGCCCTATATTTGTTTTGAGTCGTATTTTTTTTCGCTCCTTGGCATCTATTGAAATAGTGACAGTAGTCTTGGAAGTAATTTCTGGATATGCCGAAGTTTGTTAGGCCTAATTGTGGGCGAAGTGGAAAGAGTGATAGAAAATAACTATCACATTAAAAAATCAAGGAAATTTTGTTTAGAATTCGTACGAATTTTTTTCTACTATCATAGCGTGAAAGTTATTTGTGGATTCTCTCGTGTGTGAGTTATAAATAGCAAGGAGACAGTCAAATATGATGGAGCTGCAGCTGCCAAATGCACGCTCTATGCCGGTCATGGGCTTGGGCACGTGGCAGGTAACACATCTTTCTATCTCTCTGGTTAGGTACACAATATTTTACTCTTGGATTTGAAACCTGAGAAGTGTCGTTATGATGTTAACTGAGTTGGATGTTAACGTCCCAGGCTGCGCCAGATGTGGTAGAGAAGGCTGTGGCCGCAGCGCTGTCCACGGGCTACAGGCTTATCGACACTGCTTTCAACTACGGCAATGAAGAGGCGATTGGCAGGGCCATCAAAGCGTGGATAGCTGAGGGCGGTAAAAGGGAAGAACTTTTCATCACCACTAAAGTAAGACATTTGTTGATTGATTATTGATATATTCGTATCTTCACATGGTCCTATTTCTGTTGTCGTCATTTCCGTCCTCGTTTGCTCTGGACGTAGAAACGAGTGATGACTATAATCAGTCGTTGTAGCTCCCATTTAAGCCCTCAAACACTGGGAAGTGTTACCAATATACTTACGATGCAACCTTTAAAATACACTGATCCTGGTCCAATCTAATGCTGCGATTGAATTTTCTTTTCAGCTGCCGAACTTCGGAAACCGCGCTGCTGATGTGGAGAAGTATTTAACGGGAAGTCTTAGTAGGCTGAACCTTGATTATGTGGACTTGTATCTTGTTCATCATCCTTTCGGGTTTCTCGAGCCACCCCCAGGTACCGAGCCTCCGAAGCTGGACTCCGATACGGACCATCTTCAAATATGGAAGGTAATTCATTTATCCAAGTTCACTTAGAAATTCGCTTAAAATAAATAAGTTACGGATCACTTCGCGTGTTGTAATTTTTTCCAAATTACATTTTTTGATACTGTCAGAAAAAAGCTTAGGTATACTAATAGTACGAGTCTGATTCTGGTACGAGCACGACCGCCAATGACCGTGGCTGCTCTAAAAGCTAAAAATATTTTGATATTCGAGCGCGAAAAAAATGACTGTAAATAGCTTTTACTGGAGAACGAATATTATCGAACGATAAAAATGGAGGTGTCAATTAGCGGTGTCAATCAAGTATCGATAACAGATAACAAATCCAATAAGTCGATGAACGAATTAATCACTCGCCAAGTACTTATCAGAGAAAAGCGCTGGAACATGTGCAACTTCAGCTCCAGCCCGTTTCCCTTTAATTTATTGTTTATTTTTGTGTGCAGGCCTTGGAAGAACAAGTGGCTTTGGGTCGTGCGCGAAACATTGGTCTATCCAACTTCAACGCGCGGCAGGTGGAGAGAATCGCAGCTGCGGCCAGCGTTCCACCGGCCAATCTGCAGGTAGAACTGCATGCCTTCTTACAGCAGCCGTATCTGCTGGAAACCTGTCGCCGACTCGGCGTCACTGTTACTGCCTACGCTCCTCTTGGCTCGCCCCACGCTAAGGCCCATTTCAAAGCCAAATACGGCATTGAGTGAGTTATATTTACTTACTCAATTTTATCATCACTTATGTGCTCAGAAAGACATACAAAGATGGATGCGTAATTTGTCCGTGTAAAGCAGTTGGAGTCCCATGGAGAAGGTGAGGTTGCCATACTGTTCGAACGATAGAACCAAACCTATCAGACGTAATTTGAAACTTCGTCTGGATTTCTAGAGTGCTAGAAGTATTTTAAAGCCGTCGAAACAAATGCCGCTTGTTTATGCTATTTTTTGTCAAAAAATAACTATCGTAAAATCGTAACTTGGTCAAATAGTTTTTTATGTTAAAAGACAGATTATATTTCAGAAAAATTAATTTCTAGGTCACCTGATGGAATGGACCCATTGTCTAACCCAGAAGTGCAAGAAATAGCTTCTAGAGTCGGAGCAACTCCTGCGCAGGTTCTGCTTCGCTTCCTCATCCACCTTGGTATTGCCGTAATTCCAAAGAGTGCGTCGCCGGAGCGAATTCAAGAAAATTACAAGGTATCCTAATTTGGACATGATTTATTTGGTTTACTTTTGTTTGTTTATTGTTGTTCCGGCATAAGCCGGAGTGAAAAATGAGCGTTGCCAAAACACTTGATTCGTTTCAGGCCCTTGAGGTGACGCTAAGTGAGGATGACGTGAATTTGCTGAAAAGTCTTGACAAAGGAGAAAATGGGAGGATTTTCGATTTTCTCTTCTATAAAGGGTAAGCAGTTTATTCCACGGTTAGGTTGGAGTAAACACCTCTTTCTCATATCAGACTCATTTTACGGCTATATATCTCTTTCAGAGTGGAGAATCATCCGGAGTACCCCTTCCAGAAAACAGCATGAACATGATGACATTACGAATATAAATTTGCATTGAACGCAATTTAACAGACGTTTATCAGTGTACTATTAAAGTAGTAATAATAGTCGAAAAAACCTAGATGCTAACACAGGGGGAGGGATTATTATCACATGGGAGAGGTTGGGTCTCTAGTATCCAACTTTCAAAAGCTCAAAATTGGAGCGAGCCGTCGGGCTGGATGATTTGAAATTCCCGCCAAAATGAGCGATCGATGGGGGACCCACGGATGTACTGTCGTCTGCATCCTTCAGCACTAGCGCCACTGATTCGGGTTGATCTCTTGTCAGCTGCATGTTATTGTAGTCCACCTGGGTTATTCCTCCGCTGTACTTGGATCTTATTGATAAGTAGCGAATATGATGGAGTTATCCCCCATGACTCCCACAGGAGACTCGGGGCTGGACTGTCACCTGAAACCTGAGTTGGCTATGCCAGCGGGACTGGCTCTTGACAGCCCCACTGCGTTTATTATGACAGTTGACGGTGGTGCTGCACGATTTCCCACTGAAGTAAGGTACGATTTACACTTTATCTAAACACCTAAGGATGGATTCGATAATCCTCAGTTTAATGTTGGTGTCAGTTTCATTAATGTAAATGTTGCACTAGCGGATAGTTAAATTTAACAAAGAAAGTGTTAAGATGAGGTATAGAGTACAAGTTTTCAGTGTCAAATCTGTGGGTCCCTTGTTTATTAAAAAACTGACTGTTCCAGCTTTTTGCGAGATGCTGAAAAGTCAGGGGAGCATCAGGAGGAGACTCAGAATAAGGAGCTTCTGTACATTCTCTCACAGCGTTTTGACAACATTCCTCCACCGATCAATTACGCAGTCCCCCGGAAGGTCTGTTATGTTCGTATTCGAGACAGCACTGTTTGGATTACCTGCAGTGGTATTCCCTTTCTCAAACGCCAGAAAACCCACTCAACTAACACCTTCAAAATTTATTGTTAGAAGATAAGGCACGCCACGATGCAATATATGGAGAACAGTTCTTCTCAGAATAAATTTTGAAGGTGTTGGTTGTGTGGGTTTTCTGGCGTTCGAGAAAGGGAATAGGTACACCTGCTGATTATCTTGTAATTACTCGCCAAGAAGGCGGGTGTCTATTTGTGCTGAGCCATCTTTCAGGGAATATTTCTCTTATCACCTCATGGGGTGAATTGCGCAAAGTGCACACAGAGAAACACTAGGGGGGATTTCTCCAGTCCACTTCAAGGGTGTCTACGCAGTCGTGTTTGTTTACGTTTAACAATACTTAAATAATGTTCTGAAATATAATAGTTTTCAACAGCCGAAATTAACGAGCTGTGTCGTGATTTCGGACAAATTTTTTGTTGTCAAAAATCACTCGATCGTAAAATCACCACAGCCTGATTATTTCGTCCGTTAAAATGACATATTATATATCTCAAAACATTTAAATATATAAATGGTGGAATCCACCCTAAGGCTCTGAGTCGTGCCGATACCGAAGGATACTAGGATACTATGATCCCCAAAAGGAGGCACGAGCCGCACTAATGACTCCGTTTTATGACTCGGCTCCAATCTTTGTTTAGGTCGAAGAAGAAAATTCCACCCCTCGGGCGGGGAAAAAGGACAGAGCGGAGAATACAGATCCTCAAATGACAAAACCTCTTCCCCAACGTAAGCCCCATTTTGATTTTTTTTTTCACCACGTCCTGTGAGATCTGTAAGATCCTGTAGAAGTGTAGGTGTGCTGGACGAAGGGGGTTGAAGTGGGGGAGATTCGAAAAATTGAATTTTTACAATTATTTTCATAATACAGAAATTATTGAAATCATTTTTCAGTAGAGTACTCAAGCTAGGGTGGGTACATCTTTTTGGCTGAAAATTTTCTTGCGTGGTCCTTGCTGCAGTGAGTGGAAATAATGACTTGGAGATTTAAAAAAAAATGTGTCTCCCTTACTGTGCCGACCACTTTGAATTTGAAACTGTCTCTCCTAACTTTTTAGCATTGCGAGTCTGTGTTTACATGATGTCAAACACAGCTGTCGACCTAGAAGTTGACGAAGGAGCGAACGTGACGGTAAATGACATGCTACACAGCATTTTGCTGGATGAGAGCATTGGATTGCCACGAAGTGCCGCGGCTGTCTTCAGCCTGTGGATGAGCTCCGGTTTAGTGGGTAAGTCTCACATCAAGATTTTATGTTTTTTGTCGAAGTGGTTTTTCCCAAAATTACTTTTGAACTGACCGTGGTTAGGGGTCAGGGTCCATGAAACGAAAAACTATGAAGAACAGTTTTGGAAGTTTAACCCGTCGTTGGTCGCGCTTTTTTTGTAACGCCATTGGTCGCGCGGGAGCATTTTGCTCAACCCAGTTATTGTTTACTTTTAAGGGTTCCTGTATGGTACTTATGGTTGGGCTCATACAGAAAAACAATTTTACTGTATTTTACTAGGTCTTGTAATATAAAAAAAAAAAAAAAAAAAACGGAAAGTTATGCGCAGTAGACCCATAGAAATTGGGTGTGCTCATTACAAATTCGTTTTGAGCACGTCTTGCAATTCTTTTTTGTACGCCTGTTTTTTCGCCTGGGGCAAAGCTGGCGCATCCCTTTCTGCACGTCTGCAGCTCCGGGGAGGTCAGTTCCGCTAGTTTTGGCGATCTGACGAAGTGCAAGAGGCAGAGTGGCATATTATGCCATTGGTCGCGCAATGAAATAAATGCTCACCGGCAGCACGCTGTGTTCACAACTTCCTCCTAGCTGGGTAACCTTGAGCCCCACACTGTTGCCCCTCTAGAGGTCACTTTCTGAAGTATAAAAACTAATTGTGATGAAGGCGGTGATTCCGGGGACGTGGCAACACAAAATGGTGCGAGTTTCAAAAATTGTGTGAGCAAAATGCTCATAGGGCGACCAACGACGGGTTAAAACGTGGTAACTACCTACTTCGAAATATGGATAGGTACTGAAAACATATTGATAGTAAACTTTTTTAACTATGCGTCAGATCTTTTCGGGTGTCAGCGCAACTGAGCGGGTTGTTTGTAAACATTTCCCATGTTGGAAATTGTAGTCAGGTCAGCTAGAAATAGGAGACGAAATCTAAACTCAAATGTGGCCGGAATGACCTATTATACTTGTTTCCAGAATTGCAGTTGCGGCCGCAGCACAAGCCGTTTGAAATGCGAGCAAGGTGGCGTGACATTGTCCGGCGTTTTAGCTCAGCGTCTCCGTCACGCCGCTCGCGCGATGAACCTTCACTCACATTCCAAAGAAACGTTTTCTTGTCTCGGAGGGATGAAGAGTCAGTTACGTAAGTTTCCAGCTAAGTCGTGCTCTTTGAGCCTTTTCACCAAGAAAAATCAACGTTGATTAATGATTCGGAATAAAAATGAAAGCCCTATAGACACATTACAGATTTGTTACCACCTTACCATCTGATTCACATCACCTTTATTATTATTTGATTTTTCTTGGTGAAGTGATGATCATGCGTTTAAACAATTCTCTTTTATATTTAAAATTTTGAAGGGTTCATATCCTTGAAGTTTTCACCACTGTTCTTTGAGAAATGATAAAACACTGGTTCGAGGCTTTCTATGACATACCCTGGATAGACCTAAAGCCGGGTGGTCAGCAGTTTCTCTAGTGAAATAATGGAACATCGCTGAAAATCCATTTCACCAAAGAAATAACTCGTAATCTGTTGCTATATTTTAGTGATGAGACGGTGTTAACGCTTTTGTACGAGGAGGCTAAGTACAATATCCTTGAAGGAAGATATCCCTGCGAAACCGAGAATTACATCTGCCTTGCTGGGCTACAGGCCAGAGTGGAACTAGGGCCTTACAACCCTCAAATACACACGATTCCATTTTTCAGGTACGTGTTACACATCTACTGCGAACGATTCTTCAGATTCTTGGAAATATCACATTATTTTGATATGGAAAAAAACTCCCAATGGTCAACATATCCTTTTTCCGTTTCTCTATAGACGTCTAAAGTTGGCTTTCAGCCACTGCATTAGAGAGGCTGTCATTTATTAATTTATTTTGTCTGTTATCGCAGAGAAAGACTGTCTTTATTTCTACCGGCCCATGTGCGGCGCAGCACCTGGTCGTGGCTTCCAATAATCAGCAAAAAGAACTCACTAGAAATGAAGCTGATGGAGCAGTACAAGCGTATTCCGCCAAGTACACCTGTCAAAAAACTGATTCAAAAGTACCTGGAATTTGCAAGAGCTCTGCCTTTCTATGGGTGAGATAATTACCGTCACTTTGTATAGGTCTAAATCATTCCAGCTGAGTAGCTGACAATCAGAGTCAAACTAGGGCAGACTAGACTACAAAAAGCAAGAAGTTACTCCGGGGGGGTTTTTTTGACGGTAGTCTAAGCTGTTAGACTCAAATGAATGGTTTATTCCTAGATCGGCGTTCTTCCAAGGGCAAGTGGAGCAGCCTGTGCGGGGACTGACCTCCCTCATCACTCATCAAGATCTTCCTGTCCTCGTGGCCATTAACGAGCACGGCATATACGTCATCGACCAAGTTCAGTGCGTAAGTATGCTTGTCCAACTTAAACCTGGTTTACAAACATAAAATTACGTATTTACCTCCTCGGTCGTATTTGTGGACATGCGCTGTCTCAACGGCTTATACTTGAGAGTTAGAAGTTCACCAGAGAGTCAGAATAAAATAAAATTTGTCTGTTTAGACATTGTTGTTGGGACTAAAATACGAGGACATGTCATGGGACTTCGGAAAGCCGTCACAAGAAGATAACCCCGACTGCATGCCCTGCCTCTTCCTCCAGTTTCGTGTGCTGGAAAACGGCGCAAGAGTTTCGAAAATTCTTCAAATCTTCTCCAAACAGGTGAATATTTTCCCATTCTTGTTGAAAATCAGTTTTTCCAGAACGTTCTACCATTACCATTGATTCGAACGTATTTATTGATTTGTCTTACTTCTCTCTTTTAGGCGATGATTATGGACGCACTGATTGCGGTATTCGTCGACACTGCAGGCCCAAAAGCTGACTCGCCTCGGCCAGCGTACGAAACGTCTACGGATAGCGATGACACACAGATGCCCCTTACCAGCCAACGTGAGCTCTCTGGCCTGTCATGTTTAGCCAACAAGCTTAGTAAACTTACGCTTGCTACTTTTGACGATGAAGGTACGTATTATGTAGAAATACTGACTTATGGTTAGCACTCCTTGCCATTGTATTGACTTGACAGATTTGAAAAACTACCGAGGTGGAGAAGCCACTCACTTTCACGAGCAAAAAAATAATAACTGGAAGTTCTAAAATATGTACAAATTTGTAACGTTCTGTCCACAGGGCCGTCAATGTGTTGCATACATTGGTACTTATTGTGTTGCAGGGCACTGCATCGGGCAAATGGGGTCATGGTCGTTCAGTTACTGACTAGACCGACCGCAGTTCGTCTTCCCACGCAGAGCCACTTGAGGCGCTGCGGGGAGAGCTGCGCGACCCACCAGAGGGACGAACATGTGCTAAAGACTATCATAGTTTACTTCCTTTCTTTAATATAAATTTAGTGATTCTGAAGTTTTCGTGGGGGTGACTAAAACATCTTCGAAAGAAAGGATTCCAATACTAGGGAAAGCTCAAGAAAGGAATCGCCGAGAACAATTGTTGGCCAAAGTTATCTGTTTTTATTCTTTATTGTTTTCTGAATTTGGAACGATTTCCTCGTATTAAGTTGTACACATGGGTAGTAGCTGTTATCCTATTATATTTAAGTTTGTTTAGGCGTTCGGTAGTGCTCATGCATTCTACAACATAAAACAGTCGGACGTAGGTATGTACACTTCCAATTTGAGTTTGATGAGCAGGCAGTAGGAACGCCCTTAATCAATTTCAATCAATTACTGACCTGACTAGAAATTTATTGGAATGCCTGGGCAAGTCTGACGTCGGCCCTTAAGCAGGCGTCGAGAGCCAAGTAACGTTGCGGAGCGAGTTCTTTGTGTCTCATCAGCCTCACTTTGAGGCAATGCAGTCTGCACAGGCGACGGTCGCTAGGGCCTTTCTCTTTTGATCTGTCTTCCATTTCCATTCCCGACGTAACATTTTCCTTGTGCTCCTTTATTTCGTAGCACACCTGTTCAAGTGTAGGACATGGGGAAAGGTCAATTATTATCCGTGACATCATATTTTTCGCTCTGAGAAAATCAATAAACAAACCTATCTACCATCATTGTTTATGCCTAGTTGCAAGACCAATGCACCAATATCAAAGATTTTTTTCTTCTTTTTTTCTGTTTGTTAAACAAGTCTGTCTGACAGACAGACTGGGCTGTGGACTATCAGCCCATGTTCGGGGCCACAGCCCAGTCAAGAGAGCCTAATTTGTTCAAAATTGGAAATCAGGATCGAAGCAATCAAGGAAGATGAAGGCGAAATTGCAAAATCGAACCAAGCTCAATTTGGAGGTATAAACAGGTAAACAGGTGACCAAGTCATAACATACGACACACTTTTTGATAGCAAACCATTATTTAAAGTCAACAAAAGGAAAATTATTCGCCCACCTCGATTTTGGGAGTGATAGCCCACCTGGTCAAATTGACGTTGAATATCGGTCGCTCTGGCTAGAAGTAAACACTTCCAGTCTTGCAGGCATTTCGCGTAGACGCGCCTCGCGTCATTGGTCGACAGTGGCTCGTCAGGTGAAGGGGTGCAGGGGAGGGCAGCCAGGTACGGTGCAAGCAAATCCACAGAAAGGCTCAGGTCTCTCTCAGCTTCCTCCTTTAACTTGCGGTCCTGGAAGCACGGAAAATGGAGTCACATTATCAGGTGTCTTTTGCTGGTCTTCCCGAGTGTTATCATTACACTTCACCGACTGAGACAGGTGCCCCCTAAATCCAACTTACCCTTTCTTTGTACCTGTCCTTTGCCTCTTGATTGCGCTCCTCGTCAAACGGCGAAATGATGAGAAGAGGCACAGCCATCTCGCGAGCTCTTTTATTCAAAATGTCTTGTACCTGCACAGTAAACGCAATATTTGTCAACTCGCTTCACTTCCCTAATCTATCACACTCATTTCAGTCTCCTGAGCTATTGTTGGTACCTCTTCCTCCCGTTGCCGCACACGTTTCTGAGCGATGTCGGCGCCCTGCGCGCAGTTTTGAAGCCACCTATAGAGGGCGAGAGGTCGCAAGACCGGGGCGCGGGGGCAGGGATCGTACGCTGCCGTCTGCTTCATGTCCACAAGGCTCAGCTCGCGTGTGCCAGCAGAGATGCGCTCCTCTCCGTAGTGGTACACTATCCGGACCTGCGATAATGATAATCCATCGATAACTCATTCATGTTTATGTTGGGTGCAGATCCACACTAAAGAATGCTCATGTTCAGTGTCTCGAAAAAATTGAAAATTGTCATTTCACTATTAATATTTCTTCTGCTGCTAACTTGATAATCCTTTGAAACCAATTACCTACTGGAGAGTGACTTTACCTTGCCTTCCTCAAGGTCATATTCAATTGAGGCAGGATCTTCTGACACTGGTTTTTGCTTGTTTCGACGGTATTTTTCAGTGATTTTCTGAAGAAAAAATATGCAAGTTAGCTTTACCGATACGAAAGTGATTGAATGATAACGGGATAACGCTTCATGTCTCGCTCTGGACTGGAAAATAGTACCTATGGCAATATGGTTCGAGGAAAAGGTAAAGTTTATTTTGAAAAGTCACACCTTTCCTGACGAGGCATGGTTCGCCTCCCAGAGCGGGCTGAATAGCAGTCTTTAAGGGTCCGCTATACCTGACGGTGCATTTTTTGCCGCCCATAAGATTAACATTGCGAGCGGTGATTCATTTTCAAGGTTTACCCTTGGTTGGAAAGACACAAATTTTTGCCTGTACCTAGCCCTAACAATGTTCTAGGGAGTGTTCGAAGCAGATTTCCCATTTTTTTTTTTACTGGTTTTCGAGATACAGCACTTTTCTTGAGGTATGCGATGCTAGCATTTGCAAAACAGTTGCAATAAAAGAAACCAGTCCTCTTAATGTCTTCCTCAAGTGCTTCGGGCGAAAAATTGCCTGCAAGTTGTAAAACAGGTGAGCGTTAAGAGGTACCAACCAGTATGGGTTTCTCAGTCCCTTCAGTATCTGCAAAGACAGTGTGACGATTGGATAAGAAGTCGCTTCTGTCGTGAAAATCTTCTGTCATACTGGCACTGTTCTTGAAAAGCTTCGACAGCCCGTCGTGCCGAGAGTGGTGGTAAAACTCAAAACTGAGTTCAGAGGGGAAACCACGCTCAACTGCTCGAAACCAGTATTCTAGACAAAAAAAGTGCAAGAGTGACCCCCCAGTGAAGAAGTGCAAGGGTGTTTGTTTATTTTTTTGATTAGTTAGACATAATCGTCAGAAATCCATTTCAGCAAGATTGCTGCTGAGGCCTTCTATGGTTCGAACCATGACACCAGCAAATGTTCTGTTCGTAGCACAGAATCCTACCTTGCATTACGGCTTTACCCCACGTATCGTCAAATAATTACTGTGGAGACCACTGTGGACATAACTTTAAAATAAGGCTGTTTTATAGGTTTTAGAAAAATAACCTTTCAATGCGTCTTCACGACCGCGATTAAACCTGTGATGGACGGAACTGCCTTCTGTAGATATGGAGAAGAGGGCATCAGCTCTGTGGTTATACGCCTCCCGCACGCTGCGTACTTCGTTGCACTCGTAGTCTATGAAGTGTGTGACTCGCGTGGCGAGGCCAGCAGTGTCGCTGTACGGGGCAAATAGCTCTACAACGCATTTTCGGTAACGTATTGTCTTCCGGCAGTCTACGTAGCGTCGCTCGAAATCTATAAAAAACGTAAATAAAAATAATACATGCAAAATTCAGAGACGTTAATTTCCTTCTATTGGTGACCTACACCTTAAACCCTATAAAGTGTATGTGCCGCGTCCGCGTCCCGTCTCCAAGTAGGTTTTCAGCTTCAGAATCGGGATAGGAAGGGAGGGTTAGCACTTACCCCGTTACATTCTGGACATTCTGACTGTTATTCTAATGAATAGAAAAAAAACAGCTGAGGTTAGTGCCCTGCCACTGTACTGATCTGGCCCTCACTCTAAAATTTTAAGAAGCACGACTTAATATGACACTGATTTCCTCATATGATTTCCTTGAGTACACTAACCTGAATGTGGAAGTCGTATAATGCTGACCCAGCTGGCTGGCATGTCCAGGTGCTTCTCCAGCTTGGCATTCAGGCGTTCCAACTCAGTACCGTCCAGTTCGGCAGATGCTTGAGAAGACCGGGTAGAGGCTGATGGTTCTCCTATGAGGAGATGTTCCCAGCGGCTCACATCGTCCAAATCAAACTGTAAGTTCTGAGGAAGATCAAATAGTAGTTCTCATCACTCAGCACAAACATGGCTCTCAAGTCGGAGGTCCGGGGTTCGAATCCTGGTAGCAGCAATGTTCCGTTTGGTAGTATAGATATCCTTTGGGATGCACTTAACATCTGCACCTTCTGGTCAGTAAATTACATTAATGAAATACTTAAATACAATCCTATACCTGACAAGGTATCAAACGATCTTGTCCAACTACGACCCAGTAGTTGATGTGGTTCCACACCGAGTCGATGCCATGGTACTCTGGGTCGTCCGTTCTTCTCTTGGCCCCGGAAGTAGGCTCCAGGAAGCAAGCTTCTGTTAGATCCTTTGATGGTAAAACCAGCACCCATGCATGGCGTCTATATGCTGCAAAAAGATTAAACTCCAACATTTGTAGATCAGTGTACCTACCCACTAAGAAAGAGTAAATAAAGGGTCCGACAATGGTCGCACTTGACTTTCTCGCAATTTTTATCGAAAATTTTGATTTTTTTTTACGTGAATAATTTTTTTTTGGTCAGAATTTTAACTTTTTCTAAAAAGTATTTTGCCACACAATGGGCGATACTTATAGGCACCTGCATACCGAATTTCAAACATATCCGTCAAACAGTAAAGTGTCGCTCGACGCGCAAAGTATATGTTTTCTATTTTGCATGTCACCGTCTTAATTTTTAAGTAAATGAAAATCTATTGAAAATGCCCTTGAAGCATCTATCTGAGACCACTTTCACCAATTTTCAAGAAAATCCGTTGATTAGTGTTGTTGCAAATGTGACCTAACCAATCAAAAACGTGATTTCCATTTTTGGAAAATTTTTCCTACGATAATGCCAATAGGTATTGGCCCAAATTTTTGGTCCATCTCAAAAAGAATAAAAATGATCCTGTAGCATCTATTTGGGAACACTATTGCGAAATTACAAGGATCTAACTTAATAAACTGTAGTGCCAAATCCGTCTTGACCAATCTAAAACGAGATTCTAGTTTTTTTTCCTATTTCTGACTTTATTTTGCCTATATTGGCCGCAATTTTGAAGTGATTGAATATTTCTTCGACAAACCTTTAAGTAATGTTATTAAGCACAAGCTTATGGATTTTTGTGAAATTCCGGCTAATACTGTTCATGGGGCCAAGATTTTCACGTATGGGCCAATTTTGGCCCACATTTTTGGCCCATCTCCAAAACAATAAAAATGATCCTGGAGCATCTATCTGGGAACACGACTGCAAAATTTGAAGGTTCTAACTTTATTACCGTACCGTGAAATGCATCTTGAGTAGACAAAAAACACGATTTTGAATTTTTTTTGACACTTTTTTGACAATAGTGGGCGCAATTTTTGAGTAATCAAAATTAAATTAAAAATGTATCTCGGAACTGATTTTAGACATCTATATTCCGAATTTGAGCCAAATCGGTTGACTGGTGTGACCTGTAGCCGCGCTACAGACAAACGGACGTACGTACGTACGAACGTACGTACGTACGTACGTCGGACGGACATGACCTAAAAACCATTTTTTTGGTATCTAGGACCTCTGAAACGCCTTTTGCAATGAAAATCTCAAAATCGAAATTTCGCACGATAACATAACTTTCTCAGCCCATGTATTACATACGGGCGAGAAAGTAAAAACGGTTTGGGGTAACGACGACGTGAATTATTGTGAAAAAAATTTCGTAAGCGCAACATCAGCCTCATTCGCGATTAGAATAGGCACCCAGGTCAGAAGAAATTACTTACTCCAAAGGGGATCGGGTGGAGGTTTTTCGAACTCCATAATGGCCCGCTCTTCGGCTTTCAACTGGGCCAGACGCGCTGCTGCTTCTCGAGCCAGTTCCTTCTCTTTCTGACTTAGCAGGAACTGGCTACGCAGGTCTCGGGGAGGTTCCAGCTGGTACTTGGAGTGAGGAGTGGAGTCAGGGTTCGCAGCTACCTGTCAAGCCACGCAATTTTTATTCGCACTGTTTTGTAAGTAATAAAACTCGGGAAAGCTGGTTTAAGGACTGAGGTCAGGATTTCCCCAAAGGAATACTGAACGACTGCTTCTAAACGAAATTTTCCACTTACGTGCTTAGAACATTAGAAATCGCATGAATCATGAATTTCATATATTTTTGCATAAAAAAATGCTGTCAAAATGTCGATGTTAAATTAACAGCGCGCGTGACGCAACGTCAGTAGATATTAAGGGGGACTATTCATTCTCGACGAACTCCACCAAAACCACTGTGCGAAAATGAGATGATAAACTCCACATGTTTTAGCCCGAAAGTTGAAAACAAAATATTCCGCATGAGGTAGCGTGGGGTTTTCGCGATCTGTCAAAAAAACATGTGGACTGGTAGTTATTACAATTAAAAGGTACGTAGGTAGCTGACTTACTTGTTTCTCTGGAAGGAGATAGGGGCACTCTGAACGTGAAGAGTCATTGCTGCACACCTCCCTAGTTCCGAACCCAGATACTACGAAAGCATTGTATGACGCGCCGATCAGAAGAGACGCTAGCAGCGTAGCTAGCTCGAAGCAGTGCCCTGCCTGCCGAAGCAGTACTTCTCCTGGCGATACCAACTGCTCTGGCTGAACAAAACAACAAAACAAAACACATCAGTAATATTTAAGCGTGGGTGAGTAAAAATCAAAATGGGCGAATTGTAATACATAGCTAGGTAAACACAGCTAATGGAAAGTTATTCGTCAATCTCGATTCGCCAACTCAATTCGGGGCAAAAAGGGGCAAAACCCCTTAATTAAGCTTACGGCCCATATATAGGTAGATATTAATTTAAAAGAAAATAATTCTTGGCTACCTAAATGCAGGGTGAAGTGCCAAGCTCTTGGCAAGATTCTGCAGGAGTCAAGTATAAATTAGAGGGTAGGTATAGGGAAATCTGGAGCAGAGGCCAGGCTAGGGTAGAGTAACGGAAGCACGGATAGAGATGGGGGATGGGAGAGGGTGGGGCATTTGGGAGATGGGAGGTAGATTCTCCCCCCACCCCCACCCACCCTATACAACCCATAGCTGACCACCCAACAGTGGCGAGTGTAGTACCATACAGTACCTAGATAGTGTGGGCGTCGTTTCAAGTAGGTATAGGTATCATCGAGTTGCATTCAACTTTTTCAAAAATCGCAACTGCTCGACTGAGGACATTGACTATTCATAGTTCGTATAGTCCAACAGTGGAACTCTTGCGAATGATTTTCGGACTTTATTGACTTTTCGAAGAAGCTATATAATCGATGCGCGCAGCTAAGGTGGGCTGGAACACTGGACGGTGGATATATGGAACTAACACCAACCTTGGTGCGTCTAATAGTTTGATGAGTAAAATACCTACCATGCATTCAGTTCAATACAATTGGTCCGAGCAGGTAAGGAGACCGGTTTTTAAGCAGAAGCCACGTTCCAATTCCGGCGGAACGGCTCAAAATTACCCCATACCTGTACCTACTACCATCTCTTTGCAGCAGAAAGGTAGAAAAGAGAAAGAGTAAGGTGCGTAATGTAGATTTGTATGTCTTGGTATAAATGTACAATAATTAATTATTATTATATTGCGTAAAACAAAAAACATGTTGCCATGTACAACTAGCGCAATTATTATTTACCCCATTCGGTATACCAAAACTTACCGCACAGGCAAGATTTATCAAGAATATCAATCAAAACCGACGAAAAATGTAGCTTGCATGGCAAAATATCGGAGGGCAGAACTAGACATATTCCCAAGGACTGTGCTGTGAGGACAAGAACTGAAGCCGACACTGCCGCCAAGCCGCGAGCGGGGGGTCGGGGACTCCGGGAGGGGCCGCAACCCACCACCCACTTCCTGAGCCCGCTGTCCCTCACGCTGTCGGCTGTCGCGGGCACCTTGCGTTCCACGCCACCCCCACCCCGCCACCCCACGCACTGCGGCCGTGGCCAGCTCCCGCTTGGCTCCTGTGCTGGCCCTTGTTTCACCCATTTATCACACTGCAGATCAACCCTGCGTTGCACGCCAAGGGATGATTCGAAAAATTTCAAATTTATGGGAACCAGTAGTACCTGGACGTCTTAAGGTACCTAGAAATTATTTTTCGATATTCAGAGCCTATAGTGCCATGTTATTACCTATAGGTAATTAGTGCATGCATGGAGTAAGCACCAATATTTTGTTCACGATCACAACACTTCTCCATTACCAATACATAAGTATGGGAAAGTAAAAACTGCTGCATGTCAAAATCCGGCCGTTCTTACTTATGACAGGAAAGCATCACCCAGCCGCTATAGATGAATTCAAACTTTTTCCACCATGGGGATTCAGAGACTGAGACAACAGAAAACTGATGTTGATCAGACAGCCCTTGCCCCAGTGTTTGAGAATAAAATTGAGAATTAGTTCAAACCCAATGATATGAAGTGGAAGTGCTATGCACAGTGAAGGCATGCAAAGAGCAAAAATGATATAAGTATCTCAGAATATCTTCTCCTAGGCACTGAGGTGCAGAGGAAGCGAGAGGCTAATTGCGCTGGGGCCCGACGAGTCGACGTCGCCAGCCCCGCAGCAGGGTGGCGGATGGGGTCGCGCCTCAGGGCCGCCGCGCCCCCGCGCCTTCTCGGCCCAACGCACCGCGAGTGTGGCTGCATGTCCGGTGGTCTCCTTATTACAAGGTGCCGCTTCGAGCAAAGTAACGTCCATTGACACCCCATCTTCTTATGGTGTCGCGCACCCGCGGACAAAGGTAACATGCTTCCGTCACCCTCTTAGGAGTGTAGCCGAGCGTGGGCAACCCGCGACTTTATAAAAAGACTCATCCTGCACTAAAAGTCGAAAACAGAGGGGCTCATTTAAAGGATCCGCGGGTCGCGGGTTCAAGACTTCTAAGAAGAGGGGTCACGCGAGGGTTTGACACGGAGGATACACAGTTCGGACTCACAAATTAGGGTCCACGCGGGCGTGCATAAGGCAGCTGCCGCGGCCCATCTCCGCAGTTGCCTGGTAACGACAACCGCGTCAGGCCCGGTGCTAGCTTCCTATGGGCGATGGGTCTCTGGCCCCCAGCCCAAACTGGCCGACAGCTGCTCTCCAGACTCCAGTGCACCAGTCCTCTCCATGGCCTCGTGCCAGGCCATAATCACATAAATCAGTCATGTCTTTTCTTCCAGAAACCCTTTAAAGAACTATTTTGAAAGTACTTACCTACCTAACTACAGGATACTCGCACAGTGACCCTATAACTGCTCTAAAGCACTTTGGCATGTATAAATAAAAAAAAAGCTTCCCAATCTATTCCAAATGAATTTTTGACATGGATCTGACATGGACATGATAATATGATACCTACGTTACCTATAAGTTTAGCAACAACCCTGCGACTGATCAATGGTCTTGTGGGTAAGACCGTATGGTTGCCCATGAGTGATTTAGGGGAAGGGACGGGGGAAGGGGAAGGGGGAAGGGCAAAATGACTATCTGGATACTATGCAAGTAGATTACTGCATAGTAGGTATATGGTAAGTATAGGTATAATATCGCGGTTCCCTTTAGAAAAACGTGGATGTCCAATGGTTCAAGAGCGGGGAGGGCAGTGAGACCGCGGCGATTAACAATAATTTATTCTGAAGTATGATTTATCCCTACAGCACATCAAGCAATGGGCAGGTATAAAATTGGCCCACCATTGGCCGGAAACGAAACGAACTCGCCGAAGCATCGGACACTTCGGCCGTCCGCAGTGAGAAGTTTCGTTTCGATTTCAGCAAATGGACGGCCAGCTTAAGAAGTTCTGAGTTAACTACGAGCAAAACCTAAGGTACCCATTGTACCCAAGTATATAGGCAGGGAAGTATAAGGTCGGACTATGAGATAGGTATACTGGATCATACAATAGTCAGGGTTCATTCAACAGCAAAAATTAAGGAGAGTGTGCGCCCTGACCCCGATCCTGAAGTCATGTCCAAAAGGAGGGCAATGAGACCGGACTTCGCTGTTCAGATATATGAACACCAGCTATGTCCTTTTAATACAATAATGAATATAAGCATGTAAGAATAGTGTGTATATAGCCTTGCACCGACCCTGGAGCACCCTACGTGGCTGTCCAGCGGGAGGGCAGTGAGGCCGGTCGCCACCCGCCACCCGCCAGTGTACTCAGAATTAGTCAGTATAGCGGACTCCGCGGCATGAGAGCGACGTATCGGCCTGCATCTGCACCCCGCGCGTCTTAACGCGGGTCGAGGCTCTTCAACACCACGTGTATCTCATTGAGAGCGGCTGTATTCTGCACTGCGCAAACGCTACACCGAGAAAAAATCATAACTGTCATTTTTCCCACCAAAAACGTTTTCCTCGTGAGGTTCCGCGACACATTTCAACGAACAACGTTCCACTGCGACCGCTTTTCCTGTGTTAGCGAAACTGCACGGTCAGGTAAGTGGCCGGAAGTACCTACATTTTATTTGCGTGTCGAAGAAAAGATTCCCATATAGGTACGAGTACCTACCTAAATAAGTACCTATATGTGGATAGTTATAGTGGGTGGAAGCAAGTCCCCATACCGGGACCGGACCGCATCACAGTCAAACTTCCTTTCACAAACTTTTAGCTAGATATTTTCTAGAATTAGGTAAGCCAAATATTGTATAGAGGGTAGGTAACATACCTAGGTACCTCGAGTGGAGAGACTATACGAGTGCCTCGACTCGCTCCCCCTGCAGGGTCCCACAAGTCGTCCATGAGTCACTACATCAGTGTCATTTACTTAACTCACCAAGCAGGAAGCAGGGGAGGGTATAGGACAGGTAGGTTCCATGTTAAGTTTATGTCCATAAATTGCATCTGATTTTCTCGCAATTAGTGCAACGATTAATTGCAATTTTAGGTGTAACAGGAATTATTTTATACATCGTCAATGAGGAATAGTTGGATATTTTCCAGAAACCACTATTTACAACTCAGGGCCTCTTAACAGTTTCCTCGCTATACCCTCATAGCCTTGAGTATTTGAAAGGCTAGAACTCTGAACCTCTCGCGCCCCTAGTAAGATAATGGACTAGGAACAAGGGTCTGTCCTCTGCGTCCTCCTCTATTGTCAGGTCGCGAGGTGTTTTTGTGGCTGCACGGGTTCTCATTGTCCTAGCGCGAGGGCTGCCTCGCTGCGCCACATGCCACATGCTACGGACGGACGAGCGGGCGCCCGCACCTGCACTCAGTGCACTCTCTCCCTAATATTAGTAGCCCTCACTCATTTCTGTTCGTCCGGGAAAGGCCTGTCAATCCAGTCTTTCGGAAACCTACAAATGACACACCAAGTACAATTCCAACTCACTCAAGACATTTGTGCATATAATTATACCTAACAACTCTTTTAGTTGATAGGAGAATTGCTTAAGTCCAGGCCACAAAGACTGCCGAACAATTCTGGAGCGCCACAACTTATACGTGACCATAAAAATCTGAAGTTCTCCTTTATATAAAAAAAAAAAAAAAAAAACTGCTAGACAACAACTCTGAACAAATAAACCTCAGGTGTCTTCAGTGACATTATTTATTTCACGGTGTGCTTTACACTTTTTCTGGAACATGACAGCGAAACTATCATATTCATAACAAATAAATAAATCAATATAAAAATAACAACTTATTTTCCAGACATGAGCCAGAAAGTAGCTCGCAGGTCCATGCGAGCCCTCTCAATTGAGGAAAAGATCCAAGCGATTGATCGAGTACATGATGGGGAGAGCAAGGCTGCCGTAGCACGGGACATCGGAGTGCCAGAGTCCACCCTGCGTGGCTGGTGCAAAGGCGAGGAGCGGC
The DNA here is from genome assembly GCA_950004255.1 of Mesopsocus fuscifrons. Classification (NCBI taxonomy): domain Eukaryota; kingdom Metazoa; phylum Arthropoda; class Insecta; order Psocodea; family Mesopsocidae; genus Mesopsocus; species Mesopsocus fuscifrons. The sequence goes on along the minus strand of OX465373.1, from coordinate 11,830,408 downwards.
TGAGAAGCTCATTGGCGCTCCAGGGAAATGGCTCACCCAGCTCACAGAAAGTGCCCCCTTCCCTTCATATCGATGATGCGCCCCTGGATTTCAGCAAGGACAGAACGCCTCCCTTACCCACCGCCCCTGAAGCTGCCATCTCCTCAGCTCCCGACTCTATGGACTATCCTGTGGCTACAGAACTGAAGCAAGAGGCACTACTTTATTGGATGCAGCGTAGCCAAGCAACTCTCCCTGTATCCCCCATTGAATCTCGCACTGCAGACAGTACCGCGGACAATTCAAGCTGGTTCTGGAAGTTGTACAAAAGCTACGGAGTTCTCCCTCAGGTCCCTAGCCCAGAAGTAAGTACCAACTTAACCAAACCAATCGAAGAGAGTTCAATGGTCTACATTTCGAAAATTTTAGTACATGACTAACCAAAGAAAAACAAAGTTTTTGATTTTATGTTATAACTTGATTCTCCTAGCCATTCACACTTACGACCTACCCCCTCCCTGATATTATTATTGGATTAATCTCACAATCTATGGACCAAACCATATTCTGTTGCAGCCACCGACCAATAAGCGCGCTAGTGGCAACGAAATGTCCGATGAGGAAGACGAGCCACCAGCGACTGCAGCGGACGCGGTACGACACGGTGAGAAATTCCTACGCTGGCTGGAATGCTGCAGCGATCCTAGCGTCACCGCCGTCCAGATTTTGCAGTTCAGGTCTGCACATATACCTATTCTCTTTGTACATCTTTCTGAGGGGGCCAAAACAAGCCACAGGGGTTTTTAGAACACCATTCTCTCTCCCTCCACAAAGGAGGGTGGTTCAATATTTATGTTCTGCTTTTCATAAAATTGAGAGACGAAGCAGGTGAAGAAATGCCTCTCAAGCATACTTCCCTATAAAAGGTTATGCATCTCGTGTGAAACAGATAACGGTCACCCACATGCCACGTCTCTTCAAAGCTACTATAGTATAGTAACAACTGCTCTTCTCCACAGATACCTGCTCAACAACGTGAAGGAGTGTGCACAGCGACGCCGCCAAGGCCGGGTCACCAAGATCCGTAGGCGCAAATAGTCGCATCCAACTTCAAATTCATTTTCTCTGTGCCTTGTTACATTCCTTTCAAAAAGACAAAAGAGCATTCCTGGGAAAGCAGGAAGCAAAATTTACTATTCCTATTCTACTTCCTATTTTATAATAGTTGTTAAGCAATTATGAGGAAGAATTTTTCTCATTTGAACCTGTTCGAAATTGAAATTACACAGGTATTTCTTTTAATTAAATAAAACTGGTAGGTACCGAAGAAACTTGGTCACCTATGCAGCGCTTACTTCACGTTTAAGTGTAGGTACTGTACCTGCAGCTTGCGGTGGCGCCCGAAATAGGGAAATAGGGATCATCACGTAATGGCGTATTGTTAAACAAATCGGCCCTGACGTCTTCGTTTATACAGATTACTTTAACTCTGTTATAGACGCATGACAATGTAAACAATGTTACTTTCAAGGATTTTATAAATTACTCAGTAGGTTGTTGAAAACACGTGCAGATACCCCCTGTTTTTGCGGCCTACTTCAAAAACGCTTGTCGCCTCCAAAAAGGGTAAAGGACAAAGAACCTGACTATCACACCACAATAGACAAGAGACTCACTTCTGACTATGTCAGCTGTCATGGTGCACTCCGCGCACGTGACTCACCCACCCTGATTGGAATGTCCATAAAAATGATAAACACTGTGAGGTGAATGCGACAGATACAAGTAGAAGAATGGCGTCAAAACATTAGAGACTGCGCATGAATCAGCGTCATTCTGTATCAATAGCTACCAGTCATCTTAACTTTAACTCATTTAAATTATTACCCTTCTGAGCAACTACTTGTAAGTTATTCTGTTCAGTGAAAAAGTAAGCATGGGATGGGTAGATAAAATAGGAACTTACCAGAGTAGCAGGGTGGGCGAGAGGTAAGTACTGAATGTGATCCGCAACAAATAGGGCACATCCTTTGTAACACTGCAGCTCCGCATACCGCAACGAAGTAGGCCGAACGGTAGTACACACCATCTTCTGCAGGATAACGATTATGAGGGGTTACGGGATATGAATGATAACAGTGAGCTTAGGTGTTACAGTAACCTGCTGTTATTTTCTCACAGACTTTACTTGGGATTACATTTTCATACTGAGGACAAGAAAGAAGTTAGAGGCGAACAGGTATATCAATACTTATATGTACACCTCCTGACTGCAAAGCCAGAAAAGTAACATACGTACCTGAACGCCACATTCATTGTTACAAGCCAACAAAATGGGCCTCCTTTTTGGGAAGTGGGTGTGAAACTGTTTTCGAAAATTATCGGCGTACCACAGCAGCAGTTTTTCTTTGTTAGTATTATTCCAGTAACTCTCTGGAAACTGCGTCCGGCTGAAACAGTTTACAGCCAATAAGTAGTTAGCAGATGACAGACGAGCAAAAAACGAAGGAGGGCTAGACGTTCGTCCTGTTGTTGTCGATGAATTACAGGGGTATCAGCTTCTTCCCCAGGGCTCAGGGGTTAGACAACTAATTCGTTAGACAGGGAATGAGGAAATCGTCCTCTCCAACTTTAAACTAGGACATGTCCCCCCTTGGAAACCATGGCATCCTTGCTACTTTGGTCGGAAGCACCAATCGTCAACGTCCTACACGACTGTACAACACCGAGTTGGATATTTTTGTTATGGTAGAACCTACAATGAGTCAGAACTTTCTGTTTTGAAGCCCATTAGCGTACCACCATGCTCGGTTAACGGTTAAACTCCAGTTAAAGTCAGTTTTTACCGTGCAACAATTGGAATTTAACTAGAGCTTAACGTTAACAGAGTTATGATGGGACGCACCCTTAATGATATTACCTACTAACTGTTTACCCAAAAATTACTTACTATTCAAAAGTAGGGTCCACATTTTCCCAACACAACTTGATCAGGCCAAGCTCTTGGCTCATTTCCAGCAGATGGAGTTCGGTTATGTCACCCTTATAAATGTCCGTCCACGCGTCTTTCCCTTTAGGCTCCGGTTCATCCGTGGGACCCAACGTACCCGCTGACATAGATGAAAGTGACCGCCGGAATGAGGCGATTTCGGAAGCAACCACATCGTCTGCACTTCTGGTGCCCGTTGATCCCGCAACTGAAAGAGGCATGTGTAAATAGGCGATAAGTAGTCGAAATTCGTGGGGTCAGTAAAGACTGTAGCTAAAATCCAAACCAAAACAGGGAAATAGGTAAACAAAGAGAGGGGATCCCCATGACAACAACGAAAGTACAAAGGTACCAACTTACATACATGCGTTCTGTACGATACGACGGCGACGGGGCGGCGAACCCTTTATTCGTCACAGTGATTGTGGACACCGGTCATGCAAAAACACAAAAGCCTAAAGTCGCGCTACCAATCTGTCAAGACTTTCTCACCTGAAGCCAATAATACCTGAGAAAGTGAACGTCCATTAGTAAACAAATGGCAGCCATTGCACTTGCACTTGAATAAATACAAAAAGGCGCCAAAAATTAATTTTTTATCAATTTTTATGGCTATAAATTTTATTTGTAATTATGCAGTCCTCTGAGATAATAAATTATTTTTATTATTCATATTTTATTTTAACGTTACTTGCTTTAAGCTAAATAAATTTCTGCAAAAAGGGGACAAGACCGGATGGTAGCGTCATCACGCGGAAAAATCTGGAACTAAAACCTGCGCAAGCGCGGTGAATGCAAAATTTCAACATAATATTTTTCTCCAGTTGGAGGAAAGTTGTGCTCGGGTGTGGTGTTGCTCGTCTCTATATGAGTAATTATTTCTAATTTTTCGGTACCATGTGTGAGTGACACCTTGTACACTGGCTTACATTATTCCTCTGGCTGCCAGATAATGACCGAAATGGGTAAGCATAACCTGAGTGTGCTAGTTTGTCTATTTTTATTTTTCGCAACGGCCCCTACTTAGCATTTTATTTTGCGAGTTGAAATTATGGGCAGGGTATTTAGGTACCTGCCCTGTTTTGCTAGAACGATTTTTATTTGAATCGCCATAAGCTGTACAGTATAATATATTACCTATCGGTAACAAGTCGAGAGGTGAATGAATAGTGGGGTTGTTTATTATGTCTGCAGCTGAAAAGCCCGTGCGCAAGTGCCCATGCTCAGGGAATACAATACCGGTCCCACCCTTTTTATTTTATCAATGTTCAATGGAACCGTTTTGCCTCCTTGCCGAGCCTGCACCTAAGTACCTACCTAGTTACCTCTGGTATTAGAATCCCACCTAGAAGTACGTTTTCCTCCATTTGAGCTTCCAAGTGATTCACGGAAGCCGCTCTCCCCGAAGCCGGCTACGCACAGGGTTGGGTTGCTTTATAATCGAAAGTCTTCGACGCCCAAGTACTTACCCAACTGGCGCTGGCGCAGCTGCCAATAACTCTTAAATTGACCCAATCGATATCTCATATAGGTACCTACAATTCCTGAACTAGAAATAACAGTGTTACACCCGGCACACTAGCCTCTTACCATTCCCCAGCGGTATCAGAAATTTCCCTACGACGACCCAAAGAAATTTAGGTACTATCTACCTCAAAATTTGCCTAATCAATAGGTTGTTGATTTTTATTTCCTTGCTCGTGAAATGTCGAAGCGAAGACATACTGGCGACCTCAGAGCCGTTATGGGTTTTAGGTCAATGTCGGCATATAGGTAGATGTACTGGAGTTTATTTTCTTAAACCCGCTGTACTTTGCCTCAAAGAGCTGACGTTATAGTCTAGGTTTCTGGATTCTTGCGAGGTAGGCGTCATTGGAAGTGACCAATTATAGAGCTGTTCCCCTTCGTCTCCTCTAAACGAGATGGCCTCTCGAGGTAGTGAACCTTCCGTTCAAGTGAGAAGTGACCTGAGCGACAGTAGGCAGCAGGTGTCTTTATGTGGCAGGTGTTGACTGCACCAATGCTAGAAGTTTGATAATCTCGAAACGCCCAACACTAGTAATAATTGTAGATATGATTGCGCGCGGGAAGCATAGTGTTGGAATGATAGTCTCACTGACACTGACTGATACCAATGAGAGCGGTCAGTCGTCTGGTCTATGTACACGTTATCTCCTAACGAGACAGCTCTGGAAGAGACGGACCTAGGTGCTCACTAATATAAGGTAGAAATTCACACATGTTTGTTGTGCAAGCGCTGTTCCAGGCTGTATTCAGGGAGCTATTCTTTGGAGCTACAAAGAAAAAATGTGGCTATCCGGCCAGGTGTTGCGATAAATGAGTCATCCCAGACCCAGGCACCGGAACGAGTGATTCATGTCAACTGAATGGTGATTGACAAATAATCCTAATATCGGTTTGATGATTGCGTTGATTTCTCACTCAAGGATCACGTTTGCGGTCTCATTGATACGGAGGTAGGGCCGGGGTTGAGGAGACGGTGAATATGAGTTCCCAGAACACCGTAGAATGACTCACCTCATGATAGGCAGGTATATTCCCATCTGTCAGGCAGGTATGTCGTAGGCATCCGCTAGGAATGAGCGGAATGCGTGGCTGTCCGAGCCCCGAGCCGGTTGGCGGTTATCGCGGTATACACTCCATTATCTATCAGTGGTCAGTGACACTGAAGTATAGAGTCGTTCTTGTGTCTCATTGGTAGAAATGAAGGGCATGTTGATTTCTCCTAGGCAAAACTAAATCAAGGGTAAAATCAGAAAAGCACCTAAACTGTTATTACTTATTACATTACCTATAGTGACCTGACCTAAATAATAGACGTTGCCTACTGGTTTAGAGGCCCTGTTGCATGCCTCTGTCGAGAAAAGTTTGTAATAGGTCTGCACTAGTCTAGGACTTGTTTACTTATCTTTATTTCTAGTCTTGAGGTTTTCTTTTAGTTAGTACAAACTTTTTTGTTGTAAATATTTTCGGAAAGAATGCTTCTTGCGACTTGTGACCTGAGTTTCTGATATGGGATGACCCAACATGGGTTAGTTGCTTCAGAATTTCATCCTGAAGTTGGACATAATTTTTCCTGATAGAATCGTAGGTAAGGAATAAAGTACCTTGTTACCTAATTGCCTTTCAGTCAAATCAAAAGGTATTGGTGGGCCGCATGGTCGAGGTGCTCATGCACTTCTGTTTGGCCACTAATTGCATAGTAAGTGCCATAACTACCTCATCACTCTGCTATAAGTGTACGGCAAGTGGGTCATTGTCTTCCAGCTGGCGAATGCAACGCTACTGCCATGGATCATCCATAACACAAAGCACAACCGAGAGGTTAGGTACAGTGCCGCGTTTCTGTGAGGGATCTTAAGTACTTACTTACTCCCAGGAGCCTAGATAGACGAATAAATGGTTGACTAAGATCTAGATCAGTGGAAAGTTGGTTCCCAGGTGCACGACCAAAAAGTTTAGCAACGCTTTGCCACCCATTGTTGACCGGTATTTTTTTTAGCGAAGGTTAAACCCCATAATCGAATAGGCACTTTGTTTCCCCGGCGGTTACGGTTACTTTAGAGTCGACCCTGAAAGTTTCTTGGGCTGGTTGGGCCTCTTGGCTCTACATGCGACGGAAGCTTTGGGCCGGCGAATGGGTACCTGAGAACCGGGAACAATAGGCTCCCAGTCCGTTCCCATGCGGCCCATGCATATTTATGATGACTCTGCCGCTGGAATGGACTGGAAGAGGGGAAGTCGTAAGTAAGTCATAGTGAGTCACTACATGCACCTTGGTTACGTGGTTTGTCATTCGTTATTACAAGTGTCGGGTAAATTCTTATGTAGTGTATGTAGGTACCAGGCTAAATTCTAGACATTGAAAAAAGTGTAAGAACCGCTTGCGCTTGTTGATGTAATAAAAGGCTCGCTTGAAGGTGCTCATTTACTAATGATGCCTTTTGTCCAACCTTTCTGTAGTAATAAGAAATAATTAAAGCTAAATAACGTTGACGAGCGCCAGAGTGGAGGCGCGTGACACACGTGAGCTGGTTTGCAGGGGCAGGTGTGAGGCACGTGGGCCGCCTCTCCCTGCCAGCCACATGTTATTTTACAATATTGGACTCACTGGAGTAATGGAGTAGGTATCTTAGAACGTCTCGTCGTCGTCTCACTGTTTAATGTGGTTTCTGTGGTCTCGGGCGCCAACACAGAAGAAACGTACTTAGATACCTACCATTCCTACTCGTTCAATACGCTAATTTTATTTTCTTATCTATTTTCTATTTCTATCAGTTGATTTTTCTCTGCTTTAGAATAAACGAGACACTTAGGGTGCGTCCTACCATACTCGGTTAACGTTAAATTCCAATTATTGCACGGTAAAATCTGACTTTAACTGGAGTTTTACCGTTAACCGAGTATGGTGGGACGCACCCTTAAAATATCAAATTGTGAGACCCATCTCACTGTACTTACATTGTTGTAGGGCTCAAGCCGTTCGGTGTTTCCGTAGCTTGATGGCTTCACATTTTTAGGTTCCACGTGGTCGTGGTAGCCTCAGTTTAAATCCTAATGCCTCTAAAGAGTTTGCTGAGAAGTGTACAAAGCTGGGAAGGGGGTAACAGTTAATGGCTGGTGGCTTGAGTACTGCAGGGGTGGCTGACTGGGTGTATACGGCACTTGACCTGGCCTCATTCATCAGCTCCCATCAGGTTTCCGTGTCACAGAGAGCTTTGTGTCCTTGACGAGAGCCCTAGCCATAGGCCAAGTTAGGACTATAGATAACAACACTGCATCGCTACAGGCTTTTCTAAGGTTTTCTACAGTGTTTGCTGATGGCAAAGCATAAGGTGTGCTTTAACAGGAGTAAGCAGCCCCAAAGCTGATTGGTCCTCCATCTCACCTCAGTGATAGACGGAAAATTAACCACTACTTTAAATCAGTTTTTTATAAAAATTACACCCGATTTAAATTTTGGAAAGACACTGCGGAAAAGTGCCGAACGGTGCCGAATTTGCTCAGTATCATGGCACTCGCTCCAACAGCTTTCTTTGAGTAGGGACCGTTCGCTACTCAAATAACTTAGTTTTTGGTGACTTTTGTCTATTAAATTCTGTTGTGACGAAAGAAAGTCTTAAAGAAGGCAGATAACTGAGGAGGCGAAGTCCCTTTTGGAACACTGCCTTTTGTAGGCTCACAGGCTCCTGTTGCGGCACATATGGGTTTGGATTGTTGATAGTAAACGGAATGGGGTCACTAGCTACTTTGTCTGCCATTCTCACCCCCGCACCAGTGAGAGTATAAGAGTTAGCGTTGTTTTAACCGCAACCGTGTTCGTTAATGGTTTTTCTTCTATTTTTCAGAGCCTCGGGTGGAGCTGGGCGTTCCTGACATGACGGCTCTCGCACACATCGACGAGACCATCATCAACAGGAACCTGCGCACGCGCTACACCAGGGACAACATCTACGTATCCTTTATCTATACTGCCAGCGGTGACATACCTCGCAACAATGCGAAAATGCTTCGCTCCTTAAGCCTGCAGGCTTCCATTCCCTATAGGTCTAGGAGGAGGTACAGGTTGCCCATTCATATAGTGTAGCTGGCTTGACTTTCTATATTAACACCTTGAATCTGGACTCTGCAGAAATCATTAATAAATAAAAACGCATCGGCTACCCTTAACCACTGGGAGTCTGGGACTCAACTGGTATTTAACTGCAATATGAGTGGTTTAAAACGCAGTAACAAACTGTCAGAGAAAGGAATACAGTGTGGGTAATGTTTTAGTTTATTATCAGTAGTACGCTGATGATTGCGAAATTTGGCGAGTGGGATCGACTGTGGGGTGCAACTGTTAATGGTACCATTCATGTTGCATTTCTACGTCATCCGTGCGTTCATTCAAACTGGAAATTTGTCTGGATATATCGCATTCAAAGGAGGAAAAATAGGAAGATGGGAACACGGAAAATCAAGCATCACCAACAGTGGTGAAAGGTTATGAAAGAATCTGAAAGGGAATGGATTGTTCCCCGCTGTGCTTTTTCCTGTCTGAAAGAGCTGTTCCAGCTATTGTTCTTGCGACCATTCTCAACATTCTTTGTATTTTCCCATAGTCGTGGCCTAAATTTTCTCGCTGTTGCGTTTTGTCATTGTTTTGGTTTCAGTTCAGGACGTTTTAGGATTGGAGGCAAGGGTTTCTGATGTTACTTTTGTGTTGGCTCTTATTTTGCTTTGCGTTTCACCAGGAGTAGTGGTCCTGCGTAGAATCCTGACCGATAGTTTGGGGATAGGCAGTGCCTACATACTTCAAGGCTCGCTTCCTGGACCCCGTCCAGATTCATCTACAGATAAAACCTGTCGTCCTATATTCTGAGCTGAATCTTTGGCTATTAATGTAGATTGATGTTTGAACGCTGAATACAATGGATAAGCCCAACTCTATCTTGGAACAGATAATAAGTACCTATCTTGGAAATAGATTCTTTAAAAAATATTTCTTTATGCGTTTCGTTTCCCCACTTGGTTTTCCTTGAGTTTGAGCCCCCAGGGTGCAATTGACAGCGAGCATTTGAGCTGAATATCAATATCAAAATATCACAACTCCCCACCACCACACCAGCTTTGGATATCGAAATGTCAGGAAACCCCAAAGCGCATTAATCATGCCCCTTACCATTCCTTAGCTGCACAAATTATCACTGTTGCCTTATTACCAAACTTATGGGTTCATTATTTGGTGTAGACGACACCGTGGATCGTTTGGCTACTCGAATTGCGAATAAAACTGATGTAGTTTCCCCAAAATAATGATGAAGTATAATTTACCTCCTGCTTGGTAGCCACTCCTTATTTTCCACGTGGTCTCCTTTAAGCTGGCCGTTAATCAGACTGCGGTTTGTCGAAAGGATGTCATTTCCTGTTGTACGAGAAGTGCCTATAGTTGTGGTTGGTTTTAAGGCCTTTTGTGAATTAAAACATTTTTACTGCGTCTTCCATTGCTCGGTTCTCTCTGTCGTAAATGAAAATTTTTAAATTTCTCTCTACATATTTTAGGTTGTAAAAGGTAGGTGTGTTACTGTTCTTAATCCATGCATCACTTATACCTATAACTAGACTGCTGAATTGCTTATTGTTGTACCTATATTTTCCACTGGCTTTTTTCGACTGAGTACGAGCTGCCTTGTGAGGCCTATGAGGTTCAACCTTCGCTGTTTCAATATTCAGGAATAGGCTTCCAGTTGAAGCTAATAGATACCGTATGTACCCCAGTTTGTGTTCTAAAAGTACCTACCAACCAAGGCTAACTGAGCGAAAATCTGTAATCCAAAATGACTTGTGTTTTGTTGATTATTGTAGTTGAACTGTGTGCGATAGAGAACAGTTCTGCTATCACCGCCCCGCCTACTACTCTGCTGGTTTTATCATTATGAATGGACTGACCCTATTCTACGTTATTGTATAAAAACGTGCTGTTACCATTGATTGTCTTGAATAGCAAAAGATAACAGTTTTGTGTCTGTGTAGTCCGTAGTTCAGTGTACTTAACTGCTACCTGTGCTACCTGTGCTACCTGTGCTGCTACTCAAAACACCGTTGGTTTCAATCCCACTTCACTAAATAATTTTTTAAATTTAATAAGGAACTTATAGGAATGACATGAATACGAGTATATAGATATCTGAAAAGTAGTGTCACTCAAAATTTCACAGCGTCAGCGGAGCGGTGTAGGGGTGAGAACCATATCTACCATTCCTGCTTAACCCAACATCGCGCACTGTATAGGTTGATAGTTTTCAAGAGGTGAATAACTCGTAGGTATGCTACCCATGTGTAACATGAGAGGGACCTGGGGAGCAGCTGAATTAGAGCTGGGGTTCCAGGCCCATTGGCTGCCAACATTTTGTGAATAGTGAGTCATGGGGGTTGGCTGGGTTAGTCATCGTATCGCCGTGACGTCACCATCTCATCTGAGCTTCCAGCCTTTTCAGCTACTATGTATACAATCCCTTCTCCCATTCGTTCAAGGTAGCATTGTGTTGCTCTAAATCGTGCACTTTCTGCACCTATATTCGTATACAGACATGAAACCTGTATCTTTGTTTATCTGGTTAGGTTATGATTTATGATATCAGTTGTGTATGTCAATTATTATTTTTTGCTTCTGATTTCGAAGGAAAGGAGCTATGTTTTCTGTTGTAGATTATTTAAATACATTGACTGGTAAGTAGTGTAGCAGATTTCCTTGCGAGCTTAGGACATTGAAGGTGCACAGTGTAAAACTTGACTCCAACCCACTCCACTTTTGTTGTTGCTATTCCTCTAGAAACCCTTTCTTCCCTCCCTATCCTAGATATTTAGTTATTGTACAGGTTTTGCAGGAGTAGAGCATTCGCTGCGAGTAAACCATTATCCACCGGCAGGGAAGAATTCTGGAAGTATTGCACATCATAAGTACTCGCTTTTGTTATATTTTAGGTACGTGTTCCTCGTGTGCTCATCAGATGAGGAGGTGACTTTTCGGACCGACAGGAGTATATCCCCAATTGATGTCCGTTGTTTTGTAAAAATTGCTGCATGCGTTCTCGCAGAAAAACTGTTCGTTCACTGTCGGGAGGGTTCCGAATGCGGTTACCAAGGCAACGCGTCACTGGGTCGTCGCACCCACCACCTCCTTCCCCTCGCAGCTCACTGCTCAATGGTCTCAGACGCTGAGCCCTCAATGACTTGCTGTCTTGCTGGATTTCCCCGGATATGCGAGTACAGCCTTCCGCGTCATCTGCTTTTTTCTCAAAACAAAGGACTCTTGAAAAAAGAAATTATCTTAGTCCAGGCTTTTGTTTTGCTTTCCTCCTTTCTTTTTTTATGTGTTAGCAAAATTAAGAAAACATGTACTTTTTAGTCTCCGATATGTCCGAATTTTATTCTGCTCCTCTTTCCTTATTGTACCTTATGTACCTATTGTACCTTATTGTACCTATAGGTACTGGCTTTCTGTCCGAAATTTATGGTAGAATACAACACCCTGACATGGGTGCCTACTTTGTCAACAAAGAGGCAAATCAGCGACATAAATTAGCATACCTGTTGCCTGTTGTTATCCCTAGATTAGTTAATGTTTATGTTAATAAAAGTAAAGTTGCCCTTAACTTTTATATAGACCTACACTGGAACGATCCTGGTCGCTGTCAACCCTTACAAAGAACTTGATATCTACACTCCGGTAAGTTAAACAAAGTTTGTTTAGTGATAAAAATTAGTAGCATGCTCTCTCGTAATTCAGCGGTGTTCCTAAAATTTGAACTAACTGTGACAGGTTTTTTATGGTCTCCTTTTACCTCATTTTTCTACCGCCCAGACAGTGGAATCACTTGTTGGGTACCAAAATAATGGAGGGCCCTCACAAAAGTAAAGACGTTAACAAAGTGTCAAGTCCCCCAGAAACAAAAATATGCCTTATGAGGAAAACACTGGGAAGCGTTTCTCAGACAAAATAGCGAGTTAGAAGGTTCTCTAAGTTCCACCTTTCTTTCATCTCCTTTAGGGCTGAGTTGTTTTGGTATCACAAAATATGATTTGAGGGGTAGGATCGTGATTCTTGGGGAGGTTATTGTAGACAAGTTAACGCGCAAAATTGGAACTCTGCCGTTCGAAATGTTAACATGGCGTTAACTTGACGCTTCGAGCATGGCAACCTCTGTGACTTTGTTTTTTGAGCTAACTGACTCCCCTCCCCTCCTAAAAATAAGTTTTCGATTGATGTGTGAAGACTAGTTGTCTGAAAAGTTTATCACCTCCCCTTCCGCACGACTGACCCTTCACTCCGTGAAACCCTTGTGCTCACAACCACTTCGCCACCCCTCAGAGCTCCTCATTTTACACCCCACTGCTTCAGTCTTGAGGATAAATACCCCACAATCCAGGTAATTACTAATTACCTGAAAACAAACATCGTTAACTGACTTGAATAACGCCCATTTCCTTTCCTCTTCTTCGCTGTTCGAAACCGTCGAGCCTCGTAATGGTTTGCCCCCAGAGCTCCTTGAGCCATTGTCGGCACTGCGCCTAAGTGAATTATGCGTCAGCCACTCCCCTTCCCACTTTGATAGATGAGAGGGAGTGTTGCACCCCTCACTACTCACTGCCGTTTTCACTCGCCTTTTTCTATGTCTAACTTCTGGTTTTACTCCAGCAGTGGCATTCCCTTTCTTCAACGCCAGCAAACCCACTCAACTAACACCTTCAAAATTTATTGTAAGAAGATAAGGCACGCCATGATGCAATATACGGAGAACAGTTCTTCTTACAATTAATTTTGAAGGTGTTATTTGAGTGGGTTTGCTGGCGTTCGAGAAAGGGAATACACCTGCTGGAACTACTCCCTATCTCTTGAGCAGTAATGAGAGACTGTAAGAACTTCCTTATCATACTTACTGTTAAATCGTCATTAAGCACGTTTATCAGGTAAGGGGCAATGATGAGCGTCGTCAATAGGAGGCATTGATATGGGGGTAGAGAAATGGGCGGCAGACCGGCAGTTTTCGGTGATGCCTTTCGAGGGTACCTACTGAACACCACTTGCGGTGGGGGGTTAAACCTCCTCGCAGGCGGCTCTTGTAGGATTCAAAAACATACGCTTGTTTGGTAGCTTCAGTGTTTAGTAGCCTGTGAAGTGTAAAATTCAGCTTAGCCTGCCATTAAATCCATTTTTTGATGACATTAAAAGGTGTGTGGAAAGGGTGCGTTACATTTATGGCTTCCCTTTATTCATAGTAGATCACATTTCCCAGCACGTAGTGTCAACAAGATTGAGATTTTTAAAATATTTGATGTAGAAAATATCCGACCAAAAACACGCCGTGTAAAAAAACAGCCAAGTTTATAACCCTCCAAAAATTAGCCTAACTCAACAGCCCTTAAAAGGGTTTGATATAAAAAATGTTGGCCAAGTTCTCCACATTCCCGCTATCACTCAGCCCCCAAAATTAGTGATATCACTTATTACAGGGCCAAGTCCTTGGCGCAAATCACGTAAGCGTCACAGCCGGTCATAGACACAGACTAAGGTTGGATGGGGGCTGCGGTCCGGGGGTATTGGAAAGCAGGTATATGACAAACTATGTCGCCAACATCCTTGTGATTCGCGCCAAAGACTTGGCCCTGTAATAAGTGATATCACTAATTTTGGGGGCTGAGTGATAGCGGGAATATGGAGAACTTGGCCAACATTTTTTATATCAAACCCTTTTAAGGGCTGTTGAGTTAGGCTAATTTTTGGAGGGTTATAAACTTGGCTGTTTTTTTACACGGCGTGTTTTTGGTCGGATATCATATAATTTTTGTGAGGTGGTTCAATAGTTTCTACCAGTAGGTAAAACATCAATTGGCTGTCGAATGGACTCAAGTTTTCTTGCCATACCTGGAAAGTACCTACCAGTACCTGAAAACCAGTTCCCTGTCAACCATACACAAATTACCAATCTCATACCTGAAATACCTGAAAAGTACCTACTCGTACCTGAAAATGAGTTCCCTGTCGAATCTCCACAAATTACCTTCCCATACCTGAAATGTACCTAATCGTACCTGAAAACAAGTTGACTGTCGAATGGAGTCAAAATACCTTGCCATACCTGGAAAGTACCTCCCAGTACCTGAAAACCAGTTCCCTGTCAAATCTACACAAATTATTATCCCGTACCTGAAATGTACCTACTCGTACCTGAAAGCAAGTTGCCTGGCGAATCTACACAAATTACCTGGAAGGACAAGAAGCAGGAGGCAGTATTTGTTTTGTAAATATCTGCCATAAGTTAGTATGGGAACTTTGAATCGAACCTGAACCTATAATACTGTAGGTACTTCGGGTTTGCGATTTTTCTGGGTGTTTTGGGGATGGTACCTACAAGTATGCCGAGTTTCAGCTCTATCGTACCGCTGGAGCATGCTTATAATTTGTATAGGTGAGTGAGTGAGTGAGTGAGTCAGCCAGTCAGTCAGTGAGTGACCCTCAAAAACAGCTAAGTTTGGGATGTCACTGCTCAGGTACGGTTGGACGTAGAAATTTGAAATTTAATTTTGGAGGTCCCGTGGGACCCTACTACAGGAGAAGGGTACCCACTATTCGAGCCACGCCCCCTTGCCTCCTGTAGAGAGGCACGAAAAGTGCACAACTCTGGTTCCTGTATAACATGCTGGCAGTGCTCGAGGCTTTGTCGCGCTTTCTTTTTCTTTAAAACTTGGCTGCATGCACTGCCGTGCATGTTGATAAATAGTTATAGAAACTTTTGAACTGACTGGTCCAAGAACAGTGAAACGAAAAACAGGGAAGACATTTTTCGCAAGGTATAGCACGAAATCTACCTAAAATGTGTTTTTGATCCTTGTCCTCCTCATCCTAAATTGCCTCCACTAGGCCTCCTCTGGCTAGATTTTTTTTCTTTTTTAATGGGTACCTATAGGCTCTAGCTACTAGGGCTGTATCGCCTTTTACAGGGTTTACATTTCAATGGCAAAACAATAAGCACTACACAGAATCTGGCTAGAAATGACTGTAGGACATACATTTTATAGTTTAGAGGAATTTCTCAATTCTCAATGAACTGGACAACCAGGCGTTTTATACTTTAGTTCCACCTATTTTGGGCGGGACAAGGTCAACACAACGTTTAAAAAAAAAAAAAAAAAAAACATGTATTATCTGAAAACTAGCAGGGGGCTGAGATAGGACCTGATGAGTCACTGCCTCTGCCTCGAATGGAGGCTTGGGGTGACGACCGCATGCAAAGCTCGTTACTTTACCATTCGGGTGCGTGCTGGACTGCTGCGATGTTTTTATTGCATTTTTAATGTATTTTCCTTCCCGTTGCTTCCATTTTGTCTGCATCTGATTTCCACACTACTGAGGCACATCTTTCACACTACATTCTGTTCTGGAGCTATTCACAATTGTTGTGAGAGAATGAATCGATTGAGTAATCTTATGTTATTGGATTGACTCTTCGCTTCCTTGGCATGGCTGGAAATGTCTGGGGTTTTCTGTTAATCCTTTCTAATTAGTCTTCCCCTTCCCTAGCTCTTTCTTGGATTATTATCTTCAGCCTCTTCGCCCTCTCTGTTTTTCATGTATAGGGTGACGGCGTAGATATCCTTGTTTCTCAAAATATCGTCATAAAGTAGGTGGTGATTCGACACTAGTGTTGTCCCGCCAAGATACTGTGAGAACCCTCACTTTAGTGATTTTCTATGAAATAGACTGTAATGTACTGGAACTGTGGGCGTTTAATGTTGGGAGGAGCTCGATAATGACACGTCGAGGTGTGTGTCCTGACCGAAGAGAACGTTGATACGGACAGTTACCGCCAGTAATCGCTTAACTACTCGTTCACATGCACTCTTGTGGTTTCACACAGGATGAACCCAGATAGATTACCACTTTTCACTCAGAAGGTTCACTCTGCGGCCAGGTAACTAGCACAATGCTCTCTGCTTTTGCGATGGAAGTAAGACAGCCGGCAGCCGATGTGGACTACATCTGATGGTTGACTTCAAAGAGATGAACTGTCAGACCTGGGTCAACCATGCACTGTCGGTTTTTTTTTCTGAATTGACGTTCACCTCCACCACCAGCTGGATAGTGTGCAACTGACCCTTCCGTGAGATACCATTGAGTGATATGCTTGCAGAAAAATGGTGACATTGTTGACAACCCATAGCTCGAAGGCACCCCAGTTTGCTGAGCCGTGAAAAAGAAAAGCCAGAGTGAATATAATGTTGAAGGGAGAAAGAGAGGGAGGGGGGGGGGGGGCTCCGCTAGGGAAATGCAATTTCCTCCCTGGTCATGATGATCCGCTCCCCCTCCACTCTCGCCCTTCTAAAAACCACGATCCCGATTATTATATCATAATATAAAACCTTTCCTCAAACTGTCAGATTGACCTTGATTTGATTAAACACGGCAGTGTCGCGAGGAAGGTCCGGGAGGTTGTCTTTTCGTTTTATACTTCGACTTTCGCTCAACGAAAACGACTCGGAAGTTGTAAAATACTATCTTGCGCTATTGTGCACTCCTTTACAAGTTGATCCTTACCTGACCCCAAGGTTGGAGTAATTTCCTTTAAAAGGGAAGGGGTGGGTGACCATTCAGTACACCGCCCGAGAAGAGGCGAGAAGCTTGCGAGAGACTATAGTGCTATTCATGCACCCCTCCGGTGTTTTGAATAGGTACTAAAATTTAACGTAGCGGTTTGCGTGTATAGGTTCCAGAAAAGCGCGATGAGATAGATTACCAGAAGGGGTGACTATTCAGGTGGGCGTCAGCATCAGCGCTTAGCTTGCTGTGATGTGTTGCCTTCACAAAGCGTCTTCTGAGGATCTTTCCATGCGCTCTTTTCTGAAACCTACTATTACTATACAATTTTTACATCAGATCGAAGAGGTGCGGTGACTTTGATAAAAGTAAATTTTGTGGTTAATCCCCCATAAGTTCCACTTTCGTTGTTTGTTTCTCTTTGTTTCTGTAAAATCTGCCACTTTTTCCACTCTTGTACAGGAGCACGTGTTCAGGTACCATGGCGCTAAGATGGCGACATTGGAACCTCATGTGTTTGCGTTGGCGGAGGCAGCGCATACCTCCCTGCAGATGACCGACAGGAACCAGTCGTGCGTCATATCTGGGGAGAGCGGGGCGGGAAAGACTGAGACTACTAAGTTCATCCTCCAGTACCTCTGCTCTGTCAGCAGCAATGTCAGCACCTGGGTCGAGCATCAGATCCTCGAGGCCAACACCATCCTTGAAGCTTTCGGTAAGTTGGTTTTATTCCTGACGTATCTTCTTGGTTAGCAGCAGATTTTTAGGTATCCAACTGAAAAGCATGTGGTAGAAATAAAGTCTGTTTAACTTGAATGAGGAGAGCATGAAGCTGGGTACCGTTTCTGTTGGTACGTGGTATATTTCTGCGGGTCATCGCTGAGTCTGGAGGGCAAGACTTCGTTTTGTAGGGGACGACGAAGAAATCAGACAACCAATGCAAAACGCAAAATTTCCTTTATTGAAAATTATAAAAGGAAGGCGAAGGGTTCGTGTTGTGACGAGAGAATAGTGGTACTTGAATCGAACGAGGTGGGAGGAGTTTCGAAAAAGTTCTCGCTCATACTGGTGTGATTACGTTGCTCTTTTTAGACTCCAATGACCCCCAAATGAGCAGTATTACCGGATTCATTCATGTTGAGGCAATGTTTTGAGCATCCTCATTAAGGAATATTGCTCATTGCTCTATCTCGAGAAACCCACGCCAGCCAAGAAAATAGAAAACCTTCCGCAGCTACTAATTTACGAGTCCCACTTCCTTTTCGAGGGCAAAGTGAAACTGAACCCTTCATTCAATTTTTAGAATTGTCTCACTCCCTGAGTTTTATTCTCCAGTTTAATCTATTTTAAAGCCACTCGGTCTTTTACACAAACTTCTTCAAGAGGATGCAACACAATCTTGAGTTATTCCTAGCTCTCTTGCAGCCAGTCTTTAATTTTTTGTTACTGTTCTTATTCGTCATGCACTCATCAGTCTATTTTTTAAGATCCTGCGTTCATTTAAGACAGTTGTTTGATAAAACGCTGTTGGTTTGAGTCTTAATGAAAACCCCTGGATATTTATTTGTTCTGAAATATAAAGTGTTATTCTAAGGTCAATAATTAGCTATAATATCCTCATCTTCCCTTGGAATACGTTGTATGGCGCCACTCAGGCCTGTATCCAGAAAGCGGTCATGGGCGGGGGGGAGGGGGGGGGGGGGTAGCCTATATTTTTACTTTCTCGCTAGCTTGTTTTCGTGCAAAATTTCGAAATTAAGATTTTGGGTTTCCCATGATCCTGGGGGTCCCCTGAGTCCAAAAAAGTGGGGCGAGAAAGTTAAGTGCGACTGTTGTCGGACCCTTTATTTTGCTTCACGTTGGTATTACCATAATAATTTTCCGTTCATGGGGGGTTTAACCCCCCCCCCCCCCCCCCCCCCCCCGTGGATACGGCTATGGCGCCACTGCCATTGGAAAGGTGAAAATTTATTTTTACCTTCCCTAGCAACGCAACACATCGGATGAGGCGACTCCTCCTAAGGAGCATTCGTAATAAGGGCACACATCTAAACAGAAAAATTGGTACAAACAGTCTCTATAACATGTTCTGGCCCCCTCTATCTGCCAAATCTACCGAACATATCCCTAGGGGTCATTTTTCTAGTCAAATTTTTAAAATGGTAAACTAACAAGACTACGTAGATAGCAGGTGCACCAGCTTTCCTATGCGTTTGTATGATTAGGTGTTTTGGTTGGTTGGCCGGTGGCAGCACGTGCGCTGGGGGACGTGGCTCTAGACGTGTCTTCCGCCCCGAATAAATCCCTGTGACTAATTATAACCAGCAACTTTGCTGTCACCGTATCGTTTCAGGCGCTTCTGGCTGCCATGCACAGGGGTTTAAGTTACCTTGCCAGCTGCTCTTGGCCTAGACTCTAAGTTTTTCTAGCAACGCCGCCGTCATTTTTTTTTGTTGACAGAAGTTTTTTTTTTAATAGAACCAATAGCTTTTAGTAGAAAATATAGGTTTGTTCGAATGAAATAAAAGCAAATCGCGATCAGTTTGTGAGGGACAGATGACCGTTAGGTGATGATTATACCAGATAATTATTTTCTACAGGAAACGCCAAGACTGTTCGGAATGACAATTCCAGCCGGTTTGGCAAGTTCATGCAGGTCTGCTTCGACAGCAGGTGGATGATCAAAGGTTGCATCATACAGGATTACCTACTGGAGCAGAGTCGCATTACTTTCCAGAGCCCTGGCGAACGCAACTACCATGTTTTCTACCAGCTGCTAGAGGGCGCTCAGGTATGCCCCGTTGTTTTTGGTACTTTTCACCACAAACTGAACCCTGAACCACGAGGAACTTTCGTGTTAAAAGTTCGTTTCGGTATGATTTGAACTGAAGCGACACTAGATGAAGCTATCCTCGATTCAGTTAGGTAGTACTCAGTCATATTAATCAATCATATACCTAGACCCAATAGATTATCAGAAAGTTCACTGTGCTCTTTATAATCAAAATCGCAAAAGATGCCACTGCGTGAAATATAAATTCTGGGTTGAACTTGTAAAATCACCTTGAGTGCTTGCAATGCCGTTGTAGGACCAAAAACCTGGGGGGGCTAAGCCCCCCAGACCTTCTCCTCACTTGGGGGGCTAAACGGTTGTTGGTCCTACTACGCCTATGCACGCACTCAAGGTGATTTTATAGTCCCCTTGCTAAGCCCATGAGTACGTGGCAACGATTCTGAGTTTACCTCCTTATTATTTCGAATTTATCTCGTTGTGAGAGAGACAGCTCTACATTTGCTGAATGCTTGAAGCTCCGGTTATTGACGTACGAGTTTATTATACTCCTCAGGCCTGACATTGTCTCCCCGCCCCCCTCTTGCCTTGCTCTCCACACCTCGTGTATTCTTCCCCATTGTATTGGATTCCGATAATGCAATACTTCATTGGGCCTGCGGTCAATTGAGGCTCTTCAGTTTCTTCAGTTACTCGTTCCACCATCTACTTGATCCTAGGAACAATCGTTTTCGAGTATTTCAGCAAGAATTATTATTGTGAAATTCCACATGCGTTATGAAAGCCACATACTCCTACATTGAGGACGAGAGGATTTCCGCTCTCTGTGTCGTTCTAAACTAGTTTCTGATCTCATGCATAAAAAAGCATTGTATTTTGTATTTCTCAGCAAAAAAAAAATATCAACTGTTCCTTTGGAAATATTTCATTAAAACATAGAAACAAATTGTTTCAAATAGTCACTTTTAAACATTGAAGAAATGCTGTGAACGGCGGCCGCTGGACAATATCCCCCTACAATGTAAGAAAACTAGTACCTTGGCTAGTCTTGGTATAAATATACAAAAGTACCGGGAAAAAATGAAAAGCGTCAAAGCAGTTAACTAAGAAAATTTGCAACTGTAACCCCTGATCGAAATGCTGTTAACAGAAAAACCCTGAAGTCCAAAAGCAGTTCCATCTTCAACCAGCAGAAAAATTCAAGTACCTGAATCAGTCAGGGTGTATCCGTATTGAGGGGGTCAACGATGCTGGGAAGCTGGACGCGCTGCGGCTGGCCTTCAATGTCGTCCAGGTTCCCCCTGCAATGGTGGACGGGATATTCGCCGTTATTGCCGCCATCTTATGGCTGGGAAACCTAGAGTTTGAGGTACTGTCATGCTTTCATTTCACCTGCGTTTATGGAGACTTATCATACTAGGCACCTAGGAGAAAACAAATATGCCATATGAGGTATGATTTAATTTATTCTGCGTGTGACACTGCAGGCCGAAGTCAGAATAGTTATTGTATTGATAGAAGAACTGGTGGGTGTTGGAAGTAAGTTTTTGTTGTTTAGGATGTGGATGGGGAGCGGTGCAAGCTGACAGAGGAGGACCTGCAAGTGGTGGAGACCGTGGCTGAACTTTTGGGTCTGCAGCGCGATGATCTTATTCAGGTGGCCCTCCTCCGGCAAATCAACGTCCGGGGCAACATTACCGAAATACCACTCAAAATTCAAGAAGTACGTAAAAAACAGATCACTTATCAGATTTAAATAAATGAAGTTTGTCAGGTGTGGTGCGCGAAGCTGCTCCCTCAAAATCTAAACATAGTGCGCGGTTCCCCGCCGACCCATTCGAATTTTCACCAAACAGATTTTGCAGTAATCCTTACATTCTGCAATTTTATAAAGTACTTTCATGTTATCTGAATGTGTTTAGGCCCGTGAGAATCGGCATGCGATGGCCAAGGCACTTTACTCTCGGACGTTTGCCTGGCTCGTGAACCACATTAATACATGCACCAACCCAGGCCAAGACGCGACTCGCATCCTCGGCGTCCTCGACATCTTCGGGTTTGAGAACTTCGCCGTCAACTCTTTCGAACAGCTCTGCATCAACTACACCAATGAGAAACTCCACAAGTTCTTCAATCATTACGTCTTCGCTCTCGAGCAAGAAATTGTAATTGTAAAATCATTCTATGAAGATTAACTAGACTCTTCGGGTTCAGTGGTTTAGAAACAGTTAGAACTTTCCCGGTATGAAATGGGTAATTTCTGACTACAACGTAAGTCGATAGACGGATCCTTAATAGCTCTCGATCTTTTCATTACCGTGGAAGATGTACAGTATACATGCGATCCGACTACCGCGCACTGGTGAAGAGGCCGTGCGGTGGTAGAGCTTCCATGGGTTGCTTCTGAAAAATGATTGAATGATTTTATGGAGTAAATCAAAAGATCAGTGAACCTAGCAATGTATAAGATGGTGTGGAATGAAGATACCACTCCTCTTGCTTCTTAGCCCGTAGATAATTAAACCGTCGTATGATCGTTAATTTTGTTTAAACTTTCTTTGTTTAGTACAAGCAAGAAGCAATCGAGTTTGCGCATATCCAGTTCACAGACAATACTTCCTGCTTAGAACTCATTGAAAAACCACCGCGGTGCATTCTCAAGCTATTAACCGAGCAGTGTCACATGCCAAAGGTAATCTGCCGCCGCGCCGTGTTGAGTAGAAAATGTCTGCTTTCAGCAGAGAGTCAGTGTATCAGATGACAACGTGGGAAGATTCGATCTTTTATTCTTTGGTTTTAAGTTGCTTTACTTATAAATTTATTCATCTTTGTATCTGTATTCAGATGTTCATGCCTGAAAAGTAATCTGTAATTGCAACATTTATACTGGAAATCTCGAAAAGGAAGGGATATCCCGAAAACCAAGAGACTGGCTGAAAATAGACCGAACAATAAGCTACCCCTAAATAACTAAACCTAAGTAAATAAAGCTTGCATGAGAACCACCACTGCTTGGGAGAAACTAAATACCAAAATACATTTTGGTAGGGCTCTGACTTGGCGTACCTGAGTAATCTTCACACCGAGTTCGAGGGTCACCCACAGTACGTGAAGGGAGAGGACCGGCGGCGCTGGGAAGCGGAGTTTGGCATCCGACACTACGCCGGCGCAGTGGTCTACGAAGTCCGAGGATTCGTTGACAAGAACCGTGATGTCCAGCAAGATGTGTTCTTCGATTTCATGAGTCGCTCCACCAATGATTTCATACAGGAAATAACTGTTTATCAGGTATTGCGATGTGTTTTTTTTTGTCGTAGATGTCTGTGTCAGGTCGGACAAAACATATTTAATTGAGATTGTCTTGTTTGCTCTTTTTAAATTTCCAAGTAAAAAATGTATTTTATGAAGACCTCTGTTTTTTGGAAATTTCTCTTTTTTAAGCCTTACAGGTGCAGGCGTGCATTTTTCAATAATTGTACCTTAAATGGAGCCACTAAGTAAGTAGGTATAATAAATTTTTGTGCGACCCTACCAGGCTCAGAAATCTTTCGTATTTCACCGATAGCACCTAGTTACGTTGACTTACTATAAGCAAAAGTGATGAAACTTTTCCCTTTTTATTGACTACTCCTGCATTTTTTCGCATCTAGTATTAGCAGAGGTTTTGATAATATTTTCTGGTTTTTAGGATCTCATTGGGTCAACCGTTTCAAAAATGGGAGCGACAATGGTGCGAGGAACCAGTAAAGGGAAACCAATGGTCAGTGACACGTTCAGACATCAGCTCCAAGCCCTAGTCGATGTTCTTCAAGCTACCAATCCTTGGTCAGTATAACCCCATTGAATAATCCATGGAAATAAAGGAGAAAAAGACAAGTGGCACCAGAACAGATTTTTTTATCTTTCGAAGGAAATGGCTTGGTTCTGGTTGTTCTGGTAATGTACAGAGTTAATATTTATTTTGAAATACCCGTGTACGGCTTCTAACGACTCCTCGGAAGCCTAATGATCCTAATTTATTCTACGTTAGTACTTATTTTATTTTTGGCATAACGGCTTTTATGATTTCTTGTATTTAGGTACGTGCGTTGCATCAAACCAAATTCAAGTAAAGAGCCGGACAGTTACGACGAGCAACTGGTACTAGATCAGCTCAAATACCTCGGCATGCTGGAAATTATTCGGATCCGCAAGGAAGGTTACCCCGTCCACATGGGCTTCGAGCAATTCATCAGTCGCTACAGTTGTCTGCTTCCCTACCCTCGTGTACCAGTCTGCCCGCAAGACACTGTCAGGTACGTGTAGATAACAAAAGCTAAATCCCACTCATATTATATGTTACGACCTAGAGCCCAAGTCCCTGTCACAAAAGATCTTAATAATTAATTTGTCCTTCTTGAAAAATGTGTTGTGTCTGTGGTATTTTTTCGAAGTTGAACAGATTATAACATTACTCGTAACCTGAACTTAACAGAACTCATTATTTTGTCTTTTTCTGCTACTAAGTACTATGAACAGTATGATACTGCATTGGCCGAATAATTTGGGACCATTTATGTATTTCTGTTTTTTCAGAGCAATCATTCACACGCACAACGTCCCTACGACGGAGTGGCAGGTGGGTCGTACCCTCGTGTTTTTGCGGACTATCGCCCACGAGCCTCTCGAGGATTCGAGGCGTCGCGTCATCCTGCGGTGCGCTATACTTTTGCAGAAGGTGTGGCGAGGTTACTACAAACGCAAAGGTACAAAGACTAGTGCCTGTATTGCTTCATTTAGTAAGGAGAATTATAATTCAGATACCCTCCAGTCACGGTGGACTTCCATTAGAATTTCCTCAGAAAATGGACATCCTAACTAAGTAGATACCTACTGACGTAGATTCATCAATAATTCATCGGTGATTTTTTTTTTCGATTGCAACTGTTACATCAGTGCTTGCATACTATGGCTCAATTTTTTAAGGGGAAGAGAGTTGGACAATTGCGTAATATACTCGTGGGACTTGTGGTTTTACCCCTTACATTTCCTCGCAGACTTCCTGCGGATACGAGGAGCAACACTGCGAATACAACATGCGTATCGAGGGTGGCGGCAGCGGCTAATTTTCCTACGGCAGCGGCGAGCGGCCATCGTAATCCAGTGTCACTTGCGCGGTGTGTTTGCGCGTGAGGTGGCTGCTGCGCTGCGTGAGATGCGCCGAGTAGAGGAGGAGATGCGCAAACGAGAGCGAATGGAAGAGGAACGCCGCCTGCGGGAACGGGAGGAAATGGAGCGACGCCGCCTTTCTGCGGAAGCGCAGGAGCGAGAGAAGGAGGCTCTTGAAGAGCAAGAAAGGTATTAAAGGCTGCCGAGTATTAATTAGTTCGGTGTATGGTGTATCAGTAGGTTATAATGTGAACATTAGAATCTCTACGGAAAAGTTAAATTTGAGAAATGTAGTTTCTTAGCCTGTGAAACTGATATTGCTATTATTTCTATCCTATTCTATTCTAACCTAAAATGTTGTCGGATTTGCGTCGTTCGTGTCCACTAGACTATATATCCACAATGTATTGTTACCTGTTTTATAAGACCAGGCGTGATAAAACCATACCGAAATAGAGAAAAAATGTCTGTATGGCCCTGAAGGTACATTGACGCGTGGTGGCTTTACTGTAATCGTTACTGAATGATAGGTCTGGTATGAGATGAATCATTCAGGTTGTAATACGTCTGTGGTATTTTTCAAGCAGCAAGCAATATCACGGGATAGCAGGAATGGAGAAAGGGTGGGTGCTTTCTTACTCTGCCGGATACTAGATTTATTCTACTTTAGTATTTTCTATGTTTCTACTAGTTTCGGCTATTCTGGTATAGAATTCGCATGTGACATCCTATTTTTAATGACATGGCTTGTTTTCAGAATGGCTCAGCAGCAGATTGCGGCCCTCAGTCAGTTTGCAGAGCAGATGAACCCAAGGCTGGCCGCTGAACCCAATGAATCTGTCGATCTAGACAATCTTTTCGCCTTCCTTTCTGAAATTCAGCCTGGGTCGCGCAAGAACATCATCGATGAAATCTCTTCACACATGGATGAACTTGTTGAAGATTTGGATGTCGAGGTGGGAAAAAGATTGATGAACATTACTCTGAACTGTAATATAATCTTGATTTACTCTAGGCTGACTCCATGCCGAAACACGTCCCAGTTTCCATGCGGTAAAAATCTTGAGTCGTGTTGTTCTAGTAGTTTAGCCACTGTACCCTAATTACCCTGATTCGGGCTGTGTTTAAAGCTTTAATTGTACCAGAGTGGTTTTTTTTTCGTTTTTCCAAGTCTTCCCTAAATTTTTCAGAAATGCCCATCTATTTCTTAGGGAAGTTGTCAGAAAATAGCATGTTTTAAATTGCCACTCGAACTATAATTTTTTCGATTACAGTTGGAGTCAGTGCTACAACAGGAGCTGGAAGGGCTTGTGAATGGAATGAACGGTGGTTCGAACGGTCTGGACGTTCGGTTGAGGAAACCTCTGCCTGAACCAACTATGCCACCTCCACCCCCTCCTGTCAACGGTTTGTTACTATTGTTACTATTCTGTAGTTCTAAAAAAGCAACACTGGGAGAGGTGCGAATGAAATGTCACAGAAAGGCAGTGTTTTGGTTTTTTTATAAATTAATGACTGTTGGGTTCTTACTCTAGGAGCGATGCTAGTAGCGAGTTGGAGATGTAGTTTCTATTCTCTGTCAAGTAGGTAAATGTAACCTGTCGTGACCTACTTTCTCCATGTAATTACTATTACCTTTTTATTGTGGGGATGGGGCTGGGTGTTGGATTCACTTCTGATCATGGTCTTTGTTAAATTTTTTTATTTGATTGAACTTTGGTTTAACTATAAACGGTGGTATTGACTGTTATGTATCTATACAATGCGATGTGTTGTTATACCGACATTGATTCGCGTTTCAGGAAATATCCCACTTCCTCCTGGACTTCCGACGGTAGTGACTGACTCTGGCGAGCCCATCTATGAATGTGTGATCCCGCGTGATGAGACGAATGTGTCGCCTCCACCTCTGCCAGCGCCACCACACAAACTGCCCACACGCAGCCCAGTCGCGGTGCGCACCGACCGCACTGAGCGCGCCACTAGCCCCAGAACAAGGGGCTCTCCCGCCTCGCCTCTTGTCCTCTCCAGGCCCAACTCTCGTGCCTCTTCTACAGTAAGATCATCCCTGCTTTATGTCACACACTCTCTTGATTTAAGTCGACTCCTGTAACAATAATAAATTTTTATGGAGGGAAAGAAATCGTGAACATGGGAGCCAACTGTCACAGGGAATTTTCTATCGCATGTTTACTTACTTAGATTCGAAATTTGTGGAATACAAAAGTGCGATATAATTTACGACGTTGTGTACTGATGCGAGCTATATTTTCAGGGCGTGCAGACATGGCGGCGGGAGGAGGACGAAAAGGAGCAGCGGCGGCGGTTCCGCGTTGAGCGGAAGCTGCAGGAACTAGAGGAAGATCAGGAGGGAACGCGTGCGCTCGCGCTCGATGATACCTACCATGATATTGTTGAATTTGCTCATAACTTCTTCAATTCGCATGAACGTTCACCTGAAGGTCTGTTTTAGTTGTAGCTTTACCTTTAGAGAATTACGGGTCAATCGGACTTATCTCTGTGAAATTGACCTGAACTGGTAATAAGGCCGTAAGTCTTACTTATTTTTTATTTTTTTGCAGGTACTATAATGGCGACGCTGACCCGGAAGTCACGCAAGTCTATGGAAATGATGCCCAAGTACGAGATGGTGACGTATTACAAGGGGAGCTCCATCCCCAACTCACACATCCACATGTATGACCCGGATAACGTCAACGCTGCTTGCGCTATATTCAGGGTAAGTACCGTCGAGAGTGTTCGATCCGAGGTTACCCAAGGTTTCCTTGACCGAGTATTGCGTGATCAAGCCCTAACGAATAAATGTGTCAGTGTAAAGTGGTTGTATATCAAGACGTGTGTTACTTACAGGACCTATGCAAGTACTTGCGCGGGGAGCTGAAGCCTGACGTCGAGCTGGCCACCATCCAGGCGATGATCGCGCAGGGTATCGAGAGAGAGGAGCTGCGTGATGAGATTTTTGTACAATGCATGCGTCAGGCCACCAACTGTCCCCAGCCTGAGTGGGCTGATCGCGTCTGGCTTATGCTCTGCCTCTGTGTTGTCGCCTTCCAACCCAGTAAACTTCTCTTTAAGGTACTGCTCTTTTGTGCTAGAACAAAAGCACTAGATGCTCTCATTTCAGTTGGGACCGATCGAGAATATCGACAAACTCTCTTTTGAAGTTTGCCGTTTTTTTGTGGGTACCCGCGATCTCTGATACCATTTTGAAAAGCCCAATATTTGTGACTAATTTACATGTTCTGTCCGTAAATAATTTGCGACTGTGAATACCTATATTACCAGTGAAACGGTTGTCTGATCGGGATTAATTTGAACCTTTCAGTATTTCGTCTGCTTCCTAAGAAAAAATTTGACGTTGGAGGGGAAACTACGACAGTATGTTCAGTGGTGTTTGGAGAATTGCAATAACGTCCGTGTTACAAATCGCTCTCTTCCTCCGTCCTCCGTCGAAGTTTCGGTGAGTTGGTTTTCCATTCTTGATTAGCTGAGCCATAGCCGTATCCACGGGGGGGTTTAGGGGGTTAAACCCCCCCCCCCCCCCCCCATGAGCGGAAAATTAACATGGTAATACCAACGTGAAGCAAAAAATATAGGCGAAGCCCCCCCCCCCCCCCCATGACCCTAAAATCCCCCCATGACCACTTTCTGGATACGGGCCTGAGCTGAGCTGAGTGATAGGTACCACTGTGGCAGAACACTGGCCACTCGGCAGGAAACCTTCCTTCTTGTTCCGATTGGTAGTGACTTTTTCTCACAAATGATTCAAGGGAAAACCCCTGCACCCCATAGTAAGCCTACTACAGCTTTTGGCAACAATGACATTTTTCTAACATTATTTATTGGCCAATCATTTAAAATTTTTAGAGTTAGAGGGGACTTTAAGGTCGACTTCACCTGTCAATTGGGTTAATAAATCCTGTTTTATAAAGGCTATGCGAAGACTGGGGACCATCGTATGTCGGTTTTTCTTCCTGGACGGGCGAACCAAAGCCATAGATGTCCATCCGACCGACACCGCGGCCGCAGCGGTCACCAAGCTGGCTGATAAGTTGGGACTCCGGAACTTAGAGGGCTGGGCCATCTACCAAAGCAGGTAATTAGCACTAATGTTTTTGTATTCTGGTTTCTGTGATTAATCGAGAAGTTATCAATAAATGATGAATTGATGTCGATAATTTTTCAGCTTTATTACATTTGTTTCTTTTTTTTTCAGGCCTGACCAAGAAGAACATGTTAAGTCTCACGATTACCTCTATGATGTGATTGCGGCATGGGAAATGTGAGTTGTGCATGTATATCCAATTTATAAGTACTGGAACGTGCCAGGTCTAGGTACTCCTTCATGAGTCTATGACACATTATAGCAAACTTGGGCTGTAACACGGGTATCTTCTTAAGCCTCCAGTGAGTTGAAGTCATGAAAATGACACTGTGGCACTTACGAATATCTCAAGGGAGACGTAAATAACCATCTAGAATGGTGCACATAAATCTTTAAAGTGTAGTCATAAGGTGTTCTAAAGTTATTTTTTATTTTTTGGTAGGAAGGGTCGGAAGGTATGGCTTGAGCTTTAACGCTGGATTTAGCTAATTTCGGAATGGAATTCACCCGAAATTTTTTCTGTAAGTTAAACAAGGTTGCCATGCGTTGCTAAGGTAAATAAAGTCGGAATTTTGTTTCCCTAGCAAAATTCGGGCAAATTCCATTCCGAAATTAGCTAAATCCAGCCTAAATGTCACCCTAGATAGCAAAATGGTTTATCGGTTAATCGGGCCAAGTTTTGGTAGGAGACCTGTCTATCCGCTTATGATTGCGAACGTAATATTTGCATAGGAAGCAATCCAAGGCAGGGAATTCCTTCCCGTCGCTGAGTCGTCGGGGGACTCAGACTACTCTTCACCCAGGGGAAAATAGA
The DNA here is from genome assembly GCA_950004255.1 of Mesopsocus fuscifrons. Taxonomy (NCBI): domain Eukaryota; kingdom Metazoa; phylum Arthropoda; class Insecta; order Psocodea; family Mesopsocidae; genus Mesopsocus; species Mesopsocus fuscifrons. Next base: position 11,800,463 of record OX465373.1, on the reverse strand, counting down.
TTTATCTTCAAGAAACGCCTGTTCCGTAACACAAGGGAGCTTTCCCAGGATCCTGTGGAGATCAATATGCTCTACGCTCAAGCTGTTTACAGCGTTGTCAAGGTAACTTCATCCTTATACAAAAATTGCTGGTACTAAAGTAACCGCACCGGTGAGAAGGTCTTGAGTAATCGGAGCCATCTCGCCAGTGACTTTCTCGGTTACTCACTGGTAGTCTTGCTGAAAACGATGAATTTGCACTCAGGTGAAGAGGTCGGAAGGAGCGACACATTAATCACGTCTAACTTATCTTGGGAGTTTCATAGAGGAGTTTTATAAATATTCTATTTTCAGGCTGACGATTTCCCGGTGAGCGAGAAAGTTGCTCTGCAGTTGGCAGGTCTGCAGGCGCAGGTCGCCCTGGGGGACCCCCAGGCCGATAACAACAAAGCCAACGACTACTATGCGGATGTCCTCACCTACTTACCAAAGAGAATTGCTTCTGCGCGCACAGAAGATGTTTGGGTAAGTAATCTGTAGTCTTATTTTTGTGTGATAAAAAGTAACGCACAGAATACAATGGCAGGCCTACTGTGGCCATATTAACGCGCTCCTAAAGTTATTTTGTGGTTGGGCTATAGTTTAAATTTTATGAGAATGCAACTCAAACTTTCGAGGCCGCTCCGCGCTGGGTTATGAAGTGTATAACAGCATTTTTCGTGTCCTAATATGACATTGACATTGAGACTATAACTACCAACGTGTGATGCACCATGTCATACCTAAAGCTTTTGACGTATTAAGATAGGGAAATGGTCTCGACTGAGACGCATTTCAACTCATATTTCCCGAACTGCTGAGTGTTCACTCTTACCTATATCCTAATTGACTAGTGTCTATTTTTCAGGTGCCAATCATCGGGCAGGCACACCGACAATACGGCGCTGGTCGCACGGAACTCACTGCCAAAGCTTTGTACCTGAGCTGTGTCATGCAGTATCCACTCTATGGCACTACCATGTTCCCCGTTACGTACCGTGGCTACTGGTCTTATGGTAAGTGCATACACTACCTTTAGTATCGTTATCTTTTACATAAATAGTTAACCTCTGGATTTTTTTTCTGCCTCTCTAAGCCAAAAAACGATAATAAGAGCTCCAAGGTGGTGTTGTGACTGCCACATTTTGGAGTTACAGTGCATTGTTAGCTGAAACCCATACCATTGAGCCCTCAAGTTCCTTTTCTAGCAAGCTAGGTAGCTTATGTTGCCAAGGCTACTTGCTGGAGCAACCGACAGCCTTTTATGGCACCCAAAGATTTGTAACAAGTTATTTTTCTTCAACAGGAAACAGTCTTATCCTGGGAGTTAACAGCGAAGGCCTACTGTTAATCAAGCCAGACGATAAGTTGGTCCTATATGAATACCGTTACCAGGACATCGAGAGCATCTTCTTAGATCCTAGTGATAGCCTGCTGACGGTGAACCTCATGCGGCATCTGCCAGATAACAGCCACAAGTGCTTCGTGCTCGAAACGGCTCACAAAGCCGAGATCGGCTCCCTTATTGTGAGCTATTGCCCTGCGTTAGCGAACTGGATCATTGAAAACGAAGCCGCAGTAAGGAAGGTAAGTTGTACAGCTGCACAGATGGTTTACAAGTTGGGAGGCAAAAGGTCGCTGAAAACCAGAGGTATGCCAAAAAATTTGGTCATTGTCTCTAGTCCTTAAACAAGATCTCTTTGACCGAACTACTTCACCAGATTTAAACCTTTAAACCCCAGCGACTCCCTCTGAGCGCCATCAGCCGCCCACTAGCCTACCCTGGCACCTCCATGGCCAGATAGGTTGGCCGGCGGCTGCTGGCGTTCCCACTTTTTAAAGCGCGAACACCCCCTCGGGTCCTGCGCTTAGGTATTAAAATAAGAAAATAAGAGTTTTTTTTTAAGTGTGCCTCTCAGTGGCCGAGTGGTCAAGGGGTCCGCTTTGTGTCCTGAGAGGTCCGGGTTCGAATCCCGACGGAACGGAAAAATTTTCCGCTTCCGACATGGATGTATTGGCTTCGGCCCACTCCTAAACTGGCTACGGCCCACTCATATTCGGCTTCGGCCACTTCGTCTTCGGCTTAAAAAAAACCCTCAAGAGGTCAATTTTTTTATGTTCACAAAATATTGTGGGTATTTAAACTACTCGGGGAGACTTCCTCAAGCGAGTTATGTGGTCAAAAAAATTCTCAAAACATTTCTGACCCCCCACCCCCACCGGGTTGAGTTTTTGAAGGTTTGCAAAATATGTCATGCGCAGAGATGTTATAAATACCTACCTCAAAGTATTTCAAATAAAATACAAATATGTTGCAGGAAGAAGTATTTTAAATAAAATACAAAATACCAGTAGGAGAAAAGTATTTTAAAATACTTGTATTTAAATACGTATTTAAAATATGTATTTTACCGAAGATGCTTTTGAATTTAAAATAAAAATAAAGTCAACTTTTAAAACAAAATTTTTCGTTAGGGAAAATGGATGTGACATAAATAAACAAAACTAGATGTGGCAGTTCGCCTTAATAAGCACTATAGGGCTTCGAACAGCTTGTCAGTCATCTTGCGCCGGTGAGGCCGCAAGATAAGTCCTCCTGAGCTGAAGAGGCGCTCCACAGGAGCAGAGCTGGGGATGATGGTGTTGTACTTTATGAACAATTCATAATCCCGCCAGAATTCAAATATTGACTGGAATATTTATTTCAAGCCAATAGTCACCAATATTTTAAGTTTTTGTGAATTTTCTTTGGAGAATATATTAGATAATTCAATTAATTGTCAAAACTTAATATTTAAAGAAGAAAAAACGTAAACAAATTAATACGTAGGTAGTTCTCCAAACATCGGGCATCTGATTAGTATTTCTAATACAAAATACGTCAAAAAATGTATTTCAAATAAAATACAAAATACCTTTTTAAAGAAAGTATTTAAAATACAAATACAAAATACAGTATTTTGTATTTTATATTTGTATTTCAAGTAGGTTTTATTTAAAATACTCCCATCTCTGGTCATGCGGGTACTCAAAATACTCTTTGGACCACTACCTACCTCTAATACATGTAAGTACTGTTTTTGGTTTTCTATTCTCTAAAATATAATCAAATACTTCTTTTTATACAGGTGAAAGCAATCACGAATGAAGATCGTGTGCGCCTCTACCAGAACCTGATGAATGCGAGGCGAAGTCTTGTAGAGAGTGACTTGCTGAGAAAGCCTTTGGATGCAGCTGGGGGCTTCATCAGGAATACTCTTCGCAGGTATATACAGGTGCAACCACAAATTGACAGAATAAAAGTTAACTGCTACGAGAAAACAAACTGAACTACTGTCGTGGTTTTCTAGATTAAGTAAGCACAGGCTGGAGAAGCTGCGCGCTGAGTGGGGAGGAGAAGGGGGAGAAGGAGTGAAGGGCTTCCCGTACGCTTTCTGGGCCTTCTCGCGACAACCACTCGCCCAGAGCCTCAGCAAAATACCTGAGCCTGAGGAGCAGATCGCCATACAGGTCTTCCAAATCGTACTCACCTATGCGGGTCTTGGTCAAAATGGTATGTCTCCACTTACAATAATGCTTTTTTATGATTACTAGCCCCACGCTGGCAAAAAAAAAAAAAAACAGGTGGAAATCTGCCTTGTTCTTGAGTCTAGTGTCTTGGAAACCAATGGGATGGTCGGTTTGGAGTACGTAGTAAAGAGAGAAAAAAGTCTCAGTTGAGTTATTATTTGATATTTGTGCGTGTATTTTCAGGGGACGTGGTTCGTCGAGCCGAAGACGAGCACATCAACCTGCTTCAGACAGTGATGGAGCGATGCATGCGCAAGGACTGCCTGCTTACCGAACTTTACCTGCAGTTGGTCAAGCAGACGACGGATCACCCGGACCCGAACTCCCGCGTGAACCTTCGCCACTGGGCTCTGCTCAGTCTTGCCTGCTCTGTAGCTTTACCTCCTCACAAGCCTCTTCGCCGCTACCTCATCGCGCATCTCAAACGCTGCGCCAGTGACTGTGTAACGGAGGAAGGAAAATACGCACGATTTGCTGAGAAGTGTCTGCACCGGACACAGGGAACGAGGCGCCGTCAGTGGCCACCCTCTCGGGAGGAAATCATTTGCACTATTAATCGAAGGTACATTCATATTTTATACGGTATGGCCTGGAAAAAGGTGTTATGTAATGAGACTGGTGTTAAAAGGATATACGTATTATATATCAGAACCTTTCACGAAACTCAGCTTCTATCATCGGTCATGTGTAACTCGAAACCTTTCTTTTTAGTTTAACGTAAGAGTATATGTACTCTTTCAAGGTTCATTGTCTTTGATAGATAAAAAAATCTCAGGTTGCTACAGAAATGTTTGCGGTCGTTAGTTGAACAGGTTTTTATATTTTTGTAGGCCAATATATGCCCGTTTCCACTTGATGGACGGGCAGTACCATGCAGTGGAGTTTCAGGCTTCGGCTACTGCGCATGACGTCATGGAGGTACTCAAAAGCAAGATCGGACTACAGGAGTCAGCTAAAGGTAAAACATTTATTAGTTGAAAAATCTTGTTTGTGGCTCTATTTCCTTGTTCGGTTGATCTTCTTATTGCGCTTGGGTTGGCTTACTTCAGTGCACTTGTTGCTTTGAATTATAGTCTTTATTAACATGGTCCATTTAGGAACTGAATTTCTTTTTTTAGGGTATGCGATCTACGAGGTGCTCGGCTCCTCGGAGCGCAGTCTCGTCCCTGACGAAAAGGTTGCCGATGTAATGTCCAAGTGGGAGCGGTACAGGACGGCTACTAACGCGGGCAAGTCGCGCAAGCAGCAGCATCTCTTCTTGTTCAAGAAACACCTCTTCCTGGACCACTATATGAATCTTGATGACCCTGTTGAGAAGGAATTGCTTTATCATCAGGTGCTGCATGGGCTGCGAAGTGACCGCTTCCCGATTTCAGAGAAAGAAGCAGTAAGTGGTTGTGGTGTATGCAGTGTGTACAAGAATTCAATTTTGTGATACTTACGTACTTGCAAATAATCTCAAATGTTGAACAGTTTACTAAGGACCCACTGAGCTTTTTAGTCGTTCAATTAAAATACATGAAGTATGGGTAGGGGCATATTGACCAATACAGCTGTTTATCAGTCAGTATGCGCACTCCTTTTTGGCTCAGTTACTGAGTTGCGTAGAAACTGGTAGTATGCGGGGGAACCAACAGTTGGCAGTACCATTGTTTCAGTTGTGATGACTTAAACAGTTAAAGAGTTATTCATATGTCCAACTGGCTTAAAAAATAGAAGAAATGTTAAAATAATGGAAAACTTTTTAGGTGATGCTGACCGCACTCCAGGCGCAGTTAGAGTTAGGAGATTGTGGTGACGTGGTGCTAGACTACAGAAGTGTCGCTAGTCATTGCCTAGCTCCAAGGCTGGTCCCACACGTCCCTCACGATTGTGTGGCAATGCATCATCAGAGCCTGCGTGGGATGTCCTTACCCGAAGCCAAGAAGTCCTTCTTGAACCTGATCCAGAGTTGGCCCCTTCACCGAGCAACCATCTTCGATGTTATGGTAGGTTGTGAATATTACTATAGACTGAAGTGAAACATAGTGACTATAACCTCATCTCATAACATTGTTATTTAGGATTTAAGACGGACATTTGCTATTTGTCCAAACTCACTCCACAGCCAGTTAATTTCAACGTTAAAAAGACATGTTATATTTCAAAACATAAATATCCCCAGCGGTTTTCTCAAAAAATGGCCGGACAAAAACATGAACAAACACGATTGTGTGATCGCCCTTAACTGGATTTTCTAATTATCCTTCTTTTTATGATGTCCTGAATGTACGAATACTTACTTTGATGTTCAGCAATCGTTCACGTCAAACTGGCCGCGGGTGCTTTGGTTGGCCGTTGACCAAGTGGGTCTACACTTGTTGGAGCACCGATCCCGTAACGCTCTAGTCACTTACGACTACGACTCCGTGCTAAGCTACTCGCCAGCCCTCAACTGCCTCATGATCGTTACGGGGTCCGAGCGGAAGCAGAGCAAGGTTATTCTCACTACGTCACAAGCCTTTCAGGTAAGAAAACAAACCTTTCAGGACATGAAAAACATTCCAGTGTCATGAATGTAATAGTATCTTGAATGATAAGTGAGTAAATTGCCGTACAAGCAGGAGGAGTGGATCTCTAGCTCTTTTTTACTTTTTCTTTGACATGTTAGTGCGAGTGAAAATATAATCACCCTCTTTGTTTCTAGATTGCCAACTTGATTAAGGAGTACTGTGAGGTGCTTCAGACGAGCGGTGAAAAAGTGGAGAGGAGACGGCCCGCAGAGACGCAGCGGTACTCGTCCAGGCCCATCAGTATTCTTCATAAGCCTTCCCCCATAATAGAACAAGCTGTCAGCTGAGATCTAAGCTCAGCGCAACACTGCGTTCATACTGCCGGTATTTACCTACATTTCTTCTGCCCGTTAGTAGTGACCTGAAATTTTTGATACGGTGATGACCGAAGCTGGGACTGGAGCCAAACCGCTGAGGGTTAGTAGCAACAAGCTCGACCACTCTCCGGTTCTGAATATGGTATTGCCTGAGTTCCTGGCCTGAATTTCGATAGTAGCCAAGTCCTGTATTCCTGAGGAGAGTGACTATTCAAAACAATGCAGGGTTTTCACGTTATTCATTTCTTTGTTTCAGTCTGATGACGGCAGGACCCTAGCTGTAGTGCTCCGTCATCGCCAGTAGTTGCCGTTCGAATGGTCTGTCGAAAGCATCAGGTTGTCCGACGCGGAGTAGCTGCCGTTGAATCCTGCTGTTCGTCGAAAATGGCGCGATGTTGAATTTAACTAGTTAAATTTTCCCGATACCTTTTACGATAATCAAAAACTTCAGTAATGTCGAGAAGTTCCCCGTTGGTGATCTCTATCCCTTACAAATCGTGACAAATTTTATTGCAGTGATCACATTTTACCTCATAGTTTACCTATCTTTTATGATTTAGGTACTTACCTACAGGTTATTTTAAACTCTACATGTTTTCCTCTGTTATAATCCTACCTATAATTTATGTAAGTATAACAGGAATACGAGTATAGTAAATATTACACATTAGTTCTTTATGTAGTAATCACTTTAAAGAACAAAGCGAGTGCTGTGATGTATCTTTGATCTCCATTTTATTCAGTAGGTCGTTTTCTCCAGTTTAGTCATTCTTTCTAATGTTCAACGTTGCATTCAGGTATTTGAATGTAATTTTAGTAAATTTATATTGTAAAATATAGGGTAATGATACCTTCCAATTTGGGAGTCCGGACCCAGTGAGAAAAAGTAAGAATAAATTTCATTCATCTTTTAGATGATCCAAGACAAAAACTTCGGAATTTCTCTTGGCAAATGTTCTGCTAGTATTTACAAGTCTGGTTCAAAAAAAAAAACTTCTGTTAAACTGTTCTTCCTCCAGGTTGCCCAAGTGTGAGATGCCGCAAGCACAATTTATGACACATCCAAGGGAAATTTACCATACCTATGCCTAGCCACGTAAATTTTATTGTTAAATGTAAAAGCAAGTACATGTAATCGACAGGATGTGAGGGATCTTGGCAGGCTTCTTGTAAGTGCTTCGTCGAGTGCCGCAGTTCGGTGTTACCATAATCTTGCTAATTAAACGAAAAGCCTATTACCGCACAATTGTATTGCATCTCTCACCGTAGTGACTTTGAGTCTGTCCGACGACTTTCAGTTAAATTGAACTTGAGGTGCAGTTTTTATCTTTACCTCTTACCTACCTACCATCAGTGAAATCAACTGACACTGACATGAGGATAATCGGTTCGACGGATGGGTCAATAGTTTAACACTATTGTAGGTATCTTTCATTGGAATAGAAACTTAATGGGGATGATGTATCTGAGTATGCATGTACCCACCTATTTTAAGAGGGACAAGGTCAACTAAACGTTATACAAAAGAAACACCCACCTACTTGCCATCAGATTTGCAGTGTGGAAGTGGACCTAACGGTGCTTGTTTACTTATTTCTGCTATTTATATTTTTTCTTCATTTTTAATTTTTAAAATGCACAATGGACAAGTCTGTTATTGCCATTGTCCAGCCCATTATCGTAATACTAAACTATTTTTTGTTCTAATGGTATCAATAGTAATGACAGCTTCTGTGGTGTGGTTTCTGGCCCAAGTTCCGATGGGGTCTACCGGATTTAGCACGGACCGAGATCCAACGTCAGATAATCTCTACAATGGTATCTGTTTTAGATTGCCTTGTTTCCATTGAAATCATGTTCCTGTTATTTAAAATTGATGAGCACGTTGGTGAAGGAACTTCCACTGCAATTATTCTCTGTTGTAGAGTTAAGGTCGTGGCTCAGGGAAGAATTAGAGCGGCATATTGGGAAATGTGGCCTTCCAACGGACGCTAACTCGATTGTTCAAAAAATGGTGCAGCAGGAACTGTCTGGCCGTGACGGATTAGCTTGTAGGAATTTTGCATCTGCAACGGCAGGTTAGTGCTCCTAAATGAGAAAGTTGCGCCTACTACAACAGTGACTTCTTTATAGTATCGCCACCCTGACCTGCCTGGCCCAAGGGCATTCTGTGAACAGTGAACAGTGCAGAGTGCCCTCGGGCCAGGCAGGTCAGGGTGGCGATACTATACCTTCCTAATGGAAGTGTCCGTCTATCCGTTACAGGTGCAGTGGTAGCCGATGCGTCCCCTACCTGGCGTGAATCTTACCCTGCCAAGTATTTTCTTTTTATTCCTGTCGGCTCGACAGCTCCAGCTCCAATAATAGCTCTTCAGGTTAGAACCTCTAACGTCATTTGAAGGAAGACCTGAACAAGGTTGCTTGTAATGAAATTGGAGAGGTTGATTTGCTATGAGTAGGTACCTATACCTACAGACAACGACAAAGTGAAAGCATGAAATAAAATTCTATAGGAACTTGATAGTAAGTATGGCGACCTATTAGCATGTCAAGCAGGTTAGGAGGAATGCGAAAAAAAACACGAAACTAAGTAGGTACCTACTCTGGATCCAGCACTTAAAACTTAGTGGTTTTGACTAGATTCATGTGTACCTTTTGTAGCCATCAAGAGAAGTCGGAGACTGCTGGCCCATGCAAGGTACAGAAGGACATCTCTTGATCCACTTGGCGGCTAAAGTTTATGTTGAAAGCTTTACTCTTGAGCATATTGATTCTGCACTTCATCTCGCAGGTATCGCCACTGAAGCACCCAGCAACTTTACAGTCTACGTACGTACTTACCGTCATCTTTATTATTGCCTACGGAAGTTACATATAGGTATGCCTAAATTTGCGAGGAGGTATGCTGTAGGTACGTAAATGTATACGGAGGTGATAGGTAGGTAATTAATCGGATAAAAAGTCTGCCCACTGCAAGAATTAGGTAAGTAACTACCTAGTTCCTAAAGTATTTCATCTTGTTTTAGGGGGTTCTTAGACCAGAAGAAGGAAATATAAGGCATTTCTTCGGTTCATACCACTACAGCAACAAAGGCCCATCCCGTCAAAGGTTCTTGGTGCAAAACCATTCACGATTGTCCTATTGGTACATTGACTTGGTTATAGAGGAAAATCACGGGCATATGAAGCACACCTGCATTTACAGATTTCAAGTTCATGGAAATATGGATATTCCCCAATGCTCTACGTAATAATAAAAATTATAAGTGATAATTATTGATAATATAGTACCTACCTACCTAAGTAGGTAGAAGGTACTTACATAAATATACCTATTATGATTGGATACCTATGGAGTGGACCAGGGATACAATTTTACTCTCCCAAGTAGGAAGGTTATAGGTAATTACTACTGAATCACTTGATTTTCATACTTTTCCAAATTTTATAAGAATGGAGAACAATCAAAAGAAGTTGAACTTTTGCGCGCGAACGTGGCATTAGAATCATATGTCTGCTAATACGCAATGTTTATTTATCACAGTGTCAGTGTTATCAATGGAATTTCATTAAAATGAATAAAAGCCATTATTATTTAAGTAGTGGACTGTGGGAGGTTGTTAAGTGCTACTTCGATGATGATTCTAAACTTCAAAATGTATATTTCTGGGCCATGGCTGTTGCCCCCCACTGCACTTGGTGAGAATTCTAGTGCATTACCATTGTATGTAGATAACACCTTTCTGTTACCTACCTACCATTCTTTTAAATTATTTCTATAATTTTGCAGTTTTGCCTCTCACGTCGTTTCCACTCCGTGGCAACAGAGTTGGGCAACGTTAAAATTACTTGAGTACTGCATCAGTAAACATGGGGGAGACTTTAAGTCCGATGTGTTTACTTCGTCGGATATTACAAATGTGCGTAAGGAAGTCGACTTTCAGTACACTTTGCGGAACTCAGCTGAGGATGGATTTGTGCAGGCAAGTTGTTATCGTTTGGAAAAGTATTAGGTGTAGGTACCTACCTCATTTTCTGTGTGTCAGCATTTTAGACAGGTTCTAGGTAGGTACTTAGTTTAAAAAAAATAAATAATATCACTTTTTCTTACGTTTTAGGCGCTTTTTGAAAGCTACGGAAAATTTTTACGGCATGGCAATTGCTGTAAATTGGAGTCAGAGATCTTATTGCGCTCCTTGCAAGAGTTGATGGCCAGTCTACTCCAAACGTCACCGTCCACAGCTCATTGTCTGGCGCGTCAGCTCTCGTCCCTCCTTCCTTCTATGCTAGAGTTACCTTCTGATAATGCTGAACTCTCTGTGTTGCTTATTGGAGCTGTGGCCGATCCCCCTTCTCTTCTTCAAATACTACCCCTAACACAAGGTGCTCATCGCCGGGAACTCTTTTTACTTCTCTTGGCAAACGGACAGTCATCTTTATTGCGTCGAATTGAGACAGAGGAACGACATCAGATTTCCGAATCTGCTTTGGCCCAGTTACAGCAATTGGCCCATCACGGTGTCAATCCGGCTGAACTGTTTCAAACCATGATTCTTACAAACCGTCACTTCATCATTTCTTTACTGGTAAGTACTTGTGGGTGTGGTTGGTATTTTTCTGGTTAATTATTGCTGGGTACTTTGATGCCTCCCACCGGTGTTCTGTCATACAAGCTGAATTTTCAGCCATTCGTTGACTGCAATGTTCGCCATGTTGGAGAACGAAGCGTTTTACTTATGGGTCTGCCCCACTCATTATGCCTGTTTCTGTTGGTTGGATGGCGATAAAGCTAATGCGTGTACGCATCTTTAAATCTACCGTTTATATTCAGGATTTGATAGAAGGGGGACCAGGATTGACGGAGACTGAGCATATTCCCAAATTCCTATGGCCTCTTCTACTGCTGCGCCTGTGGGGAAAACCTGACATTCCCGAGTTCCAAATTCAAGCACTTATCGATCAATGCAAGGTTAGTAAGTATTAGACAATGTTCCACTCCGCTAGTTGACAGTTAATTATAGAGAAGATCCAAATAGAGATACGGGAACCGCCTTAAATTTTCAGTAAAACAATTTTTCCAGGAGTCAACCACCGACCAAGCAATTCTTCGGGTTTGCTTGATGCTGGAGTGGTACCTCAGTTTTTCTCGTTGGTCTGCAAGTCAGGGAGCAGAGAAGCGTGTCGGACTGGAGGCAGCGAGGGACCACAGCGTCCTGCGCCTCATTCACGCTAGTGCGGACCTAGCACAGGCTGATTGGGCTCAGGTAAGAAAGGCTACCTGGGAAAAGCCGAACAGACCTGTTTTACTATAGTTTCGAATCCTGGCTCATGGTTTGCTCGTCGTTTCTGCTTTCATCCCGGTTGCAGCATCTTACCTTCGTCTAATACGGTGAATAAACCTCATTCACAAATTCTGGCCCTTCTGTCTGTGCCACGATCTCCACCATGCCATATCCATGTCTCTGTCCTATCCCCTGCGATCCCTAATTTTTGAAATGTCTTCTGATACAGGTGCGTGCACTCTTGCACGAGCCATGGGACCTTCAGCTTCTTGATGGGTTCTCTGCACAAATCCTACTTCTTCGTGCCATGGTGGCGGCAGCCTCGATGCGTCGCGAGCGTGTGCGGCTGGCCGAGGCGACTGAGGCGGAGAAGAGACTTGCTGTCGAGTATCATAGGGAGGTTACTGAGCGCCTGCAAGAAATTCAGGAGTTAATTCGTTGCCTAAAGCCTCTCAGATTCCGCTTAGAGGTCAGTTTCACTTCCTGCACATGTTTTGTGCAGAGACTATATTTAGATTTTTTTTTCGTGCGGCACCCTAAAGTAAAATTAGAATTATATTTGTTCGTTGCCCCTCATAGTGCCACTCAGGACTCAGGTGTCCTGCAGGTTTTTCTCTAGAGCTATTCATTTGACGTACCTGAGCCATTGGCCTGGACTTGTCAGGTTCTTCAGATATGTGTATTTTTGGAAATTTAAGTAAGCGTATGTACGTCCATACACAGTGTGAAGTTATTAGCCACTGCAACGTTTCTACTACCATACAATCGTTTCAGGTGTTAGAGAATCTGTTTGGACTTCTTTTTGTAACCTGGGAAGACTTGCAAGGTGTTCGTCTGCGGCGGCATAGCCAAGCTGAACCCCGCAGCCCGGGCCCCTCACGACCTTCAGGGCCAAACCGAGGTTTTGTGTGTGGGCCGCACATCCTTCGCGATGCGGTGCTGCTCATCAAGGAGTGCACGGCAGAGCTGGAGAGAGAACCCAAGACTGAGCAAGAGGTTCATGTTCCTTGTTCCATCAAGCCAAGTCAGATGGAGAACCGTCTAGACAGGTCAGTCAATGGGAAATATGTAGAAGAGTTTTATTTATAAATTACCCAACAGTGTCGAAACTGGAAAAAAACTGAAATAAAACAGTGCTAACCATTTGTCATTAATAAAGACATACTTATAATCCTAATGAAGGATGTCTTTTTAACGTTTGAAGTTAACAAATTGGTTACAATTTCAGGCTAACAGAATCACTAAGTGAAGCGACATGGCGACTCCAGCTGGTGACGAGCCCTGAGTTTGTAGCAGACGTGGGCAGTGTCGCCTTCTGCCACGAGCGCCATAGTTTCGAACCAGAGTGGCTGGTGGATACGTGGCAGGAGCAAGGGAAAAGTAAGCGGCGATCGTGTCAAGAGAAACGTGAGGAGTCTGGGTCGCAGAGTCCGGCTAGCGGCGGGGAGACAGACCGGGGCTCTGAGCGGCCCCCCGGCCCTGGCTTGATGCATCAAATGCTGGCTTCTGACTGGTCCTTGGTCGTACGATGCCTTTCACAGGGAGACCTTCTCAACGCCGAACATATCATCACGGTAAGTACCTAACCTACCCTCATCATTGGAGGCCTCAATAGCCGAGTGGACTAAATGGTCGACTTTTGAGGAGCAGTGAGAGCCGGGTCACACCGGTTCGATCCCGATCCTACCAAAAAGTTTTTCTGCTCGGCATTCACCTCTGATATGTTCAGCATGTCAAGTGAAATGTATATCGGGGCTGTGGTGGTTCGGAACCCACCTAAAACTGTAGGTCCCCATAGTTTACTCGATGGCTGGGGAGCTGGTATTTGGTAGTGCTGCCAGCTGAGCACAATGGATAGTTCTTGAAAACGGTCTAGTTGCTGGGCTTGTCCCCCCCAACCCTGTGCTATTATTGTGCTACCCTCATCATTTATAACTTCGGGCCTTTATTACCTTTATAAATATAGAATAAACAAACAATTAAAGGTGCGTTCTGAAATGTGAAAATATTTTCATGTTGCTGTCAAATGTCGATGAAGGCGCGGGAAATCTTTTCATACAAATAAACCTCATCTGCGGTGGGCTCATACTCATGCACTGTTCCTTCATGATTCCATTCGCCGGGTGGGTTGTGAGCAATGAACCTTTGTATGGTATCCAGCCGTTGATCCACGGCACAGAATTTACAAGGACAACAACAGCAACACCAACCTGCAAAATCCGAACTGCGATATTTATTATTTTTTATTTTTTTTGGAGGGGGGGGGGGCGCTACAATAAAACTTGCAGGGTGTAACTATATGAAGACGTTGCTTCTTGTCATTACCTACATTTATTCTTCTTGTCATTACCTACCTTTATTCTTCTTGTCATTACCTACCTTTATTACACCACAGGCAGAAGGCAATCGCAGCGTAAGAACCGCTCCAAATCAAAAATAATTTAATAGCTAAGTGGGTTTGTTTCTTGCCATGGATCACATTAATGCACTTTACTGCGCTAAGTCCATAGCCCATGTCTTCCGTACAGTTTTCCAACTCTGCTGGTTTCATGATATTTCCAATGGCTTCTTTCAGTAAACTTTCGTCTGAAATGAATGTTGGCATAGTTATTGATCTGCATCCATATACCTACTGAAACTGAAAATGTTGACCATTCTTATAAAAATCCTTACATTGGGGGGCCTTGCTATTAGTTGATCAGTAAGCATTGTAGCCCTTGTGGCTCTTCCGCACTTGAACCGAGCCACTTGTCGAGTCTTGTTCTTTTCCTCCCGTGTTTCATTAAGGGGAATCCGCTACTCTACTACTATAAGGATTACGATATTGAGTAGAGATTGGCAGAATACTTGTTAGGGAGTGGGTCCAGGGGGAATGATGTACATTCTGATGAAAAAGTCATTTTGCAGCGGTTGCGAATTGTAGTACTATAAGTAATTACGTAGTAGGAATAACGTGGGTGAGCTGAGTGCTCTCACTCATCTCACCTTTCACAGTAAAGTTACTATCTGCTCTCACCTTCACTCTCCTGTTTATAGGTGAAAGTCTTGTTGTTTTCCTCTCTTTCCAGTAGGTATTCTCGCAGAAGGCTGTCGTGGTTTTCAAATTTATTTTCATGTTCATCTGGTTTTCGGGATGTAGTTTCCCCCTTGGATACTTGCTTCTTTTCCCTTACACCGTTTAAATCGTAGTCGTAATCATGTCGGATCTCCAGGGGCTGAGCCCATTTCTTTTTTTGGAGTATTTGGCTTCGAACGTTTCTATGGATGAATATAATTTTTCTCTAACTTACTTGATTCACTTGACAAGGTCAGTTACCTGCCTACCATTAGATACAAGCTTAAAGTAGATACTCACTCTGAAGTAATAATTATTGGTCGAGCTTGCCTGCGCTTTGAAATATATTGGTAGAACCTATTCATTTTGTCGTGGATCTGTGGAGAAGCAGTTTCAGCTGCCATTTCATAGTCGTCAAAGTTGAGAGGGCCAGTGGATATCACAACACGATTTGTTCCTTTTACGTTTTCGATTGTCTGAGAAACAAAGGCTTCTCCAACTTTTCCTGCAGTTGTTTTCATTGAGGTAATGAGCAGAAAAGGTACCAAAAACATTTTTTGAATAAAAAGAAAAACAACGGTGTTAGGTAAATATGGTAAATTAATCGAAAGTCACTTTTGCAGGTACTAATTCTATATAGTTTTTTTTATTTAATATTATTTTTACTCTCACAATAAGTACTTACTGCTCGACCTAAGGTGGGAAGCTGCTGGATATCAACTGGATTTTTTTGTTGAAATATTTTTAAAAAAATTACTTACAGACTGACAAATCACGACCTAACAAGAACAATGTTTTAGATGATGAGTACTGAGGAGAGCCGGCAGGTGGTAGAGGGGGAGCTGAATTTCACTCAAGCAGTGAGAGACGTCCGTCGCAAAATCCAGAGTCTGGCCGAGTCACCCTGTAGGAGACCAAGTGAAGTTCCTGCCAAAACAACAAAGAAATCAGGTGGCTTGCAAGCTGTACAACAGGTGGCAGCCCAGGGTGTTTCAGCCACGGCCCTTAGCAACCATGTAGAACGGTTCCTGTCTACTGCCACACTGCCTGTCATTCAAGGTCCAGTATTTCATTTTCTGCTTGAAGATATAAATGCGACTTTTTTTTCTGTTGGCCTACTATGTAAACTAAGTACAAAGAAAGGAGAGGAAGAAGGGCATTAATAATATTCATTTTTATTAACGCAATACATCATCCACCACTCTTAATATTTGTTATCATATGTATAAAACCTATGTGCAGTATGTGTGCTGGCACTGAGGAACATTTCACGTCTTACAGGCTCTTCAAAAGTTTCATTAGGAAGTATGCTTCAGTGTATGGAAAATTCGGCCGCCATCGTGACTCTGGACTTGGCCATTACTGCTTCCACGACGTATCAAGATTTTCGCGATCTGGTGAGTCTGGCTGGGAAGCACTGTCCTGAGCTAACAACTCGTCTACAGACTCCACTTGGAGGAGCCGCAGGTTCCAAACCTCTCGGGTACATTTCCTTTGCTCAGACCCTCATGGCTCTTCTTCATGAACTGAATAAAGAGGTAGCCATGCCGCCTGCAGTATTTTTCCGCACTCGGCACTCTTCGCTCTCTCTAAAAACGCTTAAAGAACAAGAAACATTGTGGAAGCAGCTCAGAGCTTTGGAGCAGGAGGTGGTGAAGAGCCGAAGAGAAAGTGAAACTTCAGTGAGAGACCTAGGAAGAGGCCAGAAGAACATCAAAAGCATGCAAAAGATTTTGGAAAACGTGACCAAAGCTACGGAAACTTCCGTGGAAACTCTGGATATCGGGCGCAGTGAAGTTTCGACCAGTGAGCTTGCCAAGAGCGTCAACTACACGGAGCTCCTCAACCGCTATCTGTCGGACCTTGCAACGCTGTCGCTGGACTTCGTAACTACCAAATCCGGTTAGTCAAAAAAGTCATTGTTTTGAGCTTGGGTGAAAGCTCCTTCACAAAAATTAGTTGGTCCCTACTCCTTGTTAACAGTCTGTTTGCTATGGGTTCCGTTGACCTCTGGGTAATGTGGATGGACCGATAAGCCACATACTTTGTTTCTCAAACTTACCGTAAGGGATTATTCGAAGTGGCATCCTCACGATGAATTCCTTCACTTTTTCCATTATTGTTGAATCTAGTGAGCTTGCGTTTTGAGTTCAGATTTAATTTTTGGTGTTCAGATGGGGATGACGTGGTAACATTCCACTCGCTACTGGAGATGAGCGCGGTGGAAGTGCTGGACAGATTGGTGTTCCAGCATCTCGTGGATCCTGCATTGCTGGAGAAGAAGGCGCAACAGTTGGGGTTCAATGTTAGTGCGAGTCTAGTGTGGGGATGCTGTCCGGCGGTGCCGCAGGGCCCTGCGCTCCCGCCCTCCCTGCTGCCACTCACTCCCGACTGCGCCATCCTCAATATCCCCGAGCCAGTAAGTCTTTCCTTTTCATCAGTTCGTCGCTTATGTCAGTTGGCAGCTTTCAGAATAAATGAAACTTTAGTTTTCATTATTTATTCAGCAGAGACAACTCTGACAGCCAGAGTGGAAACGCTAAAATGTGTAACCAGTAACCACCTTACACGAAGATTCAAACTGTCTACCACATAATCAGGCGATATTATTCGATTTTTTCCTCGACAAAAATGACTCGATTGTTAAACCTCAACATATTTATCCATATTAAGGCTGAATATACATTCGCTATTTTCGACTACATGTTCTTGGTTCGCAATGCTAAGTACTTCAAGCCCTACTCCGAAGTTACAGGGCGAGTGGAAAGTGTTTATAGGGGGATGTAAACCTGAGACTCTTTGTCGTGAGGTAGTGTTGTATTTTTGCATGAAATGGAGTAATAAGCCCACAGGAGCGATTTTAAACAGTCAACTACCAGTCCACATGTTTTTTGACAGATCGCGAAAACACAACACTACCTCACGCGAAATATTTTTTTGTAACGATTCGGACTAAAACAGTATGATTTTATCGTCATATTTAGTAGAAAAGCTTGATAAATGTTTGTACTATTTACCGTAGCCATGTTGCATTTTGGCAATTTTTATTTCACTTACGGAAGTGGGTAATTTCAACAGCATTTCTCTACTTTTCTCCTGTAAAAGCTAAACATAGTGTCCTACTTTTACTCGTTCGTTTCGCGTTCAAATAGCACATTATGTTTAGCTTTTAGAGTAGACACAATCAATACGATATTTCGATTACCAGTCTCCGGTTGTACTAAAATGTAAACATTAGTTTTGTCGAATATTTACTTTCGCACAGTGGTTTTGGCGGAGTTCGTCGAGAATGTATGGTGGCCGTTAAATGATTAGATCTGTAGTGACACTGAATTTGTGTGCTTTACAGACCTATTCGTGTGAAACTTTTGGAGATGCCAAGGCGGCTGTGTCGACAATCCTAGCTGATTTATTAGCTGCCCTCGCAACTTATGCCAGAAACACTACAACGGGGCTTGATGAACGGTGTGTGAGTTACTTGCCTCCTGCAGTGCTTGAGGCTGCTAGCACTGACGACATTGTAAAAGCAGTCCTGCAGAGGACGCAGACGCTAGCCGTCATTGATGTCTCTGCCCTGCAACCCTCACAAGTATTTGCCTTCTACATTGATCTATGCAACCTCCTCACGCTCCACTGTCTACTTGACACCAAGGTATGTTTGCCACCGGTTACTTCAGCCCTCCTGAATGGGCATGAATACTATTTGGGGAATGGGGGTTAATTATTTAATAAGTCATATGGTTTCTGTGAAATAATTATCTAATACTCATTCGTCGTTTGTTTGATTTTTCTTGAATTCGGTACTATGCTCTGCATTGTTTTCTTATTCAGTATTTTCTTTAATTTTGTGGACAATCTTAAGGTGAGGGATGCATTCTGCAGCGAGCAAGGCCTTGTGCGTGGCGCCGCACTGTGGTTCGTGGGCTACCAGTTGGGCGGGTTCGGCTTCGTGAGCGTGGCTGAGTTGCGTCGTGCCCTGTGCGGTGAGGAGCTCTCCCAGCCATTCTCTCCTCGCTCTGCTCGAACTCTCCCCCTCTATGGGCTTGATCCGGACCCTCGTGCCCTGTTCCTCGTGCCAATACTTCAGGTACAGTAGGTCTTTGGACTTTAGTTATGTGTTATTTTTGGTGCAAGTTGAATGGGTTGATCTGACGTTCCACAGCGTGGCAGATTCATAAACCCATTTTGTAGATGTTCATCTTATGGCAATATCCTTACCGTTTATTTCGATCACATGGACGCCTTTTAATTGTGAAAGACAAATCTAGAAATGGGTAGCTATTACCTAGACTGCTTAATCGGCTCTTATGAAGCATTATTTTCTATGGAGAAAAAATTGGTGGAGAGCCGAACTTCGAATCCAGTTAAGTACAATAAAATAAATCCTTAAATCCCATAAATACAATAAATCCAAATTATTGCTGTCATGTTACGTGAATTGTCAAATTACATGTTAAAAATTACATTTTTCTTGATTAAATTAAATCTTGACAAGTAGCTAATTACTGTTTCTGCTCTTACATTAGCTAATTAGCCCAGGTCCGCGTTTGACTCTTGTGTCTTCGGAGCCCGTGGAGTTGCAGTTAGCGGGTGCTGTAGAGGCCTACGCGCGCCGATACGTGGTGGTAGACGGCGCCCAGATACGAATACCTGCCCTGTTAGATTGGTACCTGGACGCGGTGCTCATGCTGGAGGAAGCTGAAGGTAGCAGTGACGGTGGTTCCGCCCGCCCACGCCGCCGCCTGCAAGTTCTGATGGAATTCCTCATGGAAAACAGTCACGGGGGGGAGTGGCACGAGTCCCTCAAGTCTTGGTCTCTATCCGGTGAGTTTTCTGTCTTTCGAGTTTATTCGTCGATGAACCCGCGCTAAGAGAAGTCATTACAGATCCTGCATGGAACAAGCTTTTCTATGGATCGGTTAAAGTAGAGACCTGTGTCCTTTTTTCAATGAATCCCAAGTCCTTTTTTTCATGCTCAGTACAAATTTTCATTTTCTTCCATCGATTTTTGACAAGGTAACTTCTGAATACAAAGAAATCGAATACCTTAGAATTTTCATGTTCACGATCAGAAACTTATATGTATAAAGGTCACCCACCAGTGTACTATTTCGATATTACAGATCTCACTTTAGACGTGGATCCAAGTGAGTGTTCTCCCACTCTAACTTTGGACTACTGCGTCCATGACCACATGTTGGAGACCCCCCGGGCCTTGGCAGCAGCCTCAGTGGCTCAGCGTTGGGAGAAGCGCACCCTCTCTGAGCCTATAATCAAGCAGCTGAGTCAGAGCTCCCGTGTGCTAGCTGACGTGGTGGCTCGCTTACACGAAGCTCGGGGTGACGGCGAGGGGCGAAGTCTTGAGGTTGGCCATGACGCGTTGCTGGACGAAAGGCTGCGGTGCCTGGAAGCGCTGCTGGCCGCTCCCTGGGTCCAAGCCCTGGCTCCTGCCTGCCTCAACAACGCAGTTCTCGCAGCTCTGTACAAATTTCCCCCTGCAAGCTCGCTGTGGCCCTACTTGGAGCGGTGCGTTGAGGAGAAAAAATGGCCGGAGTGCTGCGCCATCTTCCGAGCTCTCCCTGACTTTGGGTTACAAAATGATACCAACCTCCGGCGCGTGCGGGATGCAGTTCTGTTTGAAATGGCTGCACTTACTTCCCAATCAAGTATGTTCTAGTTCTAGTGTATTTTTTTAAAATCCCGCCTTTATCAGCAATAAATTATATGCTTGAAATAAAGTTGATTCCCGACTGCCCTTCCTCTCGTTTCTATTTTTTCTTCTGTTCACCATTAGTGGGCGTTTCATAATTTTTGTGTGTTTATTTGTTTCTTAGGAAATGAGTCTGGCTGGATATATACTCAGCAAATTGCAGACCTGTACGTCCGTACTGAGAGCGTAAAAGTCAACCATTGCTTCTGGCCGGGTGGGTATCTATACTTTAATAATCAAATTGGTGGTTAAAGATAAAGTGTCAGTGACCTCAACATAGAGTTAGCTTTAAAATTGACAAACGACGACCTTCAGCGACCTGTAATTGAAGGCTAAGCATTGACTTCATAGCTGTTGCAGACTGGCGGCTCAGGGGTATGGTAGGTAAGCCTTCATGTCAGAGTCATTGATGCAATTACATCTTTAGCGCTTAATATGGGAAAATATGAACCGCATCATTTCAGACGTTTCTTTTTCTGATTTTAGGCCCTGTAGCTGCAAAGCAGTTCTCTTCTATTCTTCGTGACGAGCCCTCCCTTCCGGTAGCTGCAGCCAGGGAAATAAAAGAAGCCATTCGCAAAATCATGGTCTTCAGTGCGATTGCCGACTCCTGCCAAGACTTCGAGTACAAATCCTGGTTTGAAGTAGCATCCCTCTCCGCTGCTATGCCCAAAACTGTTCTGCAGGCATTACTTCGTTGTGATCAAGTACGTCTGTATAAAACAACATGAGTATCTACTATGAAACTTTTGAAAAGTTATTTGTTCAAGAGAACTATTGAAAAATTATTTGTTCTCAAGTGGAGTTTATCATGATAAAATGATTGATTATATTCCAGCACAGAAAATGTGGGTTTTATTAAGGCTGTAGACCAGGCCCGTATCCAGAAAGTGGTCATGGTGGGGGGGGGGGGGGGGGGGGGGTTCGCCTATATTTTTTGTGCTTCACGTTGGCATTACCATGTTAATTTTCCGTTCATGGGGGGGGTTTAACCCCCTAAACCCCCCCCCCCCCGTGGATACGGCTATGCTGTAGACACAACGCTGTTCGCTACCTCAGCAAACTGTCACTGACAGTTTTACAGGAATACTTTTTTCTTCTTGAATGTAGTACCTATGTCTTTTTAAGGTCAGAAACTAATTAAGTGGGCTCTGACTTTACGATTGAGCAATTTTCATCAATAGCTAATGATTTTTTCGAAAATTATCGTAAAATCACTAAGTTTGTGCTGACGTTGAAAAGACACTTGAGAACAAATAAATATCGAGCAGTTTCCGCAGAAAAGTAAACATAGTTTTATTTAGGAAATGCTTAAGTTATGGGTTATGGGTTATTGTGCTTTCACTGACCGTCGTGTTACAATAGGATTTTCAAACTATTTCACCCTCCTAGATTTATATTACTACGGTTTTTTTTTTTTAGCTTCAGTTATGTTTAGAGTGGGTGAGTCTGCCTGGAGTGCTGGAAGCTATCGTCCCTGATATTGACGTGTCATTAGTCATTCGTTTCGCTACCCTCCTTCCACGTCAATTGACTGCTTTGTTTTCGCGCCTACCGTCGGAACGTATCTTGACGCTTTGTAAAGATGTCATCCCTCAGCTCACGTCACTGGTGGCACTTCGTAGCATTGCTGAATTGTGCCTTGAGGTAAGCTCTACTTCACATCCTTTCATCAGAATATCGTTTAACAGAAGTGAAATAGGTAATAGAAATAGTGTGCACCCCTATTGTTTGATATTTTAATAATATTTTTTTTTTCATGGCAGGTTGCTGAAGATGGGGAGCAAAAGTTAGAGTTGAGGAAAATTTGTCTCGGTGTAGAAATGTTGGCAGCCCTGGAAGAGGAGGAGGCAGCGCAGTTGGCGCACTTGGTGGCGGACCCACTGCTGGCTCTCGAACAGCTCATCATGAATACTCGCCTCGACTCAGTCGCCTTTTTACTCAAACGGGTACGATTCGCTTTCAAAACTGTACCTACCTACCTACCTACGTACCTACCTACCTACCTACGTACCTACTTAGTAGTAGTAGCAGTCCGGGGCCCCACAGGGAAGACTTGGGCCACGAAGTGTATTACGTACCTACTTACTTAATTCCTTCATTCAATGTTCAGAACAAGTAGGTGAGGCGCATATGTCCCGTCTCTCTGTTTTTTTTTAGAATGCGTGTAAACCTAGACATATTGCGATGCCTGACGAAAGCACTATGTACCCTGCAGTGTAGATGAATTTCTCAGTGTGAGATTTTACTGAAAAACCTGGCGTTTTGTACTTAATTCATCCCCACCCATAAAAATTAAATAAATAATAATGTGGGAATGTTTTGATAATTGAGACGAATAGAAATGCTTTTTCCTTGCAGTTAAGGCAACTTCCCGGCAATGATTTGATCGATGAAAAGGATGTGAATGATTTGCTAGCCCGCTACGCTTCTCGCGCCGTTGAGCTTAACGTGATCCATGTCATCAACTCATCAACCAGAGAGAACTTTCACGTTTCGCCTGCAATCACCTCGAACTTCGTGGTTCCCACTGAAGTGCCTGACAAGAGCGATTGGGTTCCTGATGATCAGGTACGTCCATTTGTTATGAGGTTGTAAAAACGTGAAGTAATCGAAGAAGGTAATCGTGTGTTCTCTCTGTTTTTGATGCCACAGGTGGGATTAATGTTTACTTTTGTGACGGGAAAACTATGGAGCAAATTTAGGAATGATGTCAGAAAAATGTACAAACAACTCATTGCGTAAATCGCACAGAATTCCAGTCGAAGGAAAGGGCTTGACTGGAGCTTGAAAAGTATAGTATTTATCTGATTACAGGTGGAACTGTGCATGTGCTGCCGCCTTGTCAGCTTCTCAATGTTCAATCGTCGTCATCACTGCAGGCGTTGTGGCCGCGTCATTTGTGCCTCTTGTTCTCCCCATCGCATTAAAGTAAGATAATATGGAATAGGAAGGACTAATAGAATATACAACACATCGGGTGGTAATTCTACTTTTCAAGTAGGAGTTCCACCAGCCTCGATCTCTGTGATAGGGGTAGGACCGTTACTCGAACCTTAAATGACTTATGGTTGACCACACAGTCGTGTGTGTTTATATTTTTTCCGACCATTTTTTGAGGAATCTGTTGGAGATTTACATGTTCTGATCGCGTAATTTTGGAAAAATTTTTGGTGATAGAAAACACTCGATCGTGGTAGTTAATGTGTAGCGTTAAAAAACATAGGTATTTAACTTTTAAATATCCAACAGTGTCCTAATAAAATGTTCGGAAAAAACGTAAACAAATAGCAAATGCATATTCCGTCTTAAATAATTTTATGGAAGCTCTACAATATTTATGATTCTTATGTGGTCATTTTAGTTGTCTATGTAGAAGTTACTTTTCTGCAACTAGACCCACGTTCTCTAGGTTTATAATCATCTTTTCACATACAGGCATCCTCACATTTTATTATACGTGTATAGCCAGTAGTTGCAATATTTTGTCATCTTATCTTCTAGGCCGAACGTATATTATGGAGTTACATGTAGAATACTTGTTTGTGGTTTCTCAGGTGGATGGGTACAAAGGAGTGGCTGTCAGGGTTTGTCAGACATGTCATTCTCAACATTCCAAGCCAGAGGGAGATCTGGTAAGTTGAAGTTTGAGCCTGTTTCGCGCGTTCTATTTCGATCTCTAAAGAGGGAGGATAACTTGTTTTTACTTATTACTTCTTTTCCCCTAAGCTGGTAAAACGAACTCTGAATGGGGATTAAAAAACTGAAACAAACAGCATTGCGTAGTGAAGCTTAAGAGAGGACTGTGTTCAATGATGAGGGATAAACCTAATAACTGTACCATATGACTGATTATTCTGGGATGCCGACCAAAATGAAAACGTTTCACTCTCTTTTCAGTCTGTAGATAGTGTGGTGGAGGATTCCAGTGTAAGCGAGGATGTGCATCACTGGTGCCTGACTACGGATCCCGTCAGAAACGCGACCGTTAGAGAAGAATTCTCGTTTGAGCATTCTCCCAATGCATCCCTCTGCCTCGCCATATTCAGCTTACTGCCAGATTCTCCTTCTTATACAAGGTAATCAGTTTTACAGGAACTAGAAATATAGTGAGAACATATAGCACTCTGACTAGGTGAAATGTCGAGTGGAGAACATCTGGTACCACTCATGTATTTACTTATAAGTACCTGCCTGACCTGCTTGTGTTTCAGACGATTTAAATGTCCAAAATGTTTTTAAAAATTGATGTTTCTTTTGTTTTTAATAGTTGCTCTTAATTGTTTCTTTTCAGTTTGCTTCTTGACGAGAGCGAAAAGTTACTAGAGCTGCTTCAGGGGAGAGATACGGCCGGAAACCCCGAAGTTGACTACACCGTTCTCATACAAATCATCCGGTAGACGTTTATTCAACTTGGTATCACGACACTGAAACAGAAACAAAAATCCTAAAACAGTAACGACGCTGTTTCTTGACGTTTCTTACTGACGCTTTTCTGAGGAAACTGTTGGGTGTTGGGTGTCTATTTATTCTGAATTGTATTGTCTTTTTAACGCTTGAAGCTAGTTTAATATGTACCTACCTAGTGGTTTACGATCGAATGATTTTTGTCAATAAAAAATTTATATTACTTACTTACCTACAATTTTTTTGATTTCAGGGCACTGGTAGTGGGGGCGAAAGTTCGGTACGGGCAGGCTGGGCTGGCGACAGGAGTAGTGAGCTGCGACAGACTGCTGAGTCAGGTGGACCTCATCAGTCTCCTGGTCCGGAATCATTGTACGAGGTTGATCCCGCCTGAACCTCTCACAGGGCAAACCATGCGCGCTCTCCGGGACCGCCTTGTTGAGGAGGAACTCTGGGATTTGGCCATTGAGGTCTGTGCATTTTGTCTAGATTTCGAAGAAACATTACCATTTATTTTAGTGGTTACCTTTTATTAAGACTTCCAAAAAATTTCATATTTTTTCGTTACATGTCCTTGACCCCAAATCTATTGGTAGTCAATTGAAAAAGTGTATTTAGTAGTTACAGATATTTAAGTAAAAATTTATTTCAGCATAAAGTTGATCTCTTTTTTATTTCGTAAAATATATGGGTGTAAAGTGGGTACCTACGTGTAAAAATTAGCATTGTGTAACACCCTGTTAAATTTTCAACTTCTTAATTTTCAGCTGTCAACGAAAGCAGGTTTGTCTTTGTCAGGAGTGTGGGCAGCGTGGGGCAAAGTGCTTCTGGCGGCAGGTTGCTGGGGGGAGGCTCGTCAGAAATTCTCGCAGTGTTTGGTCCCTGCAGTACACCATGGCCGCAGCTCCCCTCTTCTTGACGAAATCTGTCACATCATCGAAACCACGTCCTTCTCATCTTTACGCCCAAATGCTTCAGCTCATGGTGCGTAGGATAATAACTCTTTTCACTTTTCACCTCTAAAAGTTATTCTCGTAATTTAGTATCGTGGGATAACTTGTGTTGGGTACCACTGATAATTTTTTCGACACAAGAACCACACAATGTAGACAAATTTTAGTTGTGTAAATCTCGATTTGAAGAAGTAATTATTTGACAAGTAAGGGGGCAGTAACCAGTATTAATATAGTACCAACAGGTCCAACATAGACATTTGTCCTTTTCAGAAGTGTTGGAACTTCTGTCGTCGCTAAAAGGCTTGGCCGGGGGTAAAGCACCGGTGCGGGGAGTCGGAGGTCCAGGCAGCCTGCAGTACTCAGAGCAGGAGTGGTACCTGACGCGGTACGGCAGCGCGGCTGGGCTGTTGAGGTTTTACTTGAGGCATGAGCAGTGGAATGCTGCCCTGTCACAACTTTCGCAACGCCAGCTGGAACCTGAACTGTTTATTGACTCAATCCTTCTGCCTGTCTACCGTTCTAACGCCCAAGACAGACTAAAAGCGGAAATGGTGGCAATGGATCCATCCCTAGAACTGTTCAAGGTGAGTTTCATATTGTCATTTTTTATTTTGACCTGCGAAACGAGTATTTCTAGTATTTCCAGTTGCAACTGGAAACATATTTATCAGTAATGTGTCGTATTGGCGGTACACTTAATTAGGTACACTGGTGCATGAAAAAAAAACGCAAAGAACACGGTAACCATGGTTAACTTATGAGAAAAGCTGCATGTAACGACTTTTTGTTGATATACATTGACTAGTTCAAAGTAGCTAACGTTGGAGACTTCACATTCACGCCAGAAAATTCAAAAGCCCGGCAATATAGACAGACAATTTTACTTTATTTTTAGCGTCATTTAGCGGCCTCCTGCATATATCTGCAGAAGACTCAGTCTCTGTACAATCTGCATGACCTACAGTTGTTTATGCAAGACTTTGTGCGAGCGGCCATGACCTGTATTCAACTGTACCAAAGTAAGGGCTCGAGTTTCTCTCACCAACTCCAGTCATCTGATCTCCTACAGACAGCTCTTCGGCACCTTGAAGAGGAGATCAGCGCAAGCAGTAAGTCTGGGGATCCTTCTAAACCAATTACCAATTATTAATTTAATTTTCCGTTCATGGGGGGGGGGGTTAACCCCCTAAACCCCCCCCCCCCCCTGGATACGGCTATGGGATGTAGAGTATTAGCGCTGTTAGGCACATTTTCGTACTTAAGGGGACCGCCAGTTTCTACTTCAATTTAGCACACAGCACCAGGTAGAATCAGCCTGAACTGAAGTAGTGCACGATTTCTATAGAACCACAATAGTTGTATCGAGTGTAGGTTAAATCATAAGTAATTTTAGATATCACAAACAATTTTCCGCAATCTGTCTCAACCGTGAATAAAATGAATAACTTTCGATTATAGATATTCATTGCTGTTTTACAGAAAAAATGATTGGACGCCTGGAACATGTGATGCGACTAGACTACCGCGATTTAAATAGGCATATGAATACGATTTGGCGTCAGCTGGAAGTCAGTAAATTTATGGCTGGCTGTGAAGCCGCCAGCCAGTCTCTCTTTCCGTTACTCACCAGTTTGTCGTGGCAGCAAGCTGTTGTTCCGACTCTATTTGATGGACAGCAAGTGAGGACAACTTTGGCAGCTGCTTGTGTCTTGGCTGGAAAAAACGTTGAAGAAGGCTTTGGATTATCTTTTCGGTAAGTTACTATAGTAGGTATAATGTTATTGTCACGTCAGTCTCATTTAGTTTCCATTTAATCTGGATGTGGCCATAAGCTCTTCACTGTACTGAAATACCACCCTAATTATAATTTTTTTTTCCAGGATTATCCAGGATTATAACTTGGATCATGAAGAAGTATATACGAAGGTGGGGAGAATACTTGGAAGTCAGGGCCGCGGGGCCGACCTTCAGCAGCTTGCCGACTGTCTGCAGACGTCTGGTGCAGAGGAGTCCACAGTGACGTGCGACAAAGTGTTGGCCGCAGCAGTCGCCGCCATGGCTTCAGCGGACCGTCTCAGTAACGTCGAAGCGCTTGTCCCATTCATAACCAGTGTTGATCTCAGGGTAAGAATTCCTCGCATCTACGGCCTTACTAGGCCCATCATGGTTCGAGTTTTTTTTTTAAAGACAGTCTGCTTCCGATCAAAAAATTACGGTTTTTACAAACCATGTAATGGTCAGTAACCCATTGATATCACGGAATATGTCGTTCCGAGTAAAGCAGAGACTGTAAATCCTATAAATTTATGAATTACAGATTTCTGCACTGACAGATGCACGACAGCTGAAAGCCGCCTATCTGCTCGCAGTGAAACACAACAGACTTGCACTGATACAGCGTATCATGGAAGAAGCCGAGCGTGCTGGTCAGAATGTCATCCGTGACATCTGTAGGAAGAAACTGGGGCTTGCTGGGGAAACAGGTAGTGTTTGCAGTAGTGCTCCGAGTGGAGAAAGTGTGTGACCCACTTTTTTATAATTCTGGGTGCTGCAAATATGTTGTTTGCTAAATAGGTATATAGTACTGTTACTGACTGATATTCACTGTTTTAGAGAAGTAGGTAGGTATACTGAAATATTTTATATATTAATGCTTTTACATTTATAACGTTTTTCTACTTCTCAACTGCTCATTAGACGAGATTATGTACCTTTTGAAAGATTTTCTGCATTTACATGAGGTACTTTATTTTTGTCATTTCCCAGACAGTGATGACTGAGTGAATGAACTGAGGCCGGAGGAGAGGGATTTCAAATGCAAAATGACGATTGGATTATTGTCTATTGAACAACTTGGCAGTGTATCTGAAAGATCCATCATTTATGGCCTATACTCCCCATGAGGGAATATAATTTTGTGCATAAAGGTCTTGGAACCTTTATAGAAAGACCTGTCATTGGCTGGAATCCTCGGAGCCATGGGTGGTGGTGGCGGGGGAGGGGGCGGGGGCGGGACACCGTTCTGCCCAATGTAGCTACGCCTCCTCTGCCACGCAGGTGCCAGTTTCGGCGGCTCTGGGAACGTAAGATCAGGCACTGAGTTGAATACATCCACTGGCTGGCAGGGAGTGTACCCCAACTTCCCGTAAAAAGCTTCTTGTCCCATCGTGTATAAGTACAAACTGCGAATACCTCTCCTGAAAAAGGAAAAACGTTTTGAGTAAACAAAGAACCTCAACTCATCGTCGATCTTTCGTAATAGTGTTGCAGTTAGCTGTTTTCGTAAATCGTCAAGAAGTAGTATTCTGGCTTTCGGAGTAAAATTATGCAGCTTTTTGAGTTTTGAAAAGAAAATTTTAAACTGGTTTACCCTCACTATTAAAGCACCGCACCGTCATAATGCAAATTAATCTAATATGATAGGTGGGACGATCCGTCAGTTAAGTGTTGATTTACCAATTGAAGTGAAAATCCATCAAGTTGACATTTCAATAACCTCCAGTTAAATTTAACAAAGAACCGCAGGACCGATCAGCTATCAGCTCGCAAGTAATTTATAACAGGTCAAGAGTAGTTAAAAAGAAAGGTCGGCAATGCATCGAATAAAAGCTGTCGATGTTTTCAGTTTGGAACTGACCCAACTAATCAGTATTGGAACGCGATTTGTCACCACAAGGTCACTTGACTGGTGTGTTGCGTGGGAACGTACTGTGGACAACTCTGCCAGTGACCTCATTATTTACATACGGATACTGCAGCCAAGCCGTTGCTTCACCAAGACCATATTTCAGGGTTATTTTCAACAACTTGTCAGATTAGAACTTTAAAAATAAAACTTGCTTTTTTAAATAGCCTTCGACTTCAAAAAGCAGGCGACGTCCCAGTCCTTTCCGCCGTAGTTCCGGTGCAATGACCACAGATTCCAGGAAGACAGCTGGGCCATGGCTGTCCGGAGCACGAATCGACGATACTCTGCAGTGCCCAGCCACCATCACTTTTCCATCGGTGAGCTCTCTGATCAGCACGATATTTAGCGGGAACCGATCGTTACAAAAGTTCAAACTCCGCATTCTGAAATGAGACATGTCACATGTCAATTATTCTGACCAGTGCGAAATCGCTCGCTTCGAAATTTAATGTGGGTTTATTTTAGGGGTCTATCTACATATTTATATCCATGGATATAGGTATAGGTACCTACTGATATACCTACTACAGAATTCATTTCCTTAAAGTAAACTTAAGCTTTATACTTGGCCAATAACTCAGCTCCCTGAAGAGAGAGGTTTGGGAGGTATCTCCACAGAATTAAAAATATATAAATGATCAAACCTGGCTTCGTGACTCCGCTTCCATTCGTGATTTAGGAGCAAGCAACATTCGTCAGCTAAATTTGGAACTTCGTATAGAAGTCTCACAGAGTAACTTTCTATTTCTGGCTCCATTTGTCTCGATCATCCTCTCGTGAAGGAAGCACTAATAGAAAATGTCACATTTCTTCAACCGACCGGGCCATCAGATCAGCGTCCTTTCGTGTGAAGCAGAAGACTTCAACTTGTCGTGGCATTAGATAAGAAAATAAACAAGAGCATTGATGGGTGATAGCAATAAAAAATTAATCAAAAATATAAGAGACCAACATCATCCAATTCAGCTTTACCAAATATTTGTAAGTTTTTATGCTTTTTCATTTTGGAATGATTGAGGATAATTTCACATATGTCATAACGAGCAAGCACAACATTTTCAAAGAAGTTTCGGCTGAATGCACTTTATGGGGATGCACCGGAAAGGATGTTTTTTAAAAAATGTTGGTATTTTAGTGTCTTCTTCTTTTTTTAGAACTCAGAATGATGCCCCGCATGACCCCCATGCTGACGGACAACCCTTTGGGTTTGTCTTGGCACGATAGCGCGTGGGTCCCCCTTTTGAACCCTACAAACGTTATGGACTACTTCGCCGAGAGATCAAACCCTTTCTATGACAGATCCTGCAATAATGAAATCGTCAAAATGCAGAGGCTGAACCTGGACCAGCTGAAGTAAGTTAAATCGGGAGAAAACTGTTGATGTAGGTTAGGAGTACTGATCGGTATACCTACATGTCAGAAGCAGTTCCTGAATTTAAATAAAAAATAATCGATGGTCTCAAGTTTTTATCAGATACAAAACTGGCATTTTTTGGTTACTATACGTACCTTACTTTCTGTCCTCATCTTGAGTCAGTTATGTATTCATGAATTTGCCTATTTGTTTTCGTAGCAACATGACAGGGGTTGAGTACATTCTACTCCACGTTCAAGAACCCATTTTGTACGTGATAAGAAAACAGCATCGGCACTCCCCCACTCAAGCTACTCCTCTTGCTGACTATTACATTGTTGCCGGTATTATCTACCAAGCTCCAGATCTCAACTCCGTTCTGAACTCACGATTGGTAACCCTTATTTTGTTTTGTAAGATAAGTATAACAGTACGATTACAAATGGGGTACAGTGCTCAGTGTGGGAAGGAAGGAAGAAGGAAGGTGCACAGTTACCAGTGATTTATTGGCCACATTGGCGGAAATTTTACTTTAAAACGGGCTGCCTCACCCACACTATGCTACTGACTGTGATTAGTGTGCCATCGTGTCAAAGCTCATGTGTACACGAGAATAATATCCAGCCGTCTTCTAATCCCAAAAAAAAAATTGGTATTTTTCACTCTGACCCATATTATCTTCCAGCTTTCTTGCGCTCATCACCTTCAGTCAGCATTGGACGAGGCCAGCTCCTATTCACGTTACCACCCATCCAAAGGCTACACTTGGGATTTCAAGGACCGAAAGGTCGAGCGAAAAGAAAAGAAGGAGCTAAAAAAAGTAGAGCCTAGCTCGCAGTTTCAGCGGAGCAGAGTGGACATGCTGTTAGGCGAACTGATGCGCAAATTCCCACCTCCCCGCCCTGCAGGAGCTCCAGCTCCCCCTCCTGAACGTTAGTACGAGTAGCATACATACTGTGTATACAAAGGTCAGCTCGAAATGAGCAAAAAAAAGAAGAGTTTGGGGTACCCTGGAAGGAAAACTACTGGGGAACTAAAAATGTGTCAGGGTCCCGACCTATAAACCTAGGCTTTTCGTGAATCAACCTCTTTCCCCTATAGTTTTCTTCTATTCAGGAAAGTAGAAACAACTTATATTATATTGAGAGTTGTTACCATTTATGTATTTTCCTAGTTTGGAATTTTCAGCCTCGTCAACGATTTGTTATTTCTCTTATTTTAGAAGACACCACGGTCAAAACGGAAGTTAAGACTGAGAAGCCAGAAGTTGGAAGTAAGAACATGAAGCCTCCCCCCGACAAGAAGCCCAAGCTGGCGTAAGCATGGATTTTGAAAAAGGGTGAAAAACCAGTCATTTTTTGTTATCATGTTAACGTGTCCTCTGCACGGATGTATTCGCCGATGTCAGCTTGGTGGAAACAAACGATGGCCAGGGGGTCAGCTAATTTACACTCCGTCGTGCTCTTCGCAGCTACACCGAAGCCCTGAAAAAAGAAAAGAAAGAATTAAGCCTGTCCACACAATGCTGTTTGTAAAATTTTTTTAATGATCATTTTCTGAAGAAACTGTAGGATTGTTCCGAAGTGTAATATGTCTTTTTAACGCCAGAAACTAAGTGGTGATTTTACGTCACGATCGAGTAGTTTCTCGTAAAATCTTAACTAGTTTCTAATCTTCAAAGGAGGTAACAGTTTCATTAGAACGATTACAACACCTGTCACTCAAAATCATTCTACTGCCACTTTTGTGTGTGGCCTAAAGTCTAGATCTCTATTTAGATATAATTTAATATAGGTTTTTAATAACACAGGAGATTATTTTCATCATTTCCTCACCAAAGGTAGATCATTCATTGAAAGGAGAACTACTCCTTGATATTTTGAAGTATTCTCAGTTATTCTGCCAAGTCCAGATTTCATCACATGGTGTCCGTAAAGGAACTGCTGCTCTGCAGATGGCTTTAACCAGATTTTATACTGAAACAAAGAAACCATGTGTCACGTAGGTTGCTGGCAGCGGCTACAGTAAGTATATGGCGTAAAATGAAACATTTGTTTGTGACTGTGACTATGTTTGAGGTCCATCACAGCACGAATTACATTTCTTTTATATGTAAAACGACTACTATTCCCTCGCAGAGTTTGACCAGTTATAAACTGAGAAAGGAATCGAAGGAAAAACTGCAGCCGATACGAGGGACTAAATTATCACAATTATCACAGCCAATAACATGAGAGTTGTACCTGTGCATAAGGTGCCAGATAATCCAGGGCGGTTATGTGGAGCTGAAACCGACCAGATTTAGTAAATTTTCCGAAGCACGTGCCAAGACAGACCAGTTCCCCATGAGCTACATTCAAAGCCAGAGCAAGCATCTTTTCTGATACGTAATAAACCCGATTCTTTTGTTCCCGAAAGCAGTACGTGCCATCAGGTCGGTCAATCAGCTGCTTTACGTTGCCTCCAATGCTGAAAATAAATAAAAATATGAATAGGCATAAAGGTACCACTGATAATCCCACACGAGCGCCTAAGCTTGGGAAAATTTGAGTTGACTCTTTGGCACATACACTAAGATTGGATCTGGTAATTACTCATGGTTAAATATTTTCAAATCATTGAACATGAGAAATGTTACCTAGTTTCGGATTTGCAGACATCAATTCCTACTTGAGGTCCGCAGTAGTAGGTATAGAGTAGGTACCTATTTATTTAGCTTTATAGTATAGAGGGCATTCTTAATTACGGTAGACTTGTAGTGCCGTGAAATGTTGCAGTTGAGAGCTACAGCTTCAATCTTTCTGAGCTGTCTCCATAAGTATGACTCTTTCCGAATGCCTCCAATACTGATGCAATCCTTCAAACATAGCCTTGCGCCCACCTTCAGATCAAGGTATCTCCTAACTAGGTAAGGAATCGGTTAGGGTACGCGAAAGGGGACAGGTGACCTGCTACCTACTACTTTAGAACCGAGGAATAGACAACTCATAACTTACTACTTTGAAAGCTTTTCAAGCAGGAGCTTCAGTCTCTCTTCAGTCAACTGCTTCATAATTTTACGGATTTATTTCTTACAGATTTACACCGGATTTATTTCTTACAGATTTACACAACACGTGGAAAACAGGTAAATAACAAAAATAACGCCAAGCCCGTGGAAGTAGATATAATGAGCATTCTGGTTCCACGTTTTTTTTAGCGCCAATTTTTAGAATTTATTTGAAATTGGCCCGGCCTAGAATTTTGCATTAAATTTCTTCTAAAATTATCTTAAGTTGACTTATCGCGTATCACGCGAAATAAGGAAGACAAGAAGCTATACCTTCAGGTAGGTTTTTATTTTTGCTTGTTGAAACACATTGATTAGTATCCTCACAGGGAGCTGATGGTGGAGGGTGAAGATTTGCCAACCGAAACTGAGCGTTTATTTTGCTTTAGAAAACGCTATCTTCTACCATCTCGTTGCAGTTTAGACGATATTTCCTTCAGGTAAGTGCTGCATTTTTTTCTCAGGACTTCAACGGCTTCCAGAAATAAGACGTCAGGAGGCAATGCTCCGACGGATTCAATATTGACTGTAAGAAAAGAAAATAAATTAGATGGAGGCTAGGGAGGTTTTAACGAAATACGGGCTCTAGATCTACGTATTTTTTATATTAGGATCCTTCCTTCCCTTTTCCGGCTCAATTATAAACAGGCTACTCACAAATAAAGTGATCTCTGACACGCGACATCGTGACGGCGTCTTTCAGGTCATCATAGCGGAAGATGTTGCGGCTGCAGGAGTCATATCGAGCGTCAACAACAACCGCGCGCTTTTCACCGCCCTTAGTAGTTTCGAGGCCAATGACACCCGGAGAAAAACATTTCTGCAGACGCTCAGCCGCTTTTCCAGTTACCTCACGAAGAAGAGTTATCTCAGGTAACATGCGGTAGTGTGCTGTCGCTGTAACAAGATTTAATCAACTTCCAATAACTGTCACAATGGATTGTAGGTATCAAAGAAGGAACTCACGTCCTTCACTCGAGTTATGGTTAACATGTTACAATAGTTTGAAAAACAAAATATTTGTAAGGAGGAACGGGCCTGGCCCTTTTCAGTGACATACAACTTTTTTAATCTCATTCTACAGCCTCAGCATCTGGGGCGGCATGCCCTGGGACCTGACAGCGTCTCCCAACCAACTTACCCACAGGAGAAAATTTGGCATGATCTCTGCCAATTCCTTTGACAGCATGTAGTTTCAGATCGAGCTCGTGTCCAGGCCTCAATTTATCCAGCAAGATGTCCCCATGCACCGGCCTGACGTCTTTCTCTCTGTATATACTCGCTTGCCCACCCAATGGAACCCAACGTAGATTTTTGGAATACACCGAATGATTTTTGTACAATTCATCCGGTAAGGTCGAATTCTTGTTCCCATCAGGGTTCGTAGTACACTTAACTTTCAACTCAAACACAAGTGTGTTTTGTTCATTAGCCTCGTCGACTCCTTCAGGGGGATAGTCAAAGAGGCGCGGGTCAGCCTTAAGTGGAATCAGACCCAGGCGGTGAGCCAAAACTTCATCTTTTATAAGTGTTGTATTGTTGGAAACATAAACTTTTTCTACTGCCATGCTGGGCACTTCAGACAGCAATGTTCGCCTTATGGCATTGGCAACACTACATGACAGTCCAATAAGGTCTACTTCCATTTCAAATTTATCAATCTTGACAACGACAACACGAAACTTCGCCTTAAACTTTTCGTGCGACCACGCGTCATCATCACTGCCGTATGTGTCGGGGAAATCAGTCTCTGCGGTCTGAAAAAAGTCAATATGGGTTAGGTTGGTTGTGTTCATTTTCCCATATTACTTTAACTTCAGGCTTTTTGACAGATTTTTGTCTTCCCTCTTCCCTCTCTGTATAAGCTGCAGCCGGGGAGGACCATAGCACTTGGAAGGACTGATAGTGAAACAGTAAACTTAAAGATCGAATACTTCAACTGAGGATGTTTCTTACATTTTCAATCCGAAATTCCTTGAGAATAACGTTGGAGTTGGATTTCTTCATTTTCCAGTGCAGCTTAACGCATCAAAAGTAAAAAACCCTCGAGCACGCTGCCTATTGGTACCAAAATATCACAACAAACTGAAATTTACGTGGTTCCAGAAAAAAGAAGTGGCAGGAGATTCCTTGTCGTGGTAGCAATGCTTGCTTTGCTTCTGGTAAAGCTTCATTTTGAAAATTTTGAATTTGACATTTAGCTCTATTTCTCTGATTTACTTTCTAAGAAAACATGGTAAGTACCCACTGAGTTAATAGTTGGACGTATATTGAATGACATTGCTGAGTTCTCGCTGAATTGATAGTCTACTTTCAACACTGACCTCTTAGAGAGGAGGCAATAGAGTAGGCGCTCTATACTTTCGTCAGTTCCTGTCCCAAAATCCAATGCCCACCATAAACGACATTCTTCCTTTTTGTAGATTCGCTTCATATTGATACAGAACCGAGCAGGGAAGACTCGATTGGCAAAGTGGTATATGAACTTTGATGACGATGAGAAGCAAAAGTTGATCGAGGAAGTTCACGCGGTTGTCACAGTCCGCGATGCTAAACATACCAACTTTGTTGAGGTAAGATTAGATAAAAGCAGTCAGTAATACGCAAGTTCATTTCATTACACTAAGCTTCTGTTTCTCTATGGATAAGTACCCTCCCTCTCTACGGTATTTTCCATATTATACCTAGCACGCTTTGTTGGGTCAGCGTTGTGAAGAGGGCGGCAAAAAGTACCTAAGTATTTTATGGCTTGGTAACACGGTGTCATAGTTGGGGCATTGGTCCAACATGTTGATCACTGTTATAGCCAACAGTTGGAGGTGAGCTATTCGACCAGCGAACGTTGCGACATCGTCTCATGTACATGCGTTATGTAGGTTTGCATTGATAAGTAATTAATTAGGCACCTAAGTAGGTTTTTCGCTCTTGAATGTGAAGGAGGGAACCATGATGACGAAAAATTACGCATAATAGTAAACAAACTTGACCGTGGGAAGACAAAGGTCTGTGATACAGTTCTTCCAGCCATGAGGTTAACATTGGTAGGGTGGAATGATTATCCGTGGTACCAGGATTTGAACCCAGGACCTCCGACGGCGAGTTGTTAGTGTGGCCTACCGCAAGACCACGTGGATACTGTACCTATAATAAAGAAATATGAGAATCTAATCACAATCAGTGGCAGAAGTGTGGAAGTCACATTTCTACGTTTGTGTAAATTTTTTATTTCCCATTTCAGTTCCGGAACTTCAAAATAGTGTATCGTCGCTACGCAGGATTATACTTCTGCATCTGCGTTGACGTCAACGACAATAACCTTTGCTATTTGGAAGCCATTCACAATTTTGTTGAAGTTTTAAATGAATACTTCCACAACGTTTGCGAACTGGATCTCGTTTTCAACTTTTATAAAGTAAGGAAGCTTAACTAATAAATTGGGCCATTTTGGTGCCGTTGGTAGGTATGACACGACATGTTCTAAAAAATAATGTCTTTCAGATATTAGAAACTATATATCTACCTAGTTTAATGTTTTGATAGTACGATCAATTAAGTTTTGGCCAATTTAAAAAACTTGATTGTAGAGGCCAGCCTTGACTGAACCAACTTGAGCTCAGTGACCATTCGCAATTTAGGACGGCATGAGCAGGGAATATCCAGAATTACAAGTTCGGTTGAATTTGCATGATGGTGGTCATCGAGATCTTGCTGCTCCCTGTCAGTCGCGGGCATGTAAAAGCTTTCTTTGTGTTATTAATTTTTCTTGTTATTCGTAGGTTTACACAGTAGTCGACGAGATGTTCCTGGCTGGTGAGATCAGGGAGACGAGTCAGACG
Source organism: Mesopsocus fuscifrons (assembly GCA_950004255.1). NCBI lineage: Eukaryota > Metazoa > Arthropoda > Insecta > Psocodea > Mesopsocidae > Mesopsocus > Mesopsocus fuscifrons. Next base: position 11,762,669 of record OX465373.1, on the reverse strand, counting down.
AAGGTCCTTAAGCAGCTGCTGATGCTCAACTCTCTCGAGTGATTTCTGCTGCAGGATGCTTCCATGTTCATTCCTATTCCTACGGTCAGTACCTATCACAGCAAACTAAACTAGCAAACTAGGTTATGTTAGAAACTTATTAACAATGGGCAATGTTTTGGCTAAAAATGTAAGCAAATTGTTTTAAATAGACACTGTTATTCGCCGGCGAAAGACAGGCGCCACTCTCGCGATTCTTAAGTTAGCAGCAGTGACAGAGGCTAACCTTTTCCGGGTTGGTGTGGGACAGAAGGTACAATAAGATCGAACTCAATAATTTGAGAGAAGCTAGAATTTTGGCACAATTCTTCAAGCTAACTGCTAAGCGTTACATATAACTGGATCTGACCGTGATTTCTCCACTCTAAGATCTCTTCTACTTACTGGATTAAGTACTAGAAGAATTACCAAAGTTTTAGATATACATAACCATGGCTCTTTGGATAGTATTGTTATAGCATTATTATATATATATATATATAAGTATGTGCATGCGAAACGTTATAGGGCTTTTTTTGTGTGGATCACTTATGATCATCTCACGTACCGATTATCCAAAATGAATGCTCTGTTGTAAGGGAGGTGCTTAGAATGCCCACTCAACAATAAATTGTAAGTATTGACTTGATTTGTCTTATCAAATAATCACAGTATAGATACACAGCAAGGCAACAGAGACACCTGGGTAGGTACTGGCGGTCAGTCGTCGCCACTCTGTAAGTGACTGAAGCAGCTGGTGTGCTAGTGGTGTAATGGGGTTGCGACTGGGTTGTGGTTTTGAAAGTAAAGGGAAACGGGTGCCTCCGTATGTGTCAGACCCTTCTGCGTACAGCTTCGGGTTAGAGACTACCAATGGTTGGCCGAAGCCGAAAACAGTGATGCTAGACCATTGCACTATTACAAGATGCTAGTGCTTGAATTAGGTATTGCTTCAAACATCAATCGATGAGATGATTTAGCCATAATTTTCTGAATGTCCCATTGTCATATTTTTTAATCAATAGAAGGAAACGTGTCGATTTGCGATATTATGATATAGAAGCATAACACGCTGCGGGCCAGTGCTAACTAACGGGCCGTTTGTCGCGGTTGACGGGCGAGTATGTTGCTATCGCAACAGACCATGGACGGAGATAACCCTGGGCCGGGACCTCCGCCCCCTAGCCCAAACAACACGCTCCTAAACAATATTTCTCCTTTTTAGCTGCGCAGGAGCCCATCATTATTATCCAACCCGACTGTGAATTTTTAATGGTGTGGTTTCTCGGATGTGTTCATTTCACTCGTATACGCTTCCATCAAGCTGCTATTTTGTGAGAACCTAAGAATATTACCTACTCTACTTTTATATGCTAGCCAAAAAAAATGAGAGATAGCATTTTTTCGTGCAAAACTTCGAAATCGTGATTTTATTGGGCTTCCCATCCCACGATTCTGGTGGTCCACTCCATCAGAAAACGGTCGAAAAAGTGATTTCTGAAAAAAACTTGTAGAGTTGTAACAAGTTGAGAGCGAGAATTATTGTCCAACATTACCTTCCACTGTTGGCTCCAGAATGTTTCCTCTAGAAGTCTAGATGTTTCCTTCATGTTCCAGACAAAACAGTTAGATAGTTTCAATTAGGCAGAAAAGCTGAACAACTAGAAAAGTATTTTGTGCTCCGTTTGATCTCCGAAAATGATACCTGACTGCTGACTAATGCCGAAGCAGTCCAAAAAAATGTAGCCCAAAGATTTCGGTCGAAAAAAAAACCGCCTATGCTGGGTGATGACAGATGAAGGTGGATTTACAATTGCACGGAGAGTGGTAGCCAATGGAGAGTGTAATGGGGGCGAGCAAGCGCGGCGAAGTGCGCCTTGCGTAACCGTAACGGCGACGCTGACCCGAAGAGCGCTTTGCTGAGTGCCGGAGTGCGGGACGGCACGCCTTCTGGCCTGCTGGCCCCGAGCTGTCAGACTGACATCTAGGCCACCCCCCGCTGCACTCAAGCCCGAGAACCTCAGCCATTTCAATCACTGTCGAGTTTCTTTGAATTAAGAGGAAAAATGGGAAAAACTGAAAAAGGCTCTAGAAAGTAACTCCAATTAAATTGTATTTTTACACTGGACATGCAATATTGAATTGATTTGAATCGGTTTGGAATGAATTTTCGGTTTGTTCCTTTTTTGGGTTTATCCAGGTAATTGCTATAGCATGGAACCGTAATTTCTAGAAGTGAACCTGTTAGTTTTTCCTTTATTACACATTCAGATGTTTGCTGAAACTCTTGAAGTGAAGTTTATTATTATGGTTCTCTGGAGAACCCTCTGGAGTTGGACGGCTTATCCACAATCACGCGTTGTTTTCCAATAGGTGGAGAACTGAGAGATGTCTCTCTGTCCTCTTGGCATTATTCATAATAGGTATAGAAGAAGAAAAAAATACGAATGTTGTGACTCTGGTCGCTGGTGGCACATTATCTTTACGGTTCCTTAAGACCGAGGATGCCCCGTGCGTTTGACCATCCATGGCTGTGGCACTGATGGCAAGCATAGAGGGGCCTGCAGGGAGCGGCCTGACGGCATCACAAAGACTTGCGCTGTCTACGCGCTGGAAGATTAATGACGATTCAGCGGAAGTCATTTATCCTTATTTTTTTTAAATCAACGTCTCTTCTGCTGTAGCCTGATCCTCATCTCTTGTACCTCCCCTTGATTTGTTTGTCATAAGTCCCATGCAGCAGTTCCAATATTTTTTGTGCCGTTGATACTTGAGCTGACAATCGTTTTCTTTCCCAAGATGTTGACAGGTTTTTCTAGGGTAAGTTTTAATGTTTGATAATTGGGTCTGCGATATTTTAGTCGGTATTGCTTTGAAGCTTGAACTTTGTCTAGGTATGTCACGTGTTGAAGTATTTGTAGTTCTTTTGATTTGAAAGCAATGTGATGGTTGCATTGTTCCGCCGTCAGCGAAGCGTTGCTTGATGAGCCAAAGGCCCAAAGGTGCAGTATTGTGTGACGACTGTACAGCAATTTGTCTTGAACGTATACGTATACAGAACAGAGACTGTTTCCTTGATGATGATTTGGGGAGCCCCGAGTCCAACTGCTGCATTCATCAGATTCAACGAACCGCGCGCCAAATATCGTTTTGGTTGAAGGGTTGCGGATGGCGCGTTTCCAACTAACTCAGCTCTCTGGGCCGCCTTCGCTTTTGCTGCTGCCACGAAAAACCCCCGACTTCCCTAAAATTTGGATCCAATTTACCCTGCATGTTGTTTTCCTGAATTTTTGCCGTTTCGTCATCTTCAATTCTTGTATAAGGAATGAACTAATAGGATTGACTTTACCTACCACTTACTGGACAAGCTAATGGCTTGATGGAAAGCTGTGTGCGTCGAATGCGATTGTTGAGGTATTCAGGTATTCAGGTATGGCTATCGGTCATTCTCTGGTTATCGGAACTTGCCTCACCATCGGCCCCACCGTGAGTGGTTCAACACTAGACTCGTACCTCGTACGGCTGAGGCCCTGAGTTTGAATCCCGCGGTACTGTAGCAATTGTCACTTGTCAGTTGGTACTTAGCATGAGTTTCATACCAAATATTGATCTGGCTTCGCCCAGCGCCCCCGGGCCTATGGAATAGGCACCAGTAGGTGTGCCGGCTTAATCTAATGTGATAACATTCATTCCTGTGGTCCTATTGTGAGAAAGAGCTTCCAGAAGACCTACATTGCCTGAATTTCTGTGTTTAGAGAGTTTATCAACTGTAATTGTGATTGTTCTGCGTGGTTGAGTAAATGGCCGTGGCCGTACTTATTTAGTGGCACTGGAGCGAGGGGGTAACCACTCCAGAGATTCCTTGAGATTCCCTGAGATTCCATAAAGATTTCCAAAGATTCTCAACGATATTCATAGAAAGATGCACCCGAAGGGATAACCACTCCAAAAATTTCCAAGATTCCCTGTGATTTCATAAAGATTTCCAATGATTCCCAACGAGATTCCCAACGAGTGGTTAACCCCTCGCGCCGGAGTCTTCTCACTTCCACCAAATCACAAGTCCAACCTCGCTCGACAGGAACTTCGGTGATCTACCCTCTACCCTCTACCTTAGGGGGTGAAATCTGCATAGTTTCTGTCTGTTGCAAGTGCACAGTCCCTAAACGGTACCTAAACATACCAAACCTACTGAAAGAGGTTATGATGCAAGGACGTAAAGTAAAACTCATTTACCCATTTTCAAAACGACTGAAAGCAGTGTCCACTTGAGTTTCCCGACCGATCAAAAATGCGAATTTTGTATTATTTTTTCACTTTTTTTTGGTAGCAATGACAGCAGTATTTGACAAGTTAAAAATTACTTCATAATTTACGTCCCCCTAAAAACGGAATTTCAGCACGAAATAAATGGCTTCCTAGTAAGAAAGCCTTTCTGAAGAAATTCGATATTTGATGCAGATTTTATTTTATTGAGGTATTTTAAGAAATAACGGCCCGGATTTTCAAATTGTAAAAATTATGAATACCTCCGTACCGGATTTTAGGGAAATCAGTCAAATGGTCCTCATAGCACACTGTCAGTTCTGCATAGGTTCTTGATACACTCGAATTTCCCATCAGTCGGAAATCCGGCTCTATATATTCACCTTTTAAATAGTTCCAACTTAGCTAAACGCTAAACTGCTCCTCTCTTCTTGTCATTTACCATTGTTTGTATCCTGCAAAAATGCCTTCCATTAAGTCAAAAGAGAGGTGTTGAACGCAAAATTAGCTCTGACTTGTACCAAATGATCCAGGTGAGCCAAGGACAAAAGTAACGGGGAGTTATTCTTTATGGAGTCAGTTTTATCCCTCATCAGTGTTAAGTACAAATGGCCAGTTCAAGATCTGGATTGGTTATCGGAACGTTGTTTGCCGTTGGTCTAGCTGTATAAGAATGCAAGTTTCCATTCCCTCTATACTCCATCTCATCTGTTTTGAATTTCCGGCTCCACAAGTCACCTTCGATTATCGTTGACATTTTATTTTTGTTCTGGTTTTTTTGAGGATATTTTGAAATCACAGTGATTGCAACCGAAGTCGGAACCTGATAAAATTCAATTTTTTCAGTTTCAGTGATGGGCCTTGCCCTGTACCTAAACATGTTCTATTCAGGATAGGAAAGCGTCCATTGTGATTGACCCGAATGTCTGCTGGCAATCTGAGACTGATTAACCATCCTCCCAAAGTTATGATTAACTTAATTAATGAATAATTTAATTCATTATCTTTCAAATGGGGTAAAAACGGATGTTAAGGTAATTTTTGTACTTTGTGATTTTAAGTGTGAGGCGTAAATCAATCACAAATGGTGAGCGGGGGAGACAGCTCGATGGACGCACGGCAGACAGACGTCAAGTCGTCCTCAAAGGAAACAAATTGCCCCGTCCCTCATTAAACAGAAGCCAAAATAAATAGGAGCAGGATGGTTATCCGCCAACATAGACACAGAACGCTGTTTTCGAACTGGGAGCGGCAAATAGTGAGGTGGCAGAGCATGACGCGAGTCAGTAGTCACGCGAAGGAGAACGCGGAAAAATCCACAAATTAGATAAATAACTTCAAATTTGTTGGTTTGGAAATAATCATTGTTTCTTTACATAGTAGACGTAAAAGAGAGTTAAACCATCATTAAAACTTTGGGAATTTTTCTTTGAATGGTTGCTGTTTTATAATTTCAAGGTTGAAGGGCGTTACATGCGCGGCTAGTCTTTTTGCGGAATAAAAGTATGGCTTCTACGGGATTAACAAGTTCGAGTTCGAAGCAATCGATATGAACCTGATTGTTCGAAATCGTTTTTTGTAATTGTAAGTTTTGATGAATTTCTCAGTTCAGTTATATGATTTTACTGGAAAGTCCGGCATTTCACTTTTTTTTTTAAAGGAGGGTCAATGTCAACGAAGCATTTAAAAAATGTGCCATCGATTATAAATTTGTTACCAACTACCTTTATTTTAAAACTCAATAAAAGAATAAGTCCGAAAATAAATAGCCACTCAATCTCACATATTATAGTCTTTGTCTTACATAGTGCAGGACGTCAGGCTACAGTGCAGCCTGGCCTGGGAGTCCGGGGTGCGGTAGGGCCAGCCCAGGTCCACCCTGAAGATACATGTAGTAATTGTAGTTGTGCTGATCAGCCGGGGGTACTGGAGGTGCGGGCGGGCCGGGCTGGGGACGCAGAGCCGCGGACGCAGCGAGGATGTCACACACTGAGTGGGAACTGGGCCAGTGGGGGCCGCGTGGGGGTGAGTCGGACAACTTCCCACAGGGGTAGGGGTAGCTTGGGTAGAGTGAGTTGAAGAACGATGAGCTGTGGGAGCTGGGAGGTGGTGTGTGATGTTGCAGGTTGCCCACTTTGTTGCGGAGGATTCGGCTGATAGAGCTGACAGAGGGCACGTTATACTTATCACAGACCTGCGCGGCCAGGAGCCGGTCCCGAATCTCCCACGCGAAAATGCCAGGGTCTTTGAGCTTGAGCTCCTTGATATAAGATACGACTTTGGGGGTGGTGACGCGTGGCTTGCTGCCCCCTATGGCCCCTGGTAAGATGGACCCCGTCTCATGGAAGCGAGCTAAGATTTTGCTCACACATCCATGTGAAACCCGTAACTGGCGCGAAATGTCACATGGCCGGATACCCAGCTGGGCGAGCTCCACTATTTTGACACGAACTGACGTAGGCAGTGGACGGCCATTGACGAAGACGCCTCCGAGCTGGTTAACCTCGCCATATGCCTGACCGGGATCTGCAACATAGATCACAACGTATTCATTTGTGGACTAAGTTTTTGGGTAGAAAAACCGCACCCAAATAATTGGGGACAACAAGATGAGACGTCGTGTCTGGTGTGGCCTATGAGCGGGACATTCCGGCTCGGGTGGTAATCTACCGTGAAACCAAGAAATAAATTGTTCTAAAAATATGAGAGTGCGGGAGAGAGGCGCCTTGCTCCAGACCGTAATGGCTGAGAGGGCTGCAGGATGCGGCCATGTAGGTGCCTACTGCGTACATTCCCTCAACTTACCTAACTTTGTTTTGTCTGCGTCTGCGCCACGCCCATGCATGGCTGTGATTTTTTTAGGTCAGCCGTCCCATAAATATAACTGTATGTCACCGTTAATATGTTTTACGACCTGACCTACTTTAGGACGGCTGCTGTGAGTCACTGAGTCGTCGCCTTTCCTGTCTAGGTTTTAAAAGGATCTTCTGAGGCACTGTAGGCACAGATCACAAGCTCTATTTCGGAAAAAGACAGGAGATGGGCGTGGTAGAATGGATGAGTCGGGGCTTTCATCGGGATTTATTTAAATAGTGAGAGCAATTTGCTTGATAAACGTGCGGAGGGCTGACGAGCGCTCAAAGCGGCCCCAATAGATTAATGGTCCCCCGTGCTCCCCAGCCTATTCTTCACTCACCTCTATCTATTTATTTATTGTTTTACTTCAGATACTCTGTTATTCTCTGGAACTTTAGATCCCAACTTAAAATTGCTTTTGTGAGATGGAAACAGTAGCCTCAGCCCGAGCCTCTCAAATACAAGTATATATAGGACCGAGGAAATCATTACTCTCCAAATATTTTCTAGAAGGTAACTTTATGGCAGTTAGTTATGAGTCATATGAGGTCCTTGGAATTCTAACCACTGTCCTGTCGCTGCCGTACAGTTTTGATTACAAAAGGAAGCCCCTCTGTTATTGCGATAGTTATTCTCATATAAATTTCTTTACTGCTGTCTCAAAACTTCCACTTGTATGAATTGTTTTAGTGCCTCTCAGTGGCCGAGCGGTCAAGGGGTCCTGAGAGGTCCAGGTTCGAATCCTGGCGTCAGCAATATATTCGCTTCGGCCACAAAATCTGAAAACCCACTCATCAGCGAACGTCGCGTGTTAAAAAAAGAGACGTCGGTATTCGTTGTTTTTTATTCTCAGAAGTAACTAGATGCTTCTCCTTCAGCCTTTAGTTATTTTTCACCAAACAGAAATTTCTTTATCTGTTTCTGAGTTTTCTTCTTTGTATTTCCTTTATAAGTACCGCTGAACTGACTCTTTGGCTATAAGAAACATGTGGGTCTGTTAGGTTTTGATTATTCGCCATCAGTAATATCACAAATGGGAAAATAGTGATATACGAAGCCGAAGCCACAGGTGATGTCGATGCACTTAAAAGCCATCGAGCCAAGATTGTTGTTTGCTGTTCCAAGATAAACATGGGCCCGAACAAATAACGAATCTACCACAAATTTGTTGTAGGGGGCAGAAAAAGCCGTCAAGTAAATTAGTGAACGGTGAGTGACTAATAATTATTACCATACCATGACACACGGCTCACGGCTGCTTCTGTGTATTCTCCTTATTGTAGGCGGCAATCGAAATTATGCACTAACGAGGAACTCAACTGTGTCATCTTGAAAATGAATGCGACTACTGTATAACGTGCGTACTGGTCCCTTCTTATACTTCCTATTCTTGTGTTCGGGGGTAAATAAATAAAAAGTTGACTATTGAGAAACAAATCGATGGGTTTTCACAATCTCGGAACAATGTTTTATTTGATGATTTCTGGTAAGTTTTATTGCTAATTGCTGGTGTGATATTATCAGGATTTAACTGATTGTTTAATATTTCTGGGTATTCAGATTTATTGTTAGAGGGGAGCGGAGAATGAGGGAGTTGAGATTTTGATGTGGCATGCACCTATACTCTTCAGGGATGACCTGACTATGACCTGAGCCTGCGGTCCCTGTAGGCTGTACCCGAGAATATACCATGTTCCCTACAGCAATAACTCCAATGTCTTCAAATTCAACTATTCCGGCAGCTATGTTTTAAATTAAGTTGACGGGCTTTTCCCTGTTTTCCCCCATAAGAAAACTTATAGAAAACTGTGGTGGCGCCCTCAATCATTTTATACCAAATTTGGACTATATCATTTTGACCTACATCATCTTCTAGAATCGAACTCATCCCATCATCATTTTTAGACTAGCCAAGGCATGAAAATTTTGTTGTACTTGAGGGGTTAACCACTCGTTGGGAATCTCGTTGGTAATCATTGGAAATCTTTATGAAATCTCAGGGAATCTTGGAATTCTTTGGAGTGGTTATCCCTTCGGGGCTCATCTTTCTATGAATATCGTTGGGAATCTTTGGAAATCTTTATGGAATCTCTGGAGTGGTTACCCCCTCGGTTGTAGTTGTTCTGAACTTTTAATAGACATTATATTTTCACGTATAGTTTATAATTTGGGCAAGTGCCCCCCAAGAGGGCCAAATGACGCCCCTGGATAGGTGTCCAGAACAAACAAAATTTAGCAGTTCTCAGACCAGAAATTTCACGTTGTCATTCATTCATCATTGAACAAATGTTGAATAGTCTGTATGATGCAGTCACCTTGCGCAGAGCCTGGAGTTCTGCGGAGGTCTGGAGGCCTCGCAGTCTCTGAGAGTCAGAGACGTGGTTTGATAAGTGCAGACACCTGCACCGAGCGTTGATTGGAAATGACGAATATCTGAATGTCTATAACCCCACTGCTGATTAGGAGCGTTAAACACGGACCCCCCACATAGTGGCGAATCACAATCATTTGCTATTTCACCTCCTTGCAATCTCACTAGTAAGTACATACCTGGACGGATTTTCCACCTTATATTCTTTATCACTATTGAATGAGTAGGTATGCTCGTACATTAGTTGCCTACTGAAGTCCATTACTTATGTTTTGTTGACCTACCAGTGGTGATACCTAGTATAAATTAAACGGACAGTGACCAAAAAATAAGTTGGAACTAAGACAGCCTCACTATATGTTGTAGATTTCCAGAAAACTTCATGTATCATTAAAAATCTCCGTAACTATTGAACTACCTAATTAGAAATATTACACGACCTGGAACTTGAAAAATATTTCTGAGTAAGTACTTGAGATCCGACCCCTTGCCCCCTTGCCAGAGGGTCCCCTCTCTTTTCGTGTCCCCCTTATTCAGGGATCTTGAGGCCTGTGCCCCTTCTGCCCTATACCCATGCCACCTACCTATAGGTACTTTTTTTTTTTATTAATTTTTGGTCCCACTGATGTACTTAAAGGAATCTTTACTTTATGCTATTGAATATTCTATACTTATGTCCCAATCATTGAACTATATTGCCCTACTCTTCGGTTCTATATGTCACTTTCAAAATAATTGTGCTTCTTCCATTATTTTCTGTTCGTTTTATGTTTGGATGTAGTTCTGAGCAGAAGTTGAGGTTTGAAGGTCACGTCACGTGAACCTAATTAGGCCTGCGCGTTTTGAGATACCGGACCCTCATTTGGAGCCCTCTGAGCCTTCCGAGGGGACACATGCAGGAATGTGCCCCATGTGTCCCCAATACCCACCACCCGGGTCCCGGCCCCCAACCCGAACTTTTCAACCCTCACCCAAATCTGGACCATGTTCACTTTCTTTGGTGATGCCGCAAACTATACACTGCGAAATCCCAACCCAACGCAGTGTCACACTTCTCTCAAGATTTATTTCCATCTTAATCTTAAAGTCAACTTGGAGGATTATGGCTATCAAGCCGGTATAGGGCGGCAGCTAATGTACTGCGGGCTGCGGCATATACGAGCATCGTTCCCACTGAGCATAACATTATACATATTATGTAGCTATACATATATTATATACATTTTTTTACACGTGTCGTTCAGAGAACATAATATGCGCGATGAGTTTCGTTGTTAGATTTTTTGGCCGAAGCCGAATTAGAGTGGGCCGAAGCGAATACATCCATGTCGTAAGCAGAAAAGTTGTCCGTTTTTCATCAGGATTTGAACCTGGACCTCTCAGGACACAAAGCGGACCCCTTGACCACTCTGCCTCTGAGAGGCACTAGTTTTGTATGTAGCTACTGCATGATAAGGGTTTCTGCTTCGAAATGAGTCGAGTTGTTTTGGACCGTTCTCAGTTTTCGAAGGTTTATGAAGAGTTCCCTCCTACATCAGGTAGACTTAGCCAGGCCATCAGACATCCTTAGCCGCTGTGTTTACACAAGTTTGTCGTTCAATTATTGTATTTTAAAACCAGAAGCTTGTATCGGTTGACGTATTTGTATACTATATTTGCTCAGGACTTAGCTCTGGAACTGCTTCGGCGCCGGCTTCGAGTGGAGGACCATTTCCAAGAGTTCTCGGGGACTTGTGAGGGCCGTCGGGCCACTGGTCGCGGGCTACCGTCAATTAGCCAGGCTGCATGTTTGTTTGCTTCTTTTGTGGACGATTTTATGAGCTCATGCTGCTATTCATGTTCTGCCCTCTTCCTCTGCCCATGACGCTATCTTTAATGTTCTGTTCTCTACATCTGCCCATGACTATATTTGGTGGAATCAACACTGAACTTGTGTGAGCCTCAATTTTCTCATGCTATAGTCGTCGGATTCACAGACTGATATTTTAGACCGTTTCCCACCAAACATATTAAAGTAAATATCGCTGTTGCCTCCGGAATTTAACTCGGTAAGATGATAATTTAGTTTCAATAAGTGTACGAATATACCGATTTGTGAGAATGGGCCGTGCCATGAAATTTGAAGTTTGGAAATGGAGAATGAAGATGAATAATTGAAGGTTATACTAAGTATTTTCTTTTCTAACATTTTTTCTTTGAATAGACATGACATCTCTTATTGAACCAGTAAAAATTGTCGCGCGTACTTGGACGACGTCGGTGACGTGGCAAAACTGTCGAAATATTTCAAATTAATGAATGGTTTGAAGATAGCAACCGCGGAAATTCTACCTCTGTCAAATGTCATCTGTCAACCGCGTTAGTTTACCTATTAGTATTCAAATCATTTTACATTTCTCTTCATTCAGTTCAGAGAAACAGAATTGTACCTATACCTAAAATACGTACAGAATGAACAATTATTAATGAAGAAAATTTTGTATTTTGTCCTTGCAGGTAAATCTTTGTTACCTGCTCCGCTAATACAGTCTGGCATTATGAGGACCCGCTTGGACTTTTTACTTTCTCGCTAGCCATATATGGCGAGAAAGTATTGTTTTCGTGCAAAATTTCGAAATTGAGATTTTGGGTTTCCCATGATCCTGGGGGTCCCCTGAGTCCAAAAAAGTGGTTTCTGGAAAAAGTCTGTCCGTCCGTCAGTCCGTCCGTCCGTCCGTCAGTCCGTGCAGTGCTCTAGCGCCTATACCGTTCTTCCGATTTTGATGAAATTTGGTATGGACCTGTCTAAAATTACTGCCGAGACACATTTTCAAGGATTTTTTGATTGGTCAAAAATTGCGGCCGCTATTGTCAAAAAACCGCCAAAATAATTCAAAAATCGTGTTTTTGGTTATAGTCGGACAAGCGCCGACGGTACACTTTTCAATCTATAACACTGTAAATTGGTAAGTGTGTTGACAAGTAGATGCTTCGAGGTCATTTGCAACTAAAATTGAATTGGTTGAAAATTACGGCCGTTCTGGACCAAAGTTCGATCCTTTCGGCGCCATTCACATATATTGACCGATTGTCATGAAATTCGGTACATTTGTTTAAAAGTAAGTAACTTAAACATTTGTCGAACAGAATTTTGTTATCTTGAAAATTACGGCCGTTTTTGTCAAAAAAGTGTTGAAAATGAGTTGAGAATGAGAAACCACGTTTTTGAATGGTCGGAACGCATTTGGGACTACAGTAATAAAATGACAGCCATGAAACTTGGTAGGAGTGATCTCAGATAGATGTTCTTGGGTCATTTTCAACCGATTTTGGATTGCTTAAAAATTACGCCCGCAAAAAAATATCAAAAAAATCCCCACAAAAAAAAAATCATTCTGGGCGAGAAAGTTAAGTGCGACTGTTGTCAGACCCTTTATTATTTCTACATTCTTCATCTAGTGAGGGACTGGATAAGGGAGTTGGAGCGGGCGCTGTATAGGTATAGCCACTCAAACGCCCAAAGCCATTCAATTCAGTCTATCCTCATAGTCAGCTTGGCGAGAGGCGGCGGCATTGGCCCCGAAAAGCTCTTTTCTTGGGAAATAAAGTTTTGTCACGCGGAACAAAATGTCTTTTTCTCTGAGAGGGGAAACATGCCGCCGGACCGTGACAGCACGGAACGGCAAAATATCTCTTTAGTGTGCCACGGGGAGAGGGAGCGAATTAGAGAGGCTGGGAGTGGCAAATAGTCAACCGGGTATGGTGGGATAAATTTATATAGCAGAAACCACGGACTCGATGTCGTAATATTAAGCAAATTAAGGTTGTGATCTAAATTCTTTTCAGACAGAAGTTGTTCAGGTAAAAATGGGAAAAATAGGTATTGAGTGAAGCCTCAGGCCTCAGTAATGAAAAACTATTTGAAGATATATGAAGGGCGTAATTATTTTCATTGTCACATTTTGATTTTTTTGAATCCCCCTTTTGTGTTATTATTTTACCCGCAGACCTTGCTCTTGCTATATGGTAGACATTAACGAATTTTGAAATATGGAATACTTACGGGCACCTAAGTGAAACTAAGTATTACACTGATCCCTGCAAGATGCACATTGCACAGCTTCCATCACTTGGGGATATTCTCCAAACATCGATATATATACCTTCAACCTTACACCTTCGCAGTCCTCTCTAACATTCGCTATACCAGCAGTAGGTATCCATGATTATACCTAAGCGATAAATTTGCAGAAGAAGAATGGTCATTTGTTGCTCTTACATCGTGCATAACTATGGGCTACGAGTAATGGTCAACTTACCATTGTCCATGGTCATTCTGAGACCGAGGCCGAAGCAACCCTCCGTCGGCTCCTCCTTCACCGACATGGTGTCGGCATGACTCCTCCACCGTAGGAGCACCTTTTAGTTGGAATTCAACCGGAGCAAGGATAAACCAATATAGGAAGAACGGGGAAATTATTTTGAAATGTTTATTATCAGTTGCCGGATGAGAAAGTTGGGGTGGGTACCTAATTACAATAAGACTTCTTACAAAAACACAGATCAGAAGCTCACACGACCGATTAATTGGTAGTTTGCACGCCTTTTTGAATAGAATCTGAAGAACGGACACTTAGATGACCGAACGGACATGTGTAACGATGCGGACGATACGGCTTGCTTGCCGCATGCGGAGTTGTGGAGCACGAGTCTCCACGCAGCAGGCAGCGCGGGCTTCGGCTTGACGTAGCCGCGCCCCCCAGGCACCGCCTTCTCAGCCCTCACTCCTTCAGACCGGCACCAGCTCGCATGCTGGAACCCTTGGTTACATTGCTACTTGAAGACAGTAGTACCATGGCCGACTCACCCGCTTAATGTACACCCCTTATTATATTTCTGCTGGATACCCGGTCGGGACTGTATAGTTTGGGCCGGTCAGGACAGCCATCCTCAGAAAGTAATCGCTAAAAATGGGTCCATACCTACATAGGTATTTGTGTTTTTGAGATGATGAAGGTCGCCTGGAAACTATGACATCTGTCTACGCAACGACCGTCCTGTCTCCTCGCAATGTTTATGCGACCCTGATTGGAAAACTGGCCTTTTAGGTCTTTCAGGCCTTTTTTAACCATACTCAGTTTTCGAATATGAGTGACCCCATGACCCCAGTTTGGTGTATGGGCGCGTAAGTCAGCAATAAATAAGTCTCCTGTGTTTCTTCTTTGTTCATGTAGGTATAGGTATATTGGCACGACATACCTCCCCGCGCCCTTTCAGTTTCTTGAAGATTGTCGGTATACGACTTATACGAGTATTTGCATGTCGGTTTTATCACTCCTTTCTTTCAAACTATAAAATAGGATCCGAGGTTCGTGAATGGCATGAGAAATGCTTGCTCCGCCCGATTACGAGATGGCTCACTGCCTCAGTAATCAGGTGAGATTTACCTACCTGGATATTTCATGAATTTGAAATTAGAGTAAAAATTGTGAACTGTTATTGGTCGGAAATTTTGTGAAAAGTGGGTGTCATTGGTGGAACGACTGAGGGGCGGTGTCTGAGCGCATTGGCGGAACCGATTCCCATGATGGCCTCACTGGATCTGCGGCTGCCACTCTCAACCCGTGCTTTTCTAATTTGTCTATGGTAATGCGGTATTGCCGGTATTCTTCAGCTTCCAACCACTCGGGGTCAAATTTACCTTGAGTTTGCAGCTAGTTTTACCTAACACAACACTGTTGTAAAGTGTTGCTGATCATCATCCATACCCGCACGCCTCTTATTCACCTCCTATACACTCCTGCAGTGTTTGTAATTTCTCACCAGCCAGTTTAGTGAGAAATAAGTACCTACGACCTCTTCTCCGCCCCTCCCCCTGCTCTTACCTGCATAGGTAAGGTAATATTTAAGTTTGCATGTGTTTTTCTGTCTGCTTTTAATTTAGTTTGTTGAGTGCACTGCACTAGTGCACCTGAAGTGTATAGGTACCCGAAACCGGTATAGTGTAATATTTTTAAGTGATAAAATCGTGGGCGTAGCAGGACCAAAATCCTGGGGGGGGGGGGGGGGTAAGCCCCCAGACCTTTTCCTCACCTAGGGGGGTATATAGGCATGGCTTTATGTGGCGTTGTGTGTGCATGGGTCAGAAAAATCCTGGGGGTGGCTAAACGGTTTCTGGGGGGGGGGGGGGGGGGGCTTAGCCCTTGGAAAAAAATGCGAAGTTATGTCTCAAGAAGTACCTACATAGGTACCTGCCATACCTGCCACAATGTTATTTAGATAGAAAAGTATAGTAGGTAGGTATACGTATACTTACTTCTCTGTTATTAAACATTCTCCCTTTTTGCACGCTTTTCCATCCCGTGAATCCTCTCCCCAGTATATACTCCGGCTCGTACAGCTACTAAGTATAAGACAAAAAAAAATCGGAAGATATTTCCTCGGAATTCAGCAACTTGTCGAGCCCAATAATTCTAATGGTTGACTAGGTCGCATAATATATGTCTGAAGTGCCGTGTGATATTGCAGAAGAAACGAAGTGATGTTTGGATAGTATTTGGACGTTTAATGGTGTGTAGAGAGGCGGCGAGGCGTCAAGCGTGGCTTGTAAACATGGCTACACCCTCGGTTATTATGGGGGCTACATCAGCATCAGCATCAACACAGTTGAGGCAACAGTCGGACGACATCAGCCATGGACCATGCACCATTAGGCGGCCGATCCCCCCCACTGCACCTGTCCACGCCCCTGTGGTTATTTATCAACACGACGAGACGTGGCACCCCGCCAGGCGCGAATAAGAAGCTCATCAGAACTGAACATTGGAACGTCGTGGACATTGGTGGCCTGTAACGGTGGCCACCCTGAAGGCATCCAAACGAAGGTGCGATGGGTCCTATAGCATACTGCGTGTCTCTGTTCTCTGTAGCTGTTCGTGGGTTTGGTGGTCAACTCCCTGCTTAAGCTTCAGTGAAAATCGTTACACATGTGTATGGATTTTTCCTGTAAGTGTAGACAGTATAGGTACAATACCTAAAAATTTAAAAAATCTTTTGGAGTGCAGTGCATTTTGGTATAAGTAGGTAGGTATAGGTTATTCGTTTCGAAGTTCATTTCCACACGCTATACATGCTATAATACACATGCAGTCCAGATTCGTTTAAAATACAGTTTAAGAAGATTCTCAGAATTTGTAGACAAAAATTTTTAGATTCAAAGAAAAAAGAAAGGATTCGATACCTTTCCAGACAAGCAAGTTATAGCTTTTGGAATTTCAACCTGTTCCTCCGCACTCTCCGCAGTAGAGTTGGCAATATTAAGTAAAACAAATTAAAAACCTAGAAAGCTAATTGTGACTTCTATTTTTATCCCACACCCCCTGTTTTTACTTTCTCGCCCGTATGTAATACATGGGCTGAGAAAGTTATGTTATCGTGCGAAATTTCGATTTTCAGATTTTCATTGCAAAAGGCGTTTCAGAGGTCCTAGATACCAAAAAAATGGTTTTTAGGTCATGTCCGTCCGACATACATACATCAGTCCGTCCGTCCGTCCGTCCGTCCGTCCGTCCGTACGTTTGTCTGTAGCGCGGCTACAGGTCACACCAGTCAACCGATTTGGCTCAAATTTGGAATATAGATGTCTAAAATCAGTTCCGAGATACATTTTTAATTTAATTTTGATTATTCAAAAATTGCGCCCACTATTGTCAAAAAAGTGTCAAAAAAAATTCAAAATCGTGTTTTTGTCTACTCAAGACGCATTTCACGGTACGGTAATAAAGTTAGAACCTTCAAATTTTGCAGTCGTGTTCCCAGAAGGATGCTCGAGGATCATTTTTATTGTTTTGGAGATGGGCCGAAAATTTGGGCCAAAATTGGCCCATACGTGAAAACCTTGGCCCCATGAACAGTATTAGCCGGAATTTCACAAAAATCCATAAACTTGTGCTTAATAACATTACTTAAAGGTCTGTCGAAGAATTATTCAATCATTTCAAAATTGCGGCCAATATAGGCAAAATAAAGTCAAAAATAGGAAAAAAAAACTAGTATCTCGTTTTTGATTGGTCAAGACGGATTTGGCACTACAGTTATTAAGCTAGATCCTTGTAATTTCACAATAGTGTCCCCAAATAGATGCTACAGGACCATTTTTATTCTTTTTGAGATGGGCCAAAAATTTGGGCCAATATTGGCATTATCGTAGGAAATATTTTCCAAAAATGGAAATCACGTTTTTGATTGGTTTAACCACATTTTCAACAACACTAATCGACGGATTTTCTTGAAAATTGGTGAAAGTGGTCTCAGATAGATGCTTCAAGGGCATTTTCAATAGATTTTCATTTACTTAAAATTTAAGACGGTGACATGCAAAATAGAAAACATATACTTTGCGCGTCGAACGCCACTTCACTGTTTGACGGATATGTTTGAAATTCGGTATGCAGGTGCCTAAAAGTATCACCCATTGTGAGGCAAAATACTTTTTAGAAAAAGTTAAAATTTTGACAATTATTTACGTAAAAAAAAAAAAATCAAATTTTCGATAAAAATTGCGAGAAAGTCAAGTGCGACCATTGTCGAACCCTTTATTTCCACTCCCTGCGGTATAATAAAGAATTTGTTGAAAAAAATTCTGAACAAACATTTTAACTACTTATACTTAGTAGGATGGCTGAATGTCTACTATACCTACCTAAATACCTACTTACTACTAATTATCTACATTACATATCCTATATACCTATTACCTACCTATGGCAGTTATAGGTCGGGTAGGTATAGTAAGGCGGCATACGAGAGCAAGGGTTGCGTTAATTGCATTCAGCTGGGGAGTGGAAACATTTTTTTCATGTGTGTCTACAGGGAATCGGGGATGTTGAAATATTTGAAATTAAATATAGAGGAGCGGAGAACATAATTTGGGGAGCTGCGGCGCTATTAGCTGTCCCTGTGACCCGGAACGCTGTGCGGCATCTCTTTGCTACATGCTGCTGCTGCGCTCAACTCATATACCCTATTCCCTACTCTATACTTTCTCATGCATATACAACCTCGTCTTTTCTTAGACTCTTCTTCGCCTATACAATTTGTGACATGTACATATGCTTCCTCCTTTGCTGAAAATGATGAATCTATTTCCCTATATTGTAAAAACTAAGTTACTTGCACTTATATGTTTTATAAACTAAAAACAAGTAGGTACCGAGGTAAGCTCGTACTTACCAAATTTATGTCATTCTTTATCTTTATTTCTGATTTATAGCGGGTACCTACTGGGCATTGTGAAAGTATCCCAAAAGAAAAATCAGTTTGAGCCAGTACCTATTCAGGTCAGAGGAAATTTAGATTTTCTCCCGGTTCCCCTATCATCTCTCCAGATGTCTAGGCAAGGCGATTGTGGAGGGGGCCCGGGGGGGGGGGGGGGGGGCAGCTAATAGAAATTTGTGACGCCACTGATAGGTGGGAATTCCTCGCTAGCCGAAAGCAATTGAAGTATAGTAGAGTTGGCAGAGAAGCGGCAGCGGTGAAGAGTGTGCGTGCCGCTCCAACGTGACGTTTCCATTAGGAGTCGGTGGAGCGAGGCAAACGAGTCAGCAGAGAACTGCTGCGAGAGCAGGAGGTCCCCCATCACCAAAAACCAGGACAGCCCACACCGCTTGCGTCGCTCAAACTCAAACTGCCATATTCATACACACATAGTTTGAAACCATGCATGCTCGTCTTCATGCACACATTAAAAAAAACACTTCCCAAATTTAGTCTTTGTTCAGAACAAGGCCGTACCCAGGAAAATATTTCGGGGGGGGGGGGGGGGGGTTTAGGTACCTAAGTAGCACGAAACTATATTTTCTCTTTCAAAACTTAATTATCTCTAGTGTAAAGCCGCGTTAGTTTCGAGGGGGGGTCGAACCCCCCTAACCCCCCCTGGTTACGGCCTTGGTTCAGAACCAGAAGTACTTACCTTGGTAAGTAGAGTAGAAGTGACCATGCATATGCAATAATGATGATCTGAAAGAGTTTAGCAACGACAATTCACATTGCTGCATGTAGTCTATCCGGCTATCCCCCTCGATATGACTGAATTTCTTTTTATCCAAGAGTGAGATGGAGTATAGGTATATAGGTGTACCTACACTACCTATAGGTACACTACCTACACTACCTATAGGTACACTAGCTACACTACCTATAGGTACACTACCTACACTACCTATAGGTACACTATACCTACACTACCTACAGTTGTTAACATCGTCAGGATAGTTTCCAGTCCCAAAGTTCTAGAACTGTGAATCCCGCGCTTTCATTGCTTCTGGCATGGTACTGCCAGATCAGGAGTGGGGGAGGGGGGGGGGCACCAAATTTGTCTGTTTTCCTCTTCAGCGGGTATCAGATGTTAGTTTTTCGAATTACTTAGGGTATTGCAGAATTTTCCCGTCATTGTGTAGCTATATGGACCTACCTATATTATATATCTTATACTTACCTTACCTATACCCATAGCTGGCTACCCTGTACCTATCTATAGAACGCGATTTTTATTTTTGTTGAAAATGCAGTGTCAATTTTTTGTTACTTACCTTCCGTAAGTCCCGTAGGTACGAGGTACGATGGGGTCACATGAGCTCAAGTATATTATAAACTATCCATAGGCTACTCAAATTAATAAAATAGGACCGACAAATGTGGAAAGGGGGACCCGAAAAGCCATAGCCTATCTCTATCTCGCCACATAGGAGAGGAGGAGAGGAGGATGCTCCGCTATGTTTCGTTTCGCTGTGCATCCATCTCTCCACATAGTTAACTCAGGATGCTCTGCTGTGCTTCGCCGTGCATGGATACGCTTCATGGCATGCAAGATCGGTCGGCCGGCTTCGTCAAAGCCCCCAGCTTCAAAGCCCGTCCCTATAAATCAACTTCAAAGTAAAAAATAATGTACAACACAATCATTATGCTAGGTTTGCGTTTCTCCTCATTCATTTCTGTATGTGAACCATGTCTCCGCGTGTCTATTATTATCCAACAGTTATTCTAGCCTTTTTACCTTTTCACCTAGGTATTAGATTTAAAACAGGTAAAGTAGGTAATAGGTATATACAGACTGAGGCAGCGTCCCGCGACGTGATTTTCTTCCGAAGAAAATTGACGTTTCTCGTTTGTGTGCGTGGGAATCAATGAATCTTAGTACCTAATAGGTAGGTAGGTACTTCGTGTATATACCTATACCTACATACGTTAGGCAGCCTCGCGATAGCCGAGTAGTCCAGGTCTAAATATAGTTGACTTAGAGGAAGACTGAGAGTCGGGCGGACACACCGGTTCGATCCCGATCCCATACGATCGCCATTACCCTCTGATAGGTACCTACCTACCTACCTATGTTCAGCATGAATCAAGTGAAAAGTATATCGGAGCTGGGGTGGTTTGGTTCGGGACCCACCTACAACTGTAGGTCCATCGTATACTAAAACTATGGTTTATAGTTTAGAGTGAGCTGCTATATTTGGTAATACCTAGTGCTGCCAGCTGTGCACGGTGGACGCTTCTTTTCCCAAGTAACAAGTAAAAATTATTCCATTTTTAACCCCATGTTAGTAGCGTTCTAGTAGGCAGAAGGTGGTCGACAATCGACATAGGAATGAAGGTAAGGTAGGTAGGTAAGTAAGGTTATGTTCCAAAAAAAAAATCATAAAAATAATGCGAGCTAAAAAGTGGTAAATACCTAGGTAGGTTCATATAAATATGTAATTGGCAATAATGTGTTCTATGGCTAAAATATTGAGAAATACCTACTTACTTGGAGAAATATAAAAAGTTTATCCCGGGTCAGTGGCAGTAGAAAGAGACGCGGGAACGAAAGTTTTGGCAGCAGAGGTTGGCAGCATGTTGGCGGTTTGGCGCGAAATATCACAACACAAACATGGAGGGCTTTGACGATCCCGGTGTGTTTTTCTCCGACAATTTTGCTGGTGAAGATAACAGGAGTGAGGCAAACACCAATTTACAAGTTGTCAAACGCAAGTTTAAAGATTTCTTACGGGAATTCCATGAAGGAAATTTTAATTACAAGTACAGGTAAGCCACTCTCTTTGTGTCTTGTAACGTGTGTCATCAATCATGATGGAGCTCTGGGTATGTGAGTGAGCTTCTGTTCAACATCACGTAATTAATGTTATTAGGGATACTTTGAAGAGGAACTACAACTTGGGGCAGTATTTCCTCGATGTCGACCTCGGGGATCTTACCAGTTTTGATGAAACCCTTGCTGAGAAGTTGCAGAAGCAGCCAACCGAGCATCTTCCAATTGTAAGTCTTCTCTCTGCATCTAATTTTTATTTTTTGCGTTGTAATGGATGGCAGACTGGTAAGTAGCTTTACCCATATCTACTTAATCTTCTTTATCTGTGACTTATTAAACTGTCTAATTTGTCCTAGTTCGAAGAAGCTGCTCGTGATGTTGCCGATGAAGTGACGCGGCCCAGGCCAGAGGGGGAAGATATTGTCGAAGACATCCAGATCTTGCTGTCGTCTGACGCTATACCGTCAGCTATGAGAGAGCTCAAGTCGGACGCTGTGGCAAAGTTAGTGAAGGTGTCCGGCATTGTCGTCGCTGCTACAGGCATTCGCGCCAAGGCCACGCGGATCGCCCTGCAGTGCCGCGGCTGCTCCAATGTCATTCCCAACCTAGAGATCAAACTTGGTCTCGATGGGTTTTTGCTTCCTCGCAAATGCGCCACGTAAGTAGTTATTCATTTTTTGACATTAACAGGTACATTACTTTCACTACGTCCCTAGTCCCTACCTCTACTCGTGGGATAAGGTACCCCCCCACACTATTCGTAAGTACTGCTAGCCAAACGTAAACGGAAGTGAAATCATGTCAGAAGTAGCTAGTCAGTGATAACGTGTGAATGTGTTTGCAGCATGCAAGGAGGCACTGACGCAGCTGCAGGAGCTAAAAGGTGCCCTTTAGACCCTTACTTCATCCTTCCGGATAAGTGCCAGTGCGTGGACTTCCAGACCCTGAAGCTGCAGGAGCTGCCAGATGGTTTGCCGCAGGGGGAGATGCCGCGCCACCTCCAACTCTACGTCGACCGCCAGCTGTGCGATCGTATGGTGCCTGGCAATCGCGTGGTGGTGCACGGTATCTTCTCGATCAAGAAAATTGGTCCAGGTGGTAAGGTAGGTAAAGGTCAATGGCTAGATCTCTGTTGGATTTTAGAGATATCCTATGAACTTTCTCCTTAATTTAAGTATTTTACGCTTGGCTTTTGTCATTAGCCGTGACACTTATCGTAAGCTAAACATTTGAGGAGTTCCACCCATGACTTGTTTAAGTTCGTGGGAGCATCGCTTATCCGTGTATGGAGTGTTCAAAATCGTAACTTTCTCAGTGAGAGCATTATGGAGGTCCTCCGGAGATTCGTAAAACGCTCCATTTTTGCTTCAACGCAGGGCCCAACAACGCATCTTTTTACTGTTATTAGACCATAGCTAATTTTTTATGCTGTTATTACTTTCTCGCCCGTATGTAATACATGGGCTGAGAAAGTTATGTCTTCGTGCAAAATTTCGATTTTGAGATTTTGGGTTTCCCATGATCCTGAAGGTCCCCCGAGTCCAAAAAAGTGGTTTTTAAAAAATGTCCGTCCGAACGTACGTCAGTCTGTCGCGCAACTGGACTTCACACCGTTCATCAGATTTTGCTCAAATTCGGTATGTAGGTACCTAATGTAAATATCTGGACATGTTTTTTGATAAATTTTGATAACTCAAAAATTGCGTCTGCTATGGTCAAAAAAAGGCAAAAATTCGTGTTTTTTGACAGTTAAGAAGGGCTGGAGGCTACGTATATCAAGTTGGAACCTTGAAAATTTGCGAAAGTGTTTTTGAATAGATGCTTTTAGGTTATTTACAATCATTTGGAGGTGGGCCAATAACTTGGCCCAGTTTTGGCCAAAACGCTTTGGTCGTCACTCCGGTAGCACTATTCGTTCGATTTCAATAAAGATTGGTACGGAGGTGTACTTTAACCTAGTTTGATGTTTTACCGAACGAAATTTATCCAACATAATAATTATGTCCAATATTGGCAATATCGTAGGAAGATTTTCCAAAAATGGAAATCACGTTTTTGATTGGTTAAGACGGATTTGCAACAACCCTAATCGACAGATTTCCTTGAGAATTGGTGAAAGTGGTCTCAGATAGATGCTTCAAGGTCGTTTTCAATAGATTTTCAATTACTTGAAAATTAAGTTTATGACATGCAAAATAGGAAACATGTACTTTGCGCGTCGATCGACACTTCACTGTTAATGGGTATGTTTGAAATTCGGCATGCCGGTGCCTAAAAGTATCGTCCAATGTGTGGCAAAATTGTTTTTAGAAAAAGTTAAAATTCTGGCCAAAAAAAAATAATTCACGTAAAAAAAAATTCAAAATTTTCGATAAAAATTGCGAGAAAGTCAAGTGCGACCATTGTCGGACCCTATATTTTTTTGTTGACCGTATTTATTAATTTTTTTTAGAAAGGAGAGAAGTCCGTAGTAGGGGTGCGGTCACCCTATTTACGAGTGGTCGGGGTGGCGGTGAGTGAGCTGGGTTCGGGGGTCAGTCAGGCCATGTCTGTCACACCCGAAGAGGAAGAGCTTTTCCGAAGGCTGGCGGCCGCCCCAGACGTCCACGCGCGTATTGCAACCTCTATCGCACCGAGCATCTTTGGCTTCGAGGATGTAAAGAAAGCGATGGCCTGCCTCTTGTTCGGGGGCTCACGTAAACGTCTTCCCGATGGCCTGACCCGCAGAGGTGACATTAACGTTCTTCTGCTCGGAGATCCTGGGACGGCCAAATCGCAACTCCTCAAATTCGTAGAACGCGTCGCGCCTATTGGAGTGTACACATCAGGAAAAGGGTCATCCGCCGCTGGACTGACGGCCTCTGTCTCTCGAGACCCTGCTACGGTAAAAACATAAGACAAGAATGACTTTCTAAGTAGGTCTTGGTATTGTAAGAGCTGACCCATGTTAGGAGTGAGAGAGAGAGTATCTCCGGTATCAAGACAGAATATGACAACTGAAAGGAGATGAATCTTATGTAGGAAACTTCAGGGATGCCTCTTACTTTTATTCGTACGATATACGTTGTTTCCTATTATTTCATTACTTAATGGGAGAATAATGTTTAAAGCGGAACTTCGTTATGGAAGGCGGTGCAATGGTACTGGCCGATGGAGGAGTCGTGTGTATCGACGAGTTTGACAAAATGCGCGAGGATGACCGCGTGGCCATTCATGAAGCCATGGAGCAGCAGACCATTTCCATAGCTAAGGTAATTATGCTTCCTTTCCTCATATATAATCTACGAATTACCTAGCAGAAACGTATTATTGTATGATCATGAAAGCCATCGGTAGCGAGTTTTTCTGAGCAAAGCGTATAAAAAGTGTAAAATTGCATATTGACAGATTAAGGGTGCGTCCCACCATGCCCAGTTAAAATTAAACTGGAGATTTACCATGTTAAATTTAACTCAAAAGTTAAATTTAACATGGTAAACATAGGACCAAATCTCCAGTTTAATTTTAACTGGGCATGGTGGGACGCACCCTTAGTCAGTAGCAGTCAGTAACCAGTGATATGATCTTGGCAGGCTGGCATAACAACCACGCTGAATTCACGATGCTCGGTTCTCGCTGCGGCCAATTCCTTGTTCGGCCGGTGGGACGACACCAAAGGAGAGGAGAACATTGACTTTATGCCAACCATCCTGTCACGTTTCGACATGATTTTTATCGTCAAGGATGAGCACAACGCTCAAAGAGATATCGTAAGTATAAAGATAATACATGGAGAAGTGAATTTACTAAATGAAATAACGTGCGGTGACAGATAGTTTTCTGGAATAGCACGTGGAATGAGACATTTAACGGTATTTCAGACGCTGGCGACTCACATCCTCAAAGTGCACATGAGTGGGGCTAAAGGTGTCGAGTTGCCGCCTGCGAAAGGTGAGCTGTCGGTTGGTTTGCTTAAGAAGTACATCCACTACTGCAGGACGCGCTGTGGACCACGACTCTCTGAGGCAGCTGGGCAGAAGCTTCAGCAGCGGTACGTGCTGATGCGTAGCGGAACGCGCGAGTTGGAGAGGGCGGGAGAACGCCGCTGCCCCATCCCTATTACAGTGCGTCAGCTGGAGGCGGTCGTACGCATAGCTGAGTCCCTAGCTAAGATGCAACTCCAGCCTTTTGCTGTCGAAAGCCACATAGACGAAGCTCTCCGGTTATTTCATGTGTCTACACTTGACGCTGCAACTACGGGTTCCTTAGCTGGTTAGTATTGGTTTTCAAGAGGAACAACCGACAACTGCATCTCTTTGCATTGTTCTCTTAATTATTTCCTTTCCTCTGATTTAGGTGCGGAAGGATTTACATCGGAGGATGACAGAGAACTACTGAACCGCATTGAGAAACAGCTAAAGCGTCGATTTGCCATAGGCTCACAAATCTCCGTCCAGACTATTCTCAGCAGCTTTGCTCAGCAGGTGTGTACCTACCCACTTTCAGTTAACAGGCATACAGTCCATACTTTCAAAACGTTTCACTGTTCTACCAGGGGACACAAAAAAGTGTTTTTGTGAGGTAAATAATTGTCTGTACGGAGAGACATTTAAGAGCAACTTCACTCAAATTTTATATTTATGTTGGGGTATGACATGTGTGGGTTTCGAGGAAACCTTTGCGCCTACCCCCAAACCTCTGTCTCTGGGGGTTCGCACTGAGGGTAAACAGCCCACGCCAACTGTTTAAATCGTGCAAATCTATTTAATGCTATTAGTTTATCCAGTACACAGTATTCACTTGACTCACAAGCCACTTGCGGCTTTAAAGTCTCGTCGAGAAGTCAAATTCTGTGAACCGCAATAAAGCTCCGTATTTTCGACTATTTCGTGATTTATCCAATGCTTCTCGAAGAGACATATTTCTCCGCTCCGTTCTAATTGCCGACACTGATAATATGCACTCCCGCAGAAATATCCAGAGAACGCGGTCCAGAAAGTGATCCATGCCCTGATTCGACGCGGCGAGCTTCAGCATCGCCTGCAGCGCAAGATGCTGTTCCGATTAGCGTGATCCATGCGCAAAATGCTGTTCCAACCAGCATGACAACATGCTCACCCATCTCCAAGAAGGCTGTCGCGTTACAGGCTTGAATAAAGTAAGGAATGACAGGCGAGTTGATTTCTGAAGCATTTTATTTCTGACTTTGACTTCATCCACGCAGCAATCTAAAAATATGTTAAAAGGGCGATCTAACTCATACAAAAGCTCATGATAAAACACTGACCTACATTAAAAACAGTAAAAAACCCATAAAACATGTAACTACTTAAATGCAATTTATAACGACAATATAACGTAAGAATAGTAAATAAACAAATTAATAATAGTTATTGGTAGGTTAACACTAAAAAATTGCGTGTGCGCTCTAAACAGATGTTTTGGTAGCTACAGCATGGATCACGTTTGAAATAATGTGAAAGCCTTCATTCTCGGTGATAATATTTTGTGCTTACAAATAATTTTAGCTTTCGGTTGTTGGCGCGAACGTGCGTAATATTATGATAGAAAATAATTGTAGCAAGACTGGCAAGGATTTTTCAATTCCATAAATGAATAATATGCGAAATTTGCACTCTGGCACATAATGCCCACAACAGACCCATCATGAGCCCCTAATCACATATTCACAACTCAATAAAACCAAGACGAGTAATCAACTAATAAAATATTGACACTATTGACAGCAACAACTTAACGCTCAATTTTCAACTAGGTAGGTACTGGACTTAATACTGCTGAAAACGTTCACGTATTAGGTCGAGACTCTATGCAACGAACAACAGCTATACTCGATAAAAAAATTAAGGTTTCCCTATAAAGCTTCAGGACAACAACACTGTTCATAAAATAACTTTACAAAGTAAACAACCACTACAATAAATTACAATAAATAAAATAAGTTAGCAAATAAATTAGTGACGTAGATATTACGATCAAAAATACAAGTGTACAGGCCTCGGTTTAGCGCGTCACCCATTCTCAACCCGGTTGGAGTACTCCCCAAAAAAGAGAGAAAACGTTTCTCGGGGTGACTAGCTGGGAACCGGCAGGCGGTAGGCCGGGCTGCGGGCTACTAAACTACACATTTGGCTTGTTAGAGGTCATTTGGTAACTTTGTGACTAGATTTAAATACATGATATATATGTTAATATACATTGAACGGCTAGTGTTTCTGTAGGAAAATTGTGTAAAGCAGAAACACTGGCGAACCGCAGTCACGGTTAGTGTACGTATAGTACAAGGTATGGCATCGGGATGCTTTCTGAATTAGTGTGCCTATGTACAATACAATAGATGTGTATGCTATCCCGTTATGTACAACGCTCGCCTCGAACCGGAGCACCATCGATACCTTAATCTAAGAGTAGCTTACTGTACAGTCACAGTATTAATCTTATTCCCAAGATAAATCTTGGGTGCGAAATAGTTACACTAGCATGTGTGCGTATTATTACCATAGAGATACGAGTACCTCTCCGGCGGATTGGGCCACATCACACCAGCCTCTAAATACAACTCTCGCAAGCAGGTTTGTACAGTACATGGTAGCTTCATTCTTTCCCGCCATCGCTGCGGGGCAACGAGTTCAAGCTCCGCAGCAAACAGACATCGGGAAACGAATTAAAGCTTTCCAAACAAACATTTCAGAAATCTTTTGGATAGAACCTTCAGGCACGCGGAGAAGAAAGCATCTGAACTCGGGCAAACGCTGAGCCTGCAAGTCAGTCAACTGTAAAGAATTAAACGAGTGGAACTACGTATATACAGCGCGAGAAGTTTGCGGTCAACATGCCACCTTTACGAAAGTTCGACCCGCCCACAGAGAAACTAGACGAGGCAGGGTGGAGATACAACAATCGATCGAGGTCGCAGACTAAACAATGAGCGAGTTCGATGTGATAGTGGCTCGCAGTGACGCAGAGGTGAATGATCGATTGGACAGTCGGCCCGCTAGCGGTTGATGAGTCAGCTGGCAGGCTCCAGAGGGGCAGGCGCATGGGCTGCTCAGTTGACCAAGAAATGGGAAGGATTATAGTCTGCATTGACGCAAGAGAAGCCGCGGAACTCGTCCTGTGCGATGTCGCGGACGATGTCACTGTTGGTGGGGGTTAAACACGGTTCTTCACGCGTGAAATCCGCGTCAAAGTTCAGGGCGTCTCGCTTATTTTTCTACAACAAATTACAATTGGTTTATACTTATGTAGCTAGGGTCCGGCTTAGTTTAGTTGATACTTTTCAAAGTCTCACTCTAATGTCTGAGAAGACAGACACTTTGTTTGAGAAAAAAACAACTGCTGGGTCTTCTTAGAATAATTCTATAAATAAATAGGCTAGAGTTTTTAAAAGGCCTGAACACTGCTTCCTTCTCAAGCATAGTGTCTGTCTTCTTAGACATTAGAGTGAGATTTTGACAAGTATCAACTAAACTAAGCCGGGCCATAATTCTTACGATAAAGGCTAGCTCGAAAATCGTCGAGCATCTTCCACCTCTCGTAGGAATGTCACCATTCCTCACTACTATCTGACTAGTCTGTTACAAACACCCTCCAAGGGAACTAGCTAACAGTGGGTAGGAGAGGTGTGAGGGATAAAATCCTAAATATTCATTCAAACCATCTTACTGGAGATTCTTTAGATACGACACATACAGCGAGGGAACTGCTGTATATCTCTGTCACATACATTTATAACCAGGCCTGTCCACACAATGCACGACGTAAAAAAAAAAAATGTATTTCATATCAGATAAGTAACTAATGAACAGTTTCCTCAGAAAATGGGCATTAAAAAACGTCAACAGAAAGCATTGTGTGGACAGGCTTAAGCCGCATACCATGAAAATGTTTACTTACAATTTTCGGTTTGAATGGTGGCTTGACTCTACGGCCTTCGAGAGCTTCCCAATTGATTTCTTTGAAGAATGGATGGTTTCGAATAGCTGCTTCGCCTCCCTGCCCTGCGATGCAACCCAAGCGGCGAGGTGGCTCCTTCATCATGAACTGAAAAGCACCCTAATGAGTGAGTCTGCAAACAGGGCGCCACGGTCCTAACATTGAAAATAACATTTCGCACTCCATGTCTTGCTATACTCGAAGATATCATTGGAGCTGACTTTCCAGTGACAGGGCCATTTAGTCAATAGGGACAGGGATCAGGGATATTTCCGTCGCTTTCACTTCTTGTCACACCGCGACTTTTTTCTCACCTTCGTAGTCTGAAAAAAATCTGTGATGTGATGATAATGTAAATTTTAACGTCAGAAACTATTTTCAGTAATTTGAATCAAATAGTCGAGTATCCAAAAAGTCAAGTCAGACGTAATCAATACTAACCCCTTTGAGAATGGAAACAGCTTCGCGGGAGAGCCAGACGGGGTAGAGGACGTCGTCCTTGAGGATGGACTCGAAGAGGTCGTCCTCGTTGTCTGCCTCGAATGGCGGCTGCCCTGCCATCATCTCGTACATAAGCACCCCTAGGGCCCACCAGTCTACGCTTGGCCCATACTCTTGCTCCAACAAGATCTATAAAAAAGAAAATAACAATGTCCAGCGAAATATTACCCGCCATTCAGAATAGTTTGTTCCAGAAGTGGTAGTACCTACTAACCAATTTAATAACAGTCCTTGGTTACCTCGGGGGCTATGTAGTCAGGGGTTCCGCAGAACGTAGTGGTAGTTGCGCCGTCGATAATCCCCTCCTTGCACATTCCAAAATCAGCTAGTTTGCAGTGCCCTTCGTTGTCCAACAGGATGTTGTCCAGTTTCAAATCTCTGAAAAATCAGGATGCTATAAACTGTACCTACTGTTATGTAATGTAAGTTCAACTAGTGGGGAAATTCGCCAGTCATGCCAAGCCATTCACTTCAGTGTGCCTGGAAGTAGATCTTCCCAAAACAGCGAGTGCTTTCTTACTTTGGATTAAGTAAATTCTTCATCTGACCCAAAATAATGGTAGCAACCGTGCATACAAGTAGTGACGAAGGGATGTTATTTACCTAAAGATTAAGGGCCACCATACATTCTCGACGAACTCCACCAAAACCACTGTGCGAAAGTAAATATTCGACAAAACTAATGTTTACATTTTAGTACAGCCGGAGACTGGTAATTGCAATCTCGTAATGGTTGTGTCTACTCTAAAAGCTAAACATAGTGTGCTATTCGAACGCGAAACCAACGAGTGAAAGTAGGACACTATGTTTAGCTTTTACAGGAGAAAAAGTAGAGAAATGCTGTTGAAATTACCCACATCCGCAAGTGAAATAAAAATTGTCAACATGTAACATGGCGGCGGTAAATATTACAAACATTTATCAAGCTTTTCTACTAAATATGACAATAAAATCATACTGTTTTAGTCCGAAACGTTACAAAAAAATTTTTCGCGTGAGGTAGTGTTGTGTTTTCGCGATCTGTCAAAAAAACATGTGGACTGGTAGTTGACTGTTTAAAATCGTTCCTGTTGGCTTATTACTCCATTTAATGCAAAAATACAACACTACCTCACGACAAAGAGTCTCAGGTTTACATCCCCCTATAAACACTTTTCACTCGCCCTGTAATTTCGGAGTAGGGCTTGAAGTACTTAGCATTGCGAACCAAGTACGTGTAGTCGACCTTTGGGTCCCTAAAAACGTCTTTGGGGATTTCAAACAATCCGGGCAGTTCTGACGCCTAGCTTGTAAACTGTAGAAGCCAGGTTACTGAAAAACTTCATTTTTTGTCTCCTGCTATTTTGCTATTTGAGCAAATACGAAATCTAAGACAAAAAAATAAGAAGGTTGGCTGACATACCGGTAAATAATGCCATGGCGATGGAGGAACTGAAGAGCGAGAGTGACCTCGGCGGCGTAGAAGCGAGCACGAGGTTCGTCAAACTTTCGCGCCCGCTGAATCTGGAACATAAGGTCTCCACCGTTGACGTACTCCATGACGAAGAAGAGGCGGTCGCGGGTCTGGAAGCAGGAGTGGAGCGCGGTGAGGAACGGGTGCTTCGCTGCCAGCAGCAGAATCCGCTTCTCAGTCAGCGTACAGTCCACGTCGTCGTCCTGGATTATCACGTCTTTCTTCAGCACCTGAAAGAAAGAAATGAAATAAATGATGCCATTACCCTAGTGTAGTGGGTTCCCGATCACTGCTCTCAAGACCAACCTTATGCAACCTTGGTAATAGTTACATCTTCTATGGTGACCTGGCAGTAACATCTTTTGTCAGAAAATTTTGTGACGGCCCAAAATAAATAGGTGGGAGGGAAGCTGCTGTGAAACCTTCCAATGCCTTAGAGTGAGAATCTGTGATATAATGTATCTCACCTTTATAGCATAAACCTCATCGGTTCCTTTCTTCTCGGCAAGCATGACCTTTCCGAAGCTCCCCTTGCCCAGCACCTTGATGAAGTGGAAATGGTCGAGAGAGATCTTTCGATCGCCGCCCGCCTCGTCCCGACCTGCGGGCTCCGCTTTCTCCTGCTCGGCCCGCTCTGACCCCGGGCTGTGTGAGGCTGGTAAACTGGGCGATTCTGAGAGTTGCAACGGCTGAAATAGAGGGTTACAGTTTTGGCTTTCTGGCGGTAATAGTTTCAAGTCCTTAATCGGTTCAATGATAGCAAGTTTTAGTACTAGTACTCAGTCATTATCCACTTACTGCGTTGAGGTCCCACCTGACACTCGACGTATACCAATAAAATATTTCATAATTTTCCTTACCTCACACTAGCATGTCATCTTAAAATACCACACCACACCATACCTTGGAGGACTTGGACTTGTTGGGTTCGATGCCGATGTGTGTGAGCATCTCTGCGAGACGTCTAGCGTCCACCCCGCAGTCATTGGGCACGTTCTTCTGACACCGCTTATGGACGTTGCGGTTGCAGCTCTCGCACTGTAGCCCCTGGCGGTACAGCCCGTACAGAAGAGATCCGCAGTGGTCGCAGAATGTAAACCTTTTGTAGTTATGCACAACGAACCGGTGCGGCATGTCGATCTTGAACCCTTTCGGCACCTTGATATGCCAACAAACAAAGTTAGCTTCATAACGAGTACTGATTCAGTTATTTAGACAAAATCAAGAAAACCCAAACCTTGTTACACTTTTTACATCACCAGCCAGTTCTTCTGTTACTTCTTGGAGCGACAACTAGTCTACAAAACCCCAACAGTACATCGACGTAACTGAAACGAAAAAGAAGTAGATACCCAGGCTCCCCAGCACGGCATGCAATGTTAGAAAGCGTTAGACACAAGCTAATGAACCGATGATTCCCCGAGTGGACGTGAAGGCAGCTGGCACGAGCACCCGTCACCACCACCCATGCACTCCCACGGCACCTCATCCCAATCCCAACTCCCAAGCTGCATGACAAGACCCTCGCCGCCACCGCGGACGAACCTCAAGTTCATTGGAGTGAGCTGAGCCGCGGCTGGACGTACTGGACCTCGCGCTGAACAGGGGGAGTGTGAGGAACGACGTCTGGGAGGTGAACGACCCAAACGACCTGCAGCTGTGGAACTCGTCCTCCTCGTCTGACGGCGGACAACACAAAGTCTGCAAGCGCGGACCAAACTGAGCTACTCATGCACTCCACAGTACTAGACTGCTGCGAACATAAAACAACATCAGGGTTCGCGGGCCGTGATCTCAAATGTGGGGAAAGCCCAGTAAAGTCTAACAATAATGGCCTTACTGATATCGCTTTCTACTTACTGTACCGCTGCCTCCCCTCAAATCGGTGTGCAACAAAACGAAATCGCACACATTTCGTACAACGCGCCCTTTTAATCAAAACACTAACGGCACCGGTTTAGTGGTATATTTTCTTCACAGGCTTCAATAGCCAGTGCAGCTTGTCCTTATTTTCCGCTCAAAATTTGTCAGCGGAAAAAAGTAGGAAGAAAAAAAACATTTTGGTACCCCATTTTCTGTTGATTACTAAAGATATAATCAGAAACGAACTTCCTTATTCTACGAGTAGCAGCAGTGATAACGTGGAGTTACTTGTGTTAAATGCCGTACTCAAAACGTTGCCGCACGTGGGCTCCACCGGTTTAGTGCGAAACCGACTACAGGTAAATAGAAAGCGCCGGAACTCAGATAAAACTTTCGGCCACTCGGAAGAGAACAACTGGTGCGAAATTCGTCTGGCAAAAATTACCCAGATTCCTTCCAGAAATTGAGAGCAGGTCATGGTTAGATAAATAAGACCTTCTCTATCTGAATACCACTACTAGGTAGATATAGACAATAAGATAATTTTGTTGAGCCTAAATTTGAAGTAACTAAGTAAACAAGGCACCTCCAAAATCAGTCAGGTTCTTGGTATTCTGAGAAGATAGTAAAACTACTGGTGGCTAACAAGATATTTTGGTTTACCTCATCTGGCACGGCGTCACGCATCCCGGAGCAGGTCGTCACGACAGAATGGTGACATCTCTTGTGGACTACACACGTGCACACTGAAACAGTCCGCATTTCATTAATGTCACAAACACACGAAAATGTTAACTTACTTCAAATAAAAGGGATGGTGCACATTGGTTGCCGGCGGCACCGTCAGGTATGATGCACCCATAAATTTAAATTATTCTAGGTATCACTAAATATAAAAACTATTTTCATATTTTATATGGGCGAACCCATCAACCCTCAGCATCCTAAGTTCAGTGCCTGTGCCCATCGCCTCACTTGACCAACTGTCCCTTGCCGCCGCGGCTCTGGGAACAAGTTCGCTTGTGTGCACCAGCGCGGCGCTACTACAACTTGAAGTACGCACCTTGACATTGGTAGCCCTGTTTTCCAAGCACGCCCCTGCAGATAAAAATCATGCCATCAGTGATATATAATAGGATAGATATTGCTTGAAGCAAATATTTGTTGTATTCTAAATTTTACCCCTTTCTTGGGAGCTTCTTATCTGGACACTACCTTCCAGGAGTAGAAAAAAACACTCCAAGGGATCGCGTCCGTCCACTCCATGTGGGGGGGAGGGGGGTGTGCGTGTCCCCATCTTTTTCACCGCAACATGTAAGATAATGCTAAGGAATAACGCCTGTGTTTACCTCCAGGAGCAGTGTGGACAGGGAAATGACATAAAAAATGGGTCGTTGGGACAGAGGGTTTGCACCTGAAGATTTGTTCCAACCTGTGATGGAAACAATTGTCTTATACAGGAATTTCACCCAAACTTGGCCTTTTCTGCGAAACCGTACGAGATGAAAAAAAACGATTTGCAGTCTATAATAACGGGTCATGACTTGACACAAATATGACTAGTAAAATTAAGACACCTGTAAAAGAACTGTTATGCAAGGTTACCAAATGAAGTCACGGCAGTGAGAGCAGAAGGTGGGCTGATTGAGGAACGTTGCCATAAACTTATGTCCGTTGACTTGGTGCACCCTGCGCCGCATGGCTCCCCGGCGCCGCGGCAAACCCTCCCCCCGCTCCTTGAATACCCTCGTCATCTTCAGTTCGATACGAACTTTCAATTTCCCATGCGGCTCCAGCTTCACCTAGAAGTTAACACCACTATTATTAGGTTAGAATCAATGATAAGTAGCAAGTAACAACTCCTCACCTTCCCAACAAT
Source organism: Mesopsocus fuscifrons (assembly GCA_950004255.1). Lineage (NCBI taxonomy): Eukaryota > Metazoa > Arthropoda > Insecta > Psocodea > Mesopsocidae > Mesopsocus > Mesopsocus fuscifrons. Next base: position 11,727,460 of record OX465373.1, on the reverse strand, counting down.
GTATGTAATATGGGGTGGTAAAACTGAGGAAAATGACAACATTGGGAATAGATATTTCATTAGCTGAAGATGCCATGCTAGTTTATTGACTTCCCTTCGCCAGGAATGAGGTTGTGCGGGGAATGAATGGAGTACAGTGCTGGATAATGTCATGTAGGCCACTGACCACCAGAGACGGTCGCCATACCTACTTACCCAGAATTCACTCGTATCATCTTTTCTCCGTAGAAGCTCTTCAAACGGTATTGTACAGTTAGCAACGAACTTGTCAGGTGGGATAGCGGCACTGTGGAAGACGGTGAGATAGAGCTTGTCTACACCCTGCACGGTGTGCTCAAACGGCTCGTTCCAGACAGGGTCACAGGTGCGAGGCTTAGTGCTCGATCTCGCCAGGTGATTATCATCAACATCAATCGTCACGTACGGGTCGATGGTCGGCTCCTCCGGCTTCCCAAAGGTCATATGCCTTCGCTGGATATCGGTTGGTTTCAACCCACCCGCCTCGCAGATTTTTACCTTAACCGTGCCCGTAAACATTGGGACTGGATGGAGTAACGCACAGGGGTCTAAAAACGCGTGTGCCGCAGCTAACGGACACACTTCACCATTGATTCCTTAACCAAAAACACAGAGAATATGACAGCCATCAACATCAAGGTCGATTTTTGATAAAAATCCACTGCACTCTAATTAGGAGGTCTCCTCCCACAATGCAGCTGGGGCAAAATGGCTGGAGTGTTGCTGTGGCAGTGGACGGGCCGCTCTGCTCGTCGACTGGTTTCGCCTGGTCCTTCCCAAAGTTTCCACAGGTACGCTATTACCTTAATTAACTTTTTACAGCGAATTTTCTAACAGTAAGGGGGAGAATACTGTTCAAATTATGTCCACAATCTCGCAACCCACCGCCTTGCCGAACGGGACAAGGATCGAGAACATCGTTCTTCAAAACTTGATTTCCGGCTCGGAACCCTAAAATCCCGCGTACATTTGAATTTTCGCTACACTGATTCCTCTGAAACTTCAGCTTCCTGAAATTTAAGTAAGAAGATTTTTCGAATGATGTTTTGATTAGTCAATCTTTAATTTTGTTTTTAGATATTTCTCTTCCAAGGTTGATAAACCAGAACCTTCAAGCGACAGTTCAGTGGGCATCACTATTAGTGATAGCTGTATTTCTCGCCTGCGAGAGCTTGGAGCCAACACTTCTCTCAGAGTTGGAGTAGACGGCGGCGGTTGCTCAGGATTCCAGTACACTTTTGAACTGGATTCCCCTGCTGAAGAAGGGGACCGAATATTCAAGAAAGACGGAGTATCTGTTATTGTTGATGAAGCTTCGCTGGAGTATCTCAAGGGAGCAACCATTGAATTTCATACAGAACTAATACGATCTGCTTTTCGAGTAGTGAACAATCCCCTAGCCGAGCAAGGTTGCTCCTGTGGCGCTTCATTCAATATAAAAGTAACGTAGATTACAACCAAGCAAGGACACTTTAGGTGTAAGAGAGGTTCGCAGGTTTTTTCAATTAAAAGAAAATAATAAATTTTGTAGTTATAGTTAGATTATATTGTACAGCAGGTAAATAGGTGCCTACATCAATAGGCCAGGTAGGTAGGTAGTTCCTCCTTCCCCTATCCAATCTAATACAAAATAATTAATTTAGACTTGCTTATTTGCTTCGCCCCTTCTTGTTATCCTGAAATGCAAAGGATAACGCTTATTACCTTCTAAATAATTCCAATAGCACCGGTATAGTTTTTATTTTTGTCAGAGAGAAGGTTAACGCATTCCTCCCCCAAACCAGGGAAATACATATCACTGCTTGTATTTCAGAAAGGAAGAGATCCGTAGAGATACCCCGCCGTAGGCGCAATGACCCTCTAGTATTCTTTTTGATTGTAACGCAATTGAGTATTGATTGATACAGAGATCGAGTATCCACACAAAAAGAAATTATTTGCACGCTAAAGCTGCATGCGTTACCTTGGTTGCCAGTTCGTATGTGAGATCTTCTATCATGGTTTCTTGGGCTGCCAGTTTGTCATTCATGTTAGCCATATGTTCGGACATGGAGCTGAGTTGGTCCTCATAGCTGCGCGTGGTCACTGACAGCTCCTCCTGAAGTCGGGTCACTAAGCAGCTCTGTTCGCGCAACTCTTCTAGACATTGCTCCAAACGAAAGCGAGCAGCATCACACTATGAAATTAACCATAGTAAGTTTAAGCTTCCTTTGTGGAAGAATAGCCTGTGAAACTGATAAACACCTTAAAAATGCCTACCACCTTTATCATAAACCCAGTCTTCCACTCACTGTCGAGAAGGTTTTCAGCGTAAAAACCAGAAGGAACATCAACTGGCTCAAAACTGTATCGTTTGAAAGACTAATATACCTCGGTCATAACTCGGGTGAGTTTGCTTTCTGCCAACTGCCGATCAACAATAGCAGCGTTGCATCGTATCTTTAGTTCCTCTTCAACCGAACTGGATCGCCACACAGATTCTGCCACCACATTGGCGTCTCCGAACTAGAAAAATATGGCAAATGTTACTGAGGAAAAACATTTCTCTCCATAAGCCGAACACAAAGCTGAACGGCATTTACCGTCAATGCTGAAAACATAGACACCAGACTTGATTATGCCGACATACTTCCGAAATGCACTTTTATGTTTAGCCCACAAACTTACTGAATATGTTGTGCTATGTACATATTCAGCAAATTACATATCCTACTCGTATGGGTACCTCGGTAGTAATGTGCTGGAGTTCCGCCACAACAGGTCCAGCAGGAATGTCATGATCGGGAACTGGTCCGTTCAGTTCCCTCAGATTATTCTCTGCAGCTAAAGAAATCCTTGAGATTCTTTTCTCCAATGCTTCAATCTTCTGGAAATGTAAAATACACAACTCAATAATATGCTACAAAGAATAGTTAGTACTTAGCGCAATATGAAGAACCTATTCAACGTACACTACCTACTTATAGGTCCTGTATGTTAAATTTTAACAAACAAATGATTTTTAGCAAAACATAACTCATAACAAACATAACCTCCTCATAATGCCGACAAAATTTTCGGCACTGACGGCAAGGCAACTGAGCACTCTTTTCAGATTCGGGCTCGTCATCCTGATTCAAGCGAATCTGTAACTCAGATATTGCTTTCCACAGGGTCCCACAGGCGTCCTGCACACCGGCCAAATCGCTGAGCGCTCCGGGTAGCGCAGACTCTCCCCCATCTCGCAATAGGCTCGAGTGGTCTGAAAATAACAAGACTGGTTCCACTTCAAAACGTAAAGGCACCAGAATGGTTTTTGCTGGCATCCTCCCAGAGATCTATTGGATTTTTGTTTTGTTATTAAGGCTGTAGAAACAATTATGTTTGTTGACGCTTCTCAGAGAAATCTGCTGGATATTTATTTGTTTTTAAAATATGTAAAATGCCTTTTGAATGTCAGAAAAATGAGTTCCTTTTTTTTTTTTTTTTTTTTTTTTTGTTTGTTTAACAGTGAGGCTGCCCTTACTAATAAGTAAAACATGAGTGAAACGTGGTTCTTCTAAACCGCAACTTAGCTAGTTTCTGACGAAATATTTTCAGAACATATCAAATTAATTAACTTTCAATTTGGGTCGCTTCATTAACAAGAAATTACAGCAAAAACTGTAACCACGTGATTCTGGTCACACAAAATGTTATTTTTCCATTTATCAACGCAATGGGCAATACGCACACACTGCAGCACTGCGGAGAGAACGGACAACTTCTCCTATTGCTCCCAGCGAATCATGTACCGACGAAGGCACCAGCGCGTTCGCATCGAGGCAGTGAATTATCTCGGTTTCAAGTTCACAGAGTAGAGTTAGGAACTGCTTCACCGTTTTGTTGCTGGAAATAGAATTAAACATTTATGACAGAGAAAATCAGCGTAAATTGCGAAGAAACTATTATACGTAAGGTGACAAGAAATTATTTGCAGGTACCTAGTCAGTGAGAAAAATGAACATTGACCACACCAGCTACAAGCTACAATGAAGAAGTTTGAATTAGTATTTGACCACGTAGGGATAATATGATTTGAAAGTACAGACTTCTACATTTCCATTTTTTGAACGAACCTGTCACCAATGTGGACTCCTGTCATGGCAAGCTCGGCGAGATGATCCTGCAGCGCAGAAAGAAGAAGGTCCTGACTAGAAGCGGTGAAAGCCTCGTGGAGCTTTCGAACTGACTTTGAGGTAGAAGATGAAACACCACTGGCCACCACAACGCACTGCACGCTGCTTATCACCTCCATTATAGGAAGCTTTTTTAATAATGGCCACGGTTGGTGAGACCGCCGAATTTCTACTTCTTTTCTCAAATGAGTTTTTCCTTTTTCTCTCAGAGCTGCTTCAAGGGAAGTGACCTTACTCCGGAGAGCTTCACATTCACAACGAGCACCGCTGACATCTAACACGGACCTTTCCAGTGCTCTTTTCGCTTCATTCCACTGCTGCCGTTCTTTTTCATGCTCTTGATTAGTATCCTCCAACTTTGTAAACAAAAAATCACAATTACTTTAGTATTTATTAGGTTCCTATAGAATACTACAAAAGTGGCATCAGTCATATTTTGCTTCACACACAAAACCTATAACATGTAAAACATTAAGAACTGCCATACTTTTGAATGTTCACATCCCAACACCTCATAGTCCCATAGTCCCACATTATTTAATTTTTAAAATAGTGTTTGCTAGAATGAAAAATGGCAGCCAAATGATGACGTGGGCTAAAGGTGGAAAAATTTAGCCTACTCCTGACAATCCCTCCTCCTGACATATAGATACTTATTGGTAACTGAAGAACTACTTACTAAAGAAAGAAGTCTTGCATTTTCTAATATTCTGTTCTGCAGTTCCTCTTGGAATAGCTTGCTTTCTTCATCGGTTATGTTACTCTCAAGTCGTGTGCGGCCTTTCTTAATGGTCTGCTACGGATTTAATGTAAATAATTAGCATTCTTGGTTGAAAGACGTTCTTAAGTCCCTTTCATCTCTTCTTTAGAAAACAGCTCACCTGATGTTTTTCCAGCTCTTCCTGAAGAACAGTTACTCTCTTCGTCAGCTGCTGATTTCGGAAGTTAAGGCTATCCAGTTCCTGGTCATGTTTTCTTAAAGTTTGGTCTTTGGTCTTCAAATATTCCTTTAACTCTGATGAACGAGTCTGTTCATCCAAAACGGCCTTTTTTAGGACATTCACCTGAGCCCGAACCTAAAAATGAAAAAGCTAAGGTATGAAGACGTGTTTCAACTGCATCCAAACCACAAGCTTTAGGAAAGTGTGCGCCAACGTTCCAATTGAGTGAGTTACACTCGGATGAATCGCGCACACACTGGGCTTGTGCTACAGCTAAACATAGGATAGGTATCTCTCAGGTACCACACATCGGTCTCTAGGTAGTCACGCCCACCTTGGCATATTCAGCAGCAAGTTTCTGGTATTTAGTGGGAAGATCAACTGGCAATGGGCTGCCTTCCGAAGAAGAAATGGACATTCCGTATACGAAGAGGCAACAGGGCACAAAGAGGCACCTCTTTCGGTTTTATTCGTACAAAAACGGCACCAATAACATGACTGCTGCAGTCTCATTTAATCACTTCCAGACTTTAAATTCTATTTTATCACTACATGTACTAATCCCACTTGGTTTGTCACTTTCAAAACAAACCAGATAGATAGCCAACCACAAACCACACAGTTGAAAAAACTTTTTTCACATATTTTATTTAGGAGCTATGATACCTTAAATTATAAAAATATAATAGATAATGACAAATATTATAGTTATTAAATATTATTATTTATTTTAAAAGGGACTCGAGCCGTCCAAAACATTTTTTTCTGTTCGTTCCGTGGCAGTAGATCACTATTTCCTTAAATTTGGCGCCATATTCCTTTTATTTGTAAACAAAAATTGTATCGAAGACTCTTTCGCAAATCAAAATGGGTATTTTAGGTTTGACTAAACTTTTAGCTGATGTTGCACCAAATGCTCTGAAAGAAAATGAAATAAAAAATTACTTCGGTAAGTTTGTATTTTCTTTTCTATTTCTATCACTGACGCTTAAAGCTTTCCAATGAAGCCTTACCTTTAGGTTAGGTACCTACCCGCATACGGCGTAGAACTTACCTACTTGGTCAGCTCTAGTCTTAAAATACCTGAGATGAAGTTAATTGTTATGCCGGTGACCAAGTTTATTAGTACGTCTACATCACATACTTCCGCGACAGAGTTGGGTAGTACGACGCCCCTTTGTCTAAGTGCACTGTGCTCCTCATTAAAGGCATACTTAGATGTGTGTATTTCCAAAGGTAAGTAATGGGAACCCGCTTTATATACCATGTGACGCATTGAAGGTATCCTTCAATGCGTCATATCTGTCTACCAGCCTTGATATCTTCCTGTTTGTGTAGGCAGAAAAATAGCAATTGATGCTTCAATGAGCCTGTACCAGTTTCTAATAGCCGTGCGGAGTGAGGGGTCTCAGCTGACCAACGCCGACGGGGAGACCACATCTCATTTGATGGGTACCTTCTACAGAACCATCCGCCTTGTAGAAAATGGGATAAAGCCTGTATATGTGTTTGATGGGAAACCGCCAGAGTTGAAGTCGGGTGAACTCAACAAAAGGGCCGAGAAAAGAGAGGAGGCTCAAAAAGCCCTCACTCAAGCTGAGGAAGCCGGTATGACTTAAATTTATATTTTTTCCTCTTACTGTAAATGAATAAATGTAATGTATGTGCGCAGTCAAAAAGAAGTAGGTAGGTAAGAAAGTAGGAAATTTTTCGACTTCCAGTAAAAATATGTCGGTACTTCCTAGTTTGTGCATTCGAAGCCACTTCGGATAAGGTGTAGGTGTAAAGAAGTTCACAGTTCATCTTGGCTGATGAAGTGGGCGCAATCTCTGTATCTTTACCAGAAGATTCGTTGCCTGTCTGTTGATCGAATCGCATTGATCATTTCGTCTCATTGGTGCTACTCCCCTGTAAGAATGATTCATGAATGAGATCGGGAGTGTGAGGTATTATGTTGGTGTATTTCCATGTCATAGGTGATACTGGTCTCATTGACAAGTTCACGCGACGTCTGGTGAAAGTAACTAAGCAGCACGTCTCGGACTGCAAGGCGCTTCTCTCTCTGATGGGGATTCCGTTCGTTGACGCCCCCTGCGAGGCTGAGTCACAGTGTGCTGCGCTGGTAAGTATAATGAGGCATAGTGTGCTGCGCTGGTAAGTATAATGAGGCACAGTGTGCTGCGCTGGTAAGTATAATGAGGCACAGTGTGCTGCGCTGGTAAGTATAATGAGGCACAGTGTGCTGCGCTGGTAAGTATAATGAGGCACAGTGTACTGCGCTGGTGGAAACACAAAAATTGGGGGTGCCAAAAGGCATTCTTCTTAGAAACGGTATCTCCTCATTCCACTTCCAGCGTGGCATAAACTGTCTGGATTCCGTTTAACACTTTCATAATTCTCATAGGTGAATGCTGGAAAAGTGTATGCGGTGGCCACAGAAGATATGGACGCCTTAACTTTCGGGTCAAAAGTACTGCTACGTCACCTAACTTTCAGTGAAGCCCGAAAGATGCCCATCCAGGAAATCCACCTTGACAAAGTATTGACCGAGTTGGAGCTTAGCCAAGACCAGGTTAGTAGCATGCGAAAAGAAACATAAACTAACAGGATTGTGAGGTCACTATAGTGCCTTCGGAATGTAAAGGCTGGCACTTGTTGGGTCAGCGGAAAAAACGTAACGGGTGCTTCCCTGTCTTTAGAGATGATGTCCAGGTTTTCCTCCAGAAAATATCATCCCTCTTGACAGTCTGTACTTTAACATCTTCCTTTCAGTTCATCGATTTGTGTATTCTTCTTGGCTGTGATTACTGTGAATCCATTCGTGGGGTGGGGCCAAAACGTGCCATCGAGCTGATTAAAAAGTATAAATCTATCGAGGCTATTTTGGAAAATCTCGACAGCAAGTTCACTGTTCCTGAGAACTGGATTTACAAGGAAGCAAGAGAACTCTTCAGAGCTCCTGAAATAGTCGATCCAACTACAGTTGATGTAAGTCTTGCATTTCAGTTTCAGTCCATTTTTATGTCGACTTCCGTTCTGTTTTGAATTTCCAGTTTTGGCATTTAAGACTCTGCTGGCCTTCGTTGTTGCATGATGTCCAGCAATGATAATAAAATTCTACGAGTGACGCCTAAAGAAAATAATAAATCCCTCAGTTTCATCAAAAATTCTGAACCGATTTCTATGAGGATGGAGGGTTAAAAAATTAACTGACAGGCCCAAACAGACACAATAATTGTTTTTTTCCGAATTTTATACCGAACGGGCAAGAATAATCACCAAAAACCCTCTTTATTTTCTGTGCTCAGCTGAAATGGACAGAACCTGATGTGGAAGGGCTGGTGAAGTTCCTGTGTGGTGCGAACATGTTCAGCGAGGAGCGCGTACGGAACGGGGCCAAGAAGCTCGCCAAGGCGCGGTCTGGCCCCACTCAGGGTCGCCTCGACTCCTTCTTCACGGTTGTGTCCTCATCCCCGAAGAGAAAGGTATGGGCATCAGATTAATGGTAGACATTGAATATATAGATAGCCATACAAATTTGAAAATTTTACGTGGCAGTTTCTTGCTTCCTTAGTACATCAAAAGTCAGTTTCAAATGTTGTGTTATTCAAGTTACAAGAAAGTTAAAACAAACCATTATTTTTAGCATCACATTGTAAGTAGGTATATAACGAGGCTGTTATGAACTGTTTTTTTTTCAGATTGATGAGAAGACAGCCAAGACGAACAAGAAGCAAAAAGGAGGTGGAGGCAAAGGAAAAGGAAAACCGAAATAATGTCACCAACTCACTAGTTTTTCTCTCCTCTGATCTACCTACGTATCTCAAGTGTTTGACACTGATGTAAATATGAATCTCTGCAGTGTGCTGAGTAAGGAGTATTTTTTCCTTTGGAACTTGTCTTACCTGATAATTACTAGTTAAGCTGTGGCCTTTTTTCAAATAAAAAAAAAAAACTACCTAGTTTTCAGACAGCATTGCTTTCCTCATTCACGATTTTCTGTGGTTTTGAGTAGAGAGGGAGCGTTGAGTTAGGTTGTCAAACATACATTCGCTATTTGTTTACGTTTTTTCTGCACACTTTATGAGGAAACTTGGAACTGTTGTATGTAGGAAACTATTGGATACTTAAATGTTCTGAAATATAATTTCTTTTTAACGGCCGAAATCAGCAGGTTGTGTGGTGATTTTACGATCGAGTGATTTTTGTCACACAAAAAAAAATGTCCCAAATTAACCGATCGTAAAATTACCGCACAGCATGTTAATTTCGGCCGTTAAAAAGACATTATATTTCAGAACATTTAAATATCCAATAAAATGTGCAGAAAAAACGTAAATAAACTCGATTGCCTAGACGCCGTTAAAGTAAGTAAAAAACAACACAGGAATTTAGTACAATAGAATAATGTATTCTAAGAGCTAATTTCTAACTTCGAACTTTTTTAACTGATGATAAATTTTCTGTCGAGTCCTAACTTTTAAGAAGGTACCAATAATAAAATTAAAAATAAAAGAATAGAAACTTTTCTAAGTTCTAGGTCTAGGGAAATTTTTTAAGTTAGGTATAATATATTATGCAGTAACTTACAACAGAGCTAAAGTTGAGAAAAGTATTTAAATACAAATTAAACAATAAAAGGCAGTAAAAGTAGAAAAATGTACAAATTGGCTTTGACGAAGCCGCAGAAAACTAAACGGGTATGTTCTGTCTGTTACTGTAATGCGTAAACTACTCAAGGACTGACATACAAAATTAACAAATTTGTTAAAATATTGATTCACTTAAAAACTACAATATTGCATCTAGTAAGTACCTACCTAGTCAGAAACGGTGACATTAGGGATATTTTTCAACCAACCAACATTAATCAGTAAAATTGTATCATAATTTTCTTTCAACTACAGGCGAAATAACAGTGTGGATGGATTTCACTAGTGTCCTAAAAGCATGACATCAATCAATTTAAAGTACATTACAATATTATGTTTAGCTTATGACAAAGTCGAAATGGACTTCATGGGAGGTGTGAGGTCTGTGCTAAGCATATCAGTAATTTCACTTATCAATTTATAGGGAACTTTTAAAGACACTTGCTGAACCCTCCCTAACATTTATTTTATAAACGTATAAAAAACAATTACGGATAATAATGGTTGGTTATTTTGGCCCATAGTCACCACATTTCATGTCGAAATATTCCCGCAAAGTAAATTCAGAACACAATTTAAAGGAGATGGAGGCGCTTGAAGCTAGTGCGGCTGACGCTCCAAGAACTGCTCTTGGCGCGGAACTTGCGTAGATCAGCCTCGTAGCCCGGGTCTTCCATTGGTCGGTAGCCCGCAGGCTCGCAGAGAGCTCCATGCGAGGCGAAGAAGCTCTCATACCCGCCGTGCAGAAGGTACACCTCAGGGTACTGGAGAGACGGGTAGTAACTGCTGTTCTTCCGGTCTAACCGCCGCAGTAATCGGTACCTGCAATAATTACAGTAACGTGTTGGGTTAAAAAGAACAATACTGAGTTTTTTTTTTTACTCCACTTGAAGTTATTACGAAAATACGCAGTGAATCTTCCCACCATTCCCTAGTGTCAATCAAAATTAATGCTGTAAACAAAGTGATTTTTTGATGAGTTTTTAATAAGTCACAGGTAACGGAGGAGATGGTCGTTTGTCGTCCATATTTATTTCCATCCTTAATCGTACCCAGTTGAGTTTTCCACAACATCTGAATAAGAAGGAAGCTTTTGACGAGATCGATGAGACATACAGTAGTACAGTAGCGGTTACATACATGGAGGGTCCTCGAGCTTGGGAAAACTCGCAGTGGAATATGAGGATGTCACGGCCAGCCGGGTCGCCCGACGCTCCGGTCGGAGCCGGGGTTACGCCGCTCAGCAGCGCTTCCATTTGCTCACACGTATACAAGTTAATCGCACCTTTGATATGCCCACCCTCAAACTCATATGGGTACCTGCAACGCATCAAAGGTAGTCGTATTGTTTTTCGGTGGTGGCTACGTTTAGTATATAGGTGTCCAATACGTAAGGAAAGTACAGTTTCGGAAAGTCACTAAAGCCACAGGATATACAGAGCGAGCCCTAGAAAAAATATGTGCCTAGACGGTTAGGCTAGCTGGCACCATACAGAAAGCAGAAGAAGACAAGGCCCACTACGTGGCAGATCTACTATCTGACCCATATTTTCGTCTTTTATGGGTTTAATCTCACCTGCAGTCGATGATGGTGAAGGAGCGGACGGTGCCCGTGAAGTCACCGTTGATGACTGCGGCCAGCGTGTCAACAGAGATGGAGATGAGGTCCGTGTGTTTGCCTGGGACCACTGGCAGCGCATAAGGACGAGTAAAATCGGCAATCAGCTCGGGCCTGCCGTACACTGTAACCAAAGTATCAGTACTTAAAAAAAAATATATTAAAAAATTGCGGTTTTTTTTTTATACAAAACAAAATCACAAAAAAGAAACGATTTTTCGCACGATCATAATATTTCTCTGTATCTACAATACTTGTATACTAAATGGGAAAGTGAAAATTTATACTTACGATTGTTAAGGGTGGAAGAGAGGACGGTGGCAGCATTCTCAGACGCACTGCGCTGCAACTTGTGCCTCCCAGCGGTGGATGCCTCCACGATGGTGCAGGCTTTGCGCTTTTTGAGCAAGCCACAGCCGGAGTTCAGCTCTCCAGGTCGCTTGTATGCTAGCTTCCCATCCTGCAAACAAAACCTTGAAATCTTTCAACACTTTTCATGCTACATGCGTCACCCAACTGGACGAGTAAACTGTCTGCTACTTGAGACATACCAATGGATACCTTATATACATTATGTATAATAAATTGGCTGGTGCACTATGGTACTTTGGAAGTAGGAACCGTAGAGATCTTCAACTAATACGGTAAACACCTCTAAAGAAACCTAGTAAGGCTGGAAAGTGTTCGAGATAGAGCTGAATATGAAAATAATAAGAAAAGAAGAAAGAAGTTTTTAGTGACACTGAAGACAGGAAACCATTGAGAAGAAGGTAGGTACTTTGTTCTGTTGTCATTATCTTATTTAAAGAAAATAGAATAAAAAATCACCTACGTGTGTATATCTACAGAGAAATTTAAAGCAGATTATTTTACTACCATATTTAGATAATTTTGACTGTATAGTCATCAGCCGTGCTAAGCTACTAAAGGTGCGGTTAAAGGTGCTATTACTAGACTAATATCGAGAGCATTTACGGCCCAGGATTCTCACGTCAAGTTTTCGAGATAGAGGGAGAATTTCTCTTACGCTGGTTGGGGCAGGGTTGTGGATTTGATTTTCAACCATGGAAAATGCTCTGCGGATGGTCGGGCGGTGAGTGGGTGGAGTGGCCATCTCATTGCTCTTTCCATTTTCCTTCCCTCCAATCAGTGGTCCCGTCAGCAAATTCGCCAATGCAATCGGTGCATTTTCATCCTGAGAAATTCCAGACCACATTATGTAATTTAATCAGGATCACGAGAAAAGTAGCAGCCCCACCGGACGGGAGTACCACGAGGTGTGAACATCCCCCTTAACCAAAAAGAGGGTACTGGGAAACAACCACATGAAAGCCGCATCATCATTCCAATCCTGCCCACACGTAAAAAAGTTTATACCTCCCATTGCTAAGAACCTAACGGTAAGAACAAAAGTCGCACCGTAATGGTTCTTGCTAACGCCTTTCGAAAGAAACCTGTTGGGTAGTAGTTGGAACAGGAGATTATGTTTTCACTCTCATTTTACTGAAGCGGTACCACGGCAGCCTGCAATGAGCGACTCACTGGTTTGTCCAAGTCGGCGAGTTCAGAGAAACCATCGTCGAAGGAATCGGTGGAGCAGAAGCTGAGAGAACGGAGAGAGTTACGAGAGCGCCAACTGCTGGGTGACCGCTGCGTGTTGGGGGAGAGGGAGAGGCGCGGTCCGGAGGGGGAACCGGTTACGTCATCCAGCCAAACCTTTCCAGGAGATGGCTCAATGCTTTTTCTCGGGGCGAAACCGTTTGGAATTGCGAATCTGGAACAAGTTTTAATATTTGGTTACTTACTTTTCTCAGACCCCGCGTTACCTCCCTACTGCAGGAGACCGGCCGACTGGATTTTTACTAAGGCTCCTTATTCTTGATATCAGCAGGCTCTAGTGCCGGTTTTCGGTATAATTTGATTGTTAGGTCGTTGAGAGCTTCAAATTTACAGAGAATGTGACCGGAAGTTTCCTCCCAGGGTCGACATCATCCCCCGCATTACAAGGACCATTTGAACTACCTTTCACCAAAATTACATCAAAAAGTTGTTGGCCAGGTTTGAGAAAAATTAAAACCAGCTTTTTTTGGTTTTCAGGGAGCTGCTCCACTATTTTGAGTTATACGAATCATTTTTACCTGATATCCGAGTTAGGATCTTCAAGACATCCACTGTCCTGTGAGTTAGTGTCTTGATCCTCTAGCGCCACACGCGTCGAGGCGGGGCTTCCGGGCAGCAGGAAGGTGTTCTCCTTGCTAGACCCGTCCACAATCTTAGCAGGACTTCTAGGGAGCTTGTACGTATTTTCTTTCACCGATGAATCTACTAGGGTCAGCGTTGTCGGCGACGGTGCGGAGTTCATCCGCTTAATCAGGTTGCTGCGGGCCGACAGTTTCATCCTGTGAAGACAGGACTCGGTATGTTTTACAGTAAACAAGAAGGGGCACAAAATCTGCTCAGAAGCTTAGCAAACGTGTAGATCATTCGTAATTAATTTCAACGAACTGACCAAAATGGGTTGGCACAATCAGCCTAGGTCCACGGGTTGTCTATAAATAGATCATCTACGGTTGTGCAGGTTGGGCCAAATATAAATAGTAACTCGGAATATAACGATAAACTAGTACCTTGAGCAAATGTTGCAGAGTTTACACAGTTTACATGCTTTTTCAATAAACTCAGCCATTCCGTCCAAATCCAAAAGGTGCCACGGAAAATCAGAAGTATCCGAGAAAAACAGTGAACAGTACGAGGTCACGTAAAAGTATGTTCAGATTCGAATTCGGGAGTTGCGTTAGGGAATTATTAGAAAAAGAAGTGAAGCCAAGACAACATGCCACCACTTCGAGGTGCCGCGATCGAGTGAGGGCTGAGCGGGGAACAGCGGTGAAGAGGGTGAGCGGTAGCGGCAACGCCAGCTGAGGCGTGTCAAGCGCAACATAAAGGGGAATCGCGCGCCAACTTTCCAAATGAGGGCTCCCTGCACCCCCTCCTGGTTTGCTGTCGGACATTGAACTTGGCGCATGCGTAGTACACTACAGCTGATAGATATGGATCGGCGCGCACACCTGGCTTTCCCTGCAGATGTCTGTCACAGCTCCAAAGCTGGGAATCATTACAGGAGGACAAAAGAAGTTCAGGTGGCTATATGCCATGTAGGTGTCTACTTCCACTGAACACACTAAGCAAGCAAAGATCAGTGAATCTGATAACTCAAGCGAGAATATGAGGACGGATCACTTAGGAAAATTCATGACTTCAAATTGAAGGAACAACGAAACTATTATAAGTGAGTGCGAAATCAAACAGGACAAACTCTCACTTCAATGTAACAACCCTTTATTCAATACAGGGAAAGTCAAGACCTAATAACAATTATTTCCACAGTAAAATTAAGGACCTTCGCATACTGGCGCCGGTGTCTATTTAGTCTAAGGGTTTCAAAGAAAGTCCAGTCAAATGGGAGCCCTGAAGTTTAGTCGGTCACCGACTGAAAAGCCAACGTCCTGTTGCCAGACTTGACGTAGCCCCGATGGGGTAACCACTCCAGAGATTCCTTGAGATTCCACTGAAATTCCATAAAGATTTCCAAAGATTCCCAACGATATTCATAGAAAGATGAACCCCGAAGGGGTAACCACTCCAAAAAAAATCCAAGATTTCTTGAGATTTCATAAAGATTTCTAATGATTCCCAACGAGATTCCCAACGAGTGGTTAAACCCCTCGCGCAGCCCTTATACAGTTTATTAATATCTACCACGACTATTCAGTCGCCAGCAGCAGCACGTGTAAACTCATCTAGCTGGATAGGAATCGTTGGAAGTTACGACTTCGACTAAACAATTTAGTGGGACTAAAACTGGCCACTATACGCGGAACCCTAAAACTAACAACAATATTCCAGACTTCTCCGCCTGCTTCCTTTTCGAACTATATCCTAAATGAGGAGGTAACTAAAGCAAGCGGCACCCTATTCACCCTAGTTCAATATTAGCATTTTCCCGTGGGATCATACATTTGAAACAATGAAGAACACCACGCTACAACAGTGTGTTTGCCCATGTGCTCCGAAAAGCTTCAGACCAAATGATAGTTCTTCGTACCTACTCATTCCTTTAATCAAATCTCTTGCAGCTGAGCATTTGAGTTGACCTTGGTGAGTTCAGTGGCACAGACTTAGCACGCGCAGGATGAACAGGTGGCCTCAGTCCTGGAAGGAAGTCTTATCCCTTGTGCAAAAAGGGCCATCTCCAATATAAGTGAGAACCTGATGCCTACGGACCTACTTCATTCAAACGAACCAGATTGGATAAAATTTAAGAAGAGGGTCTTGGGAATGTCAAAAAGGTGAGTAAGTGCTTCAACAATTCGTGGCAGGAAGGGGCCGAGCCGGCTGACCTCACACATGGCCAGAAGCCAGCCCCAGCAGTTTGAGACCCCGGTTAGGTACATGGTATGCGAATAGGGGGCCATACGGTGACGAGGGGTTGAGGTAACAATCCACATCGGGTTCAAGGTTCTACCATCACTACCACCAGGCACTGAGCGGTGTTGGCACAATTTTTGTATCGACATAGGGTTTTTCAGGCAAATATATAGCAAGGTTTCATATAACTGCTTGGCTATAGATTTCCAAAAGGTCGTAGGAAGTTTGGTAGTGCCAGTAGACGGCCAACCTAACGTCAGTTTTTGCCAGCCGTATCATTTGTAAATTGAGCCTGCAGCCATGGTATGAAGTACCGCGAATATGCAGGGCTCAACAGCCTTCGGGTTCATTCCACTGTAGAAGACCAACCGAGCTATGAACAGTTAAGTATCCTGAATCATTCCGAAATATCAGCACGGCATGGCAAGGATCAACCCCTGGGACTCCTGCCAGGAGGAACAGCTGTTGCTCTCAATCAAAGGGAAAGGGAGTGCAGCAGCCAGCCATACCACCCTATAAGACGCCTTGAGAACAACCCATCGGTGGCAACAGAGCAGCTGGAAGACAATTCAAGGCTTAGCGCGTGCAAGAACTACAGGGAGGGAAGAAATGGTTTGGCGGTCCGAGGGTAAGAAAAGAGCCGTTAGCTCAGACAGGGGTCGTGGGTTCCAAGTTCGAACCCCATTGTTTCCCCAGACAGCTCAAATCTCCAATTCCCATACCACTATTTACCCCTAAATTTGGGAAATATCTTGTAACTCTTGTAAAAGTAACACCACGAGTGCAGGCCAATTTCAGTTAATAATTAATTGTTCGTGGACGGGTTGGCCAAGCTAAATTTCAGTATTAATGCCAATTAATGCGCTACGGAAAATGAGGCTTTTAGGCTCACTCCTCACTCCAAGTCTGTGCTTTCTTTACTCCTCAGATCCTAACAACAAATTCCCAATACTCAAGCTGACTTTGAAAAGACTGAATTACTGAAAAAGAATCTATTCACAATAATATCGAAAATTTGTACCGAGCACGCTAAGACGGGAAGGTTATTATTTCTTTTTTCCACAAGACCAGATTTATCTTGGACGGTTGCAAATTATTTAGAATAAATAAATAAATAAAATATTTGATTTAATTTCTGTGAAGATTGCTCACTATCTTTGGATGATAATACCACTACCTTCTCTCCCTTAACAGAGGAATAGAGAGAATTGTGGGAAAATAATCAAATCTGCCTGTGGGGTACAAACACTTCCTATCCTTCTCATATTATAGTAACTATATTTCTGGATAGTAATAGTTACTACAGTTGTAAATATCATACCTAGAGAATTCGCTCGATACTTACTTACTAAATACATTATGCTGAGGATGTAGAAACTGTACTAACCAAGTTCGAATGGATGGAATGGCGCAGGCTGAAATGGAGGCACTTCAGGCGCAGCACCAGAAATAAACTTCTCATCAACTTACTGAAGGTATCACTAACAACACACTGACTCATTAGTCACACGTCACACTCGACAATAACAAGATACCATATTTATCTCATAGCCTTATTTTGAAGCAGTACCTACGTGTATCTTACACTGGACCGGGAGGGCCCTTAATCGCTTTAAAGAGCATTTAGTTCGAAGAAAGGTAGAAGATGCACACCGAGGGGGTAACCATTCCAGAGATTCCTTGAGATTCCCTGAGATTCCATAAAGACACACACACAAAAATGGATTTGTTTCAGAAAACAGCGGTGGGACAGAGACTTCCAAGGTTGACGCAAATTGCCAGAAGGGGTGACTTCACTTCAGGCGGGAATCTGCGCAGATTTCTTAGCGCGAGAGCTAGAAACTCTAGTCCAGCCTTAGAAAACCCACTGCTTCATAAAGCGAGCTACTTAGACTATCGTTGCCCACCGCGGTTTTCTTAAACTGGGTGACCGAAATTATTGTCAGCTTATGAAGAAGACACACGCAGCTATTGAGTGAGAGGAAAGCAATAGAAAAGCGCCAGACACTCCCTAAAAAGATAAGCCGTACAAGTTACCATAACAATTCCAGTCAAGCCCTTCCATCCACCTTTATCTACTCCTTCTCATGCCCTCCAATCTCACCAGTATTGGCAAATATTTGTAAGCTGTTCAAATACAGTGAGCTACCTAACCTCTTATACTACGAGGTGTAGCCTTAATTTTCACATTGATCAACTGGAAGTCCGCGCGGAACGTAAGGCCTAGGGGCTCAATTGGCTTCTCACGTCAAAAACGCAGGTACGGTTCTGCCGGGTGGATTTGATTTTGCCACTAAGAGGATGAAACTTATTTCAGCGCAATGGCGATCTCAAAAAGAGTTAAGAGCACTCACGGAACAAAGGGAACAAATCATTCCCTAGTGAGCCGGTAACGGAATAGCACTGTGGGATAATTTCAGGAGGATGATTTATCCCTACAATCCGAGAAGATAGTCACAGGTCAGCCTACACAATTAAAGAATTGATTTTGAAAAAAACAGGAATACAGGAAAATAGGGTAACAGATGCAAACGGTTCTAGGTTTAGGACCCAACTTGCTTGGGCGCGTACATGAGTGACTATCAGCGCAACTGCTAACATTTTTTCAGTGCGTTTCCGTATGAGATGAATTGGCAAGGCAGCGCTTGGTTGCGCGGGCACGTGTATCATGTGATGACTAGTGCTGGCGAGTGGCAGCCCCCCATCTCCTCCCATGCCAAGTTCACATCTGGCACCAAGGTGGTCGCAAACTGGCAACTACAACTGCCATGGGCACCTGTTACTCCTTCAGCTAACTTCGTACGGTCTCATGTATAATGCAGAAGGGCGACTCGAAGCAAGGGGGCGAATCCTGCCGTTCAGCAACGGTCCCGACCCCACCATGACCCGTAACATGGCTCCACTCTATGCTGTGTTTTCCACCAGAGCTCGCACCTTCTAAAATTTTATCCGATTTCAACCCTTAACATTAGAAGATTGGGGGTTTCACTTTCGCTCCTACAGGGCCACCAACATTCTAAAAGATTCGATCGGACCAGGTGGTGACACGTGCCCTCTCAGCATTAAGTTGCATTGTGAGTTGTGAACAAATAATTTATGGAACTGCCTAAGAGAACGGTTACAGACATGAATGACTAGAGAAGGGGATAAGAAAAGAGACCGGAGAATCAAGAACATCGAGAATGCCAGATGAATCTAACAAATTCTGTAAGGGAGCGTCACTCCTTCTCCAAAACCATCACACATAAGAGCCAAGCCACCTCTACGAGAGACGATTACATTCGAAAAGTTGGAGGTTGTACCTACACCCATTTAGAGTGTGGTGGGGGCTGGTTGTCTAGGACCCCCCGTATCCCTGCCATAAAACTAGCTCATCTCAGGCGGGTAAGAATAGTAAAGAACGTAATTTCAGTAAAGGTGAAATAGAATAAAAAATACTTACACTACTATCTTTGTCTCAATATCCTTCCGGAATCAGGAATAGGTACCTAGCTAGTGATTTAGGAGACTGAAATAAGTAAAAATGTGATCTTGTCTAATACGATGACTGTTAAAAGAACCAGCAAAACAATTATCATTAAAAAAGAGAGTAAATATGGGCGCTATGGCACGGTTCCTCAGATTACAGTGGATAAGGTGCTATAGTGCTACTATTGCTAAATATGGCATGAAATTATTGACTATTAAATTGGCTGGTAAAGAACTAAAGGATCGAATGAATTTGGGCGCCACTGGCTCTAGCTTCCGGCATTAAAGTAGAATAAAGATCAAAATATTCGCGAGACGTACAGAGCCAGAAAAACCGTCTCCAGGTTGTAGCAAATGTAAAAGAGAAAGATCCGGTGTAGAACTGTTTTAAGGATTAGAAAAAGTCAACGGAGCTGAAAAACCATTCGAGGAGATGTGTCGCATGTCTGAAGAGGTGGCTTAGAGAGGAAAGAGTTCACCTTGGTTACAGAAGTCGTCGGTTCGAGGCCGGTCTCATCATAGTTGCACAGGTTTTCACGGCTCGACGCAGGTGTCCATCATCTCTCGACCTTGACTTCCGGGTGCCCTCAATCCGTCATTACAGGTCATCATCATAGTTGGTAGAAAAGGGATGATGCTGTCATCCTCAGGCCTTTGCGGGACTACTCCATAGCACGCCCCGACACAGTTGCCCCTAAAAGCCATTGGAAACCAATGCATAACGATCCCTAAGTCAGCCTACGGAAAAGTGGGTCATGACCAGACTGGGATGGCATTTCCTGGACTCTCTCACTAAGTTTTTTGTTCTCAAAATCACTAAGTAATTCCGTCAAAATATATTAAAATCTTACTCACCAATTTGGGGACACAGATATAACATATTAGTCGAAGATTAAAATTACATAGAACATAATAAAATTGCAGGGTTTCTTGTTAAAATATTTTAGAACGTTTCGCAACGGCAGCTGAGCAGAGAGTCACAGGAAAAATCATCAACCGACAGGTCATCTCCACTCTCCATAAGCTAACCACAGAATCGCCACACATGGGTTCCCAACGGCCTTCTCGAAGCCGCGCGCACCGCTCTCATTCGCGCCAACCTTTAAACTTACTTACATGACGGAATTCTCGCCGAGATTGTAGTCCACCATGGACCGGGTTCTAGCCACGGTACAGCACCGCCTCCTCCAGAACCACGCATCAGCAGCAGACGCCACGCCGTCCGTCGCACTGGAATGACTCCAAGACACAGACAAGAGACACATCACCGGTCCACTAGACTAAAAAATTAAAATATGACTAAACTACTCAACAATAAAACAAAAAGACTATCACTAATCAACGAGGTCATCATCCCTGGGAACAAATGGTTTCAGGTGATCAATACCAAAAGTACCTAAGCATTTACCATTCATCGTACGAAGCTCATACTGTGTACTGGACAGCTTCCTGGAGACAACAACAGGACCAATATACTTCTCTGCAAGAGATTTCGTTATCTTGTCAGCAGCACTGCTCTTGAAAAAGCTTTTTCGGTAGACCATGTCACCAACGTTAAATTCTTTATCTTGACGTCTGAGGTTGTACCTCTTGGCCATCTGGGTCCTTGCGGCAATCACAGAGCTTCGCGCTACCTCCCAGATTCTCTTGGAACGTCCCTTGATCCAGTCAAGATATTTCTCCGGGTCGAAAGGCTCCGCTTCACCCGTCGTTACTCCACTACCAATGTCGAATGGAGTCCTGGGAACTCTTCCCATAGCCAACATCACAGGCGGTACTCCTACTGAAGAATTTTTCGAGCAATTCATAGCTTGTACTACGTAGGGTATCATCTCACACCAATCCGACTGCTTTTTGGATATTCCAATCAAGGCAGTCTTGATTCCTCGATGATATCTTTCCACCATATTCACTCGTGGTAGGTACTTAGGTACTAGGTATGACACACTACCATTACTCGTACACCAATCAGTAAATACCTTTGATTTAAATTGCGTGGCTTGATCATGGACCCATGCCTCAGGATTCCCATGCACCAAACACACGTCATTCTGTAAGACTTTTATAATAGCACTCGCAGTCGCTGTCCTTATAGGCTTCGCCACCAGGTATCTCGTCGCCTCATCGACACACGTTACCAGGTATTTAAACCCATTCTTCGAACGCACTAGAGGTCCGACGAGATCGATGTAACACACGGCGAAAACTCTCGTACTCGGAGGTCTCACCTTCATCAGTCCATAAGGTACGACTCCTGGTACCTTGCTCTTCGCGCATACTGTGCAACTCGTGACGTACCGTCTGACGTCATTGAACATACGTGGCCAATAATATCCAGCTTGTTGGATTGAAGTGAACGTTCTATTTATCCCACCATGTGCAGCATGTAGAGAGTCGTGATAAGATTCTAACACAGTCTGGCGACTTGGAGTAGGTACTACAGCACGCAAGACTTTCTCACTCATCGATCTGTCCATCACAGCTTTATACAGGACCATGTCTCTTACAGTAAAGTTGGGATAACTGCTAGGTTTACTCAGAACCTTTGTCCTTAGCTGCACATACCACGGGTCCTGAGAGTCCGCAAACTCCTCCAGAAGAACTGCACTCAGCTCCACTTCTTGCTCACTCTTGATCTCCTCCTCCTTGGGCAGCAATCTACTTAGCATATCTGGCATCACGTGATCAGTTCCTTTCCTATGTACGATACGAAGGTTGTACCCACTCAACACCACCCGCCACTTCGCCAGCCTGGGCTTGGTGTGCTGTTGCTTGAACAACCAGACGAGTGCCTGATGGTCCACCACTACAGTCGTCGGGAACGGCGATGCATGAAGGTAGGTCCTGAACTGATCCGTGGCTAGGACGAGTCCATACGCCTCCAGCTCCGTTGCTGAGTAGTTCTTCTCCGCCCCTCTGTATATATAAGAAAAGTATTCAATCACGCCTTCCGTGCTTCCTTCTACATCTCCTTCCTGGAGTAAAATTGCTCCGACTCCTCTCGCAGACGCGTCCACTTCCAGCCTCAGAGGCTTGGATAAATCCGCCAGCACGAGCACAGCATCGGATGCCATATATTCCCTCACTTTCTGCAACGCTTCTTCTTGCTCGGGCCCCCACGCAAACTTTCTACCCTGACACAGCAAGTCCTGCAGCGGTCTTAGTAGGTAAGCCAGATCCCTCACGTACTTATGATAATATCCTATGGATCCAAGTAAGGAACGAACTTCTCGCACGTTGGTTGGCCTCTTAAATTCCATTATTGCCTTAACTTTCTCTGGATTAGGTCTACAGACATCACCTTCGAGCAGATGACCCAGAACAAGCAAACTCCTAGGACAAATCCTGATCTTCTTCCAGTTGAGCTGCATGTCATGGTCCCGCAGTGTCTTCATCACCCTACCAACCAACTCCAGATGCTCGTCCAACGAACCATTACTCACGACCATAATATCATCAACATACAAGATGACGGAACCATCCGCGATGTACGCCATCAGCACTCTACGCAGCACGCTACTGAACAAACTCGTGCTGTTCCGGAATCCCATAGTCAAAATCAACGGTTTGTACGTCATCCCTGTCGGAGAAATGAACTGCAGTATGGTTTGCGCCCTCTCAGAACATCTGATCTGGTGGAAACTCTGAGCTAAGTCGATTTGAGAGCGCCACCTATTTTGCCTCAGCCCTAGGATCACATCATCTGTTCTAGGTACCCCTCCGGACATAGGCTGCACCGCTTCATTGACTTTACCATAAGAAATAACGATACGACGTTCCGCAGAAAAAGGTTTCTTTACTGTGAACGCTGGAGATGCCCACAAGCCATCACCAACAACAATCTTGCCTTCTGCCAATAACCTATCAATCTCCTTCTGAAGCAACAGCGTCTCTGGTGCACCTAGATTATAAGGTCTACAGTGTACTGGAGCCTGCCCATCCTTGACATAAATTTCTGCTTCATATCCCTTGCATATACCTGGAGAATCCTTGAACATCTCGAACCATTTCTGGAGAAAGCTGTTAATCTTTTCGGCGTCACCATGCGCGACGTTTGGATGATCAAAGGTCTGAGGACGCCACTGCTGCTCCTTAAACCCTTCTCCCCACGCTTCATGCGCCAATTCGAACTCCTTTTCCCCGTCTTCTATGTACTCAGGTCCTAGAATTTCTCCATCAGGTAGCTCTATTGCCTCGATGTTACCCACGCAGTTAACTACAACAGGATCCTTAATAACGTTGGCTCGCACCAGTTGCAACGTCTCGGGCCCTAGCACGTCCGTCAAGGTAAGCGTACCAGCCTCGTAGTTTAGGATCGCCTTAGCCGCTTGCAGCAAATCACCGCCTAGAATCAACGGAGTGGACAAATTCTTAGCTAACAGACATTCAACAACAAACACCTTTGAACCCAGCTGGAGTTTCACGTTCGCAATGCCGCAGATGTCAAGCTTGGTGTTGTTCGCCGCACGCCCCGAAAGCATCGCTGGCCGCACCCAACACCCCTTCACCTTCAGCATCTCCCACATGAATGAACCCGCCAAACACCGCGACGCTCCTGAGTCCACCAACGCCATGACGATGTCATCCCCTATGATGACCTGGACGTAAGGCCGCTCATCAAGTCCTGCGCGTCCTGTATGCGTTGACACAGTCACCTCTTCATTGATCGTAACGACTTCTTCACTAACCAGGAGTTCAGCTCCTCGCTCCGGCCCTGGTGTTACGGACGAGGACTCTAGTTTTCCGACATTTTCTTCATCACCGCTTCGACGACACGCTGAACCAGCCTCTCTTCTCGTTCCGCATCAGCCGAGCACTTTGGACAATTGGACTGGACGTACCCTTCCTTGCCGCACCCTGCGCAGACTACTCTTCTGACCTTGCCGCAGTTGGCTGCACGGTGTCCGAGCTCCTTACAGTTGTGGCACACCATGTATTCGTCCGGATTGCGCACCGCTGATACCTCCATCTCATCATGAACCTCAATCTCGTTGACGTTAGGCCTGCGCGCTGCTGTCGTCCGCTGTGGAGCACTCGCACCCACCTTAGGTCTCTGGTCACCCCACTGGATGGCATCTGCCCGCTTGGCTGCCGCCTCCAAGTCACCGAAGGTACTAAATTTCACCGTAGAAGTTGACAATAATATTTTGTATGTCTTGGACATGTTCTTCATGACTATTCTTTTTAATTCCGCCAATTCCATTGGTTCCATTAGCATCTGGTTTTGAGCTCTTAAATTGTTGATATATTCTACTAACTTTTCGTTTTGAGACATTTTATAGGTGGTTAGATGATCTCTCAACTCATCGTCCTGCTCCCTGGATGAGAAAGCCTCCTTCAACTCCTTCCTGAATTGGTCCCAGGTTGCGATTTGTCCGGCATGACCCTCGTACCAGTTTAGTGCTCTACCTGTCAGAAGTCGAGCAACCACGTTTATCTTCTTCTTCTCGGTGAACTCGTAGTCCTCCATGACCACTTCTACACCTGTTAAAAATTTAGACACCGATCCTCCCTTCTCAGGGTCAAAACTTAGATCTTGAATTTTACAACTCTTAATAAATGACACCATAGATGATGACCTTGACTGACTATTGCCACTACCTGACGTAGATGACCCATCATTGCTGGAGTTCGCGGCCAAAGCGCGATTAACCACGGTGGTGAGGCGCACCACCTCCTCCAGAAATGACTGGTCACTAAAATTAGCACGGGTTTTTGGGGGTATGTCATTCTCATCAAATCCACTAAAACTATCCAAGATATCATCATCATCATTCGCATTGGTATTATTTCCATTCGCATTGTTTACATTATCATTGCTGTTGGACCGTGAATTGTCTCTTGTGTGTGACTCAGAGTCATTAGATTCGTTACTTACGGGTTTCTCTGGATGAAGTTCTGCTACCTCTGCCAGGCATGGGATCGAACGCACCAACTCTAAGTCCTGCACTAACCTCCCCTTCAGACACTTCATCAACTGAGCTCGGGATTGTTTCGAATCAAAACGATACTCCGGATCCTTCTGAAAAACAGCACAAGATAATTTTAACAACGCCTCTTTGTTGAGCCCATTAATGTAGGCTCGTAATCCTTTTCGTGGCATCTTACTAATACTACTTCACCAAAATCTCAAAAATTGAAATTTTCTAAAACGAAATTAAACATTCAACGTAAAAACACAAAATAGACTCTCTGCTCTCAATTCATAAAATAAAAGGCCAAAAATAGGATGGCGCACCATCCCCTTCTACATCCTACAAGGATAACCTGAGCTTTTAAATTTGGGAAAACAAATGCATTGAATTACTTTACAATACTAGACTCTATAACCCATCAATGTCAAAGCTCATTAAAATGGAAAATCCAGCAAATAAAGCATTCGGGATTCATGAATAATCATGACTAACGCTTCTAAGTCTGTTGAAGCAATTGAACAGTAAGTAGAAAGCTGAAAAACTGAAACCTAAAATACCTATCTATCAAGAACGAAAAAGTCATTAAAGAACAAGCCTGGTCAGATCTCCAACAGCTTCTTCAATAAATCCTTCATCGACCTTGACCTCAAGAAATTAATTTGAAAACCAGCATAAACTTGATAAAAATAAATTAAGGAAAACTAATTAAAGCCACACGACTTCATCTGTGCGAACTCACGCACGAAGTTATCAAGCACCTACCTGCTTACACTTGAATCAGACCAACTAGGTCCCTATTCCATCATCAAGAAGGATAAAGAGACAAACTACTAAGAATTTACTGAAATTTACTGAAGTTAAGAAAACTTTACTGTTGCCTCACGATCGGGCGCTAAAAGTTGTACCTACACCCATTTAGAGTGTGGTGGGGGCTGGTTGTCTAGGACCCCCCGTATCCCTGCCATAAAACTAGCTCATCTCAGGCGGGTAAGAATAGTAAAGAACGTAATTTCAGTAAAGGTGAAATAGAATAAAAAATACTTACACTACTATCTTTGTCTCAATATCCTTCCGGAATCAGGAATAGGTACCTAGCTAGTGATTTAGGAGACTGAAATAAGTAAAAATGTGATCTTGTCTAATACGATGACTGTTAAAAGAACCAGCAAAACAATTATCATTAAAAAAGAGAGTAAATATGGGCGCTATGGCACGGTTCCTCAGATTACAGTGGATAAGGTGCTATAGTGCTACTATTGCTAAATATGGCATGAAATTATTGACTATTAAATTGGCTGGTAAAGAACTAAAGGATCGAATGAATTTGGGCGCCACTGGCTCTAGCTTCCGGCATTAAAGTAGAATAAAGATCAAAATATTCGCGAGACGTACAGAGCCAGAAAAACCGTCTCCAGGTTGTAGCAAATGTAAAAGAGAAAGATCCGGTGTAGAACTGTTTTAAGGATTAGAAAAAGTCAACGGAGCTGAAAAACCATTCGAGGAGATGTGTCGCATGTCTGAAGAGGTGGCTTAGAGAGGAAAGAGTTCACCTTGGTTACAGAAGTCGTCGGTTCGAGGCCGGTCTCATCATAGTTGCACAGGTTTTCACGGCTCGACGCAGGTGTCCATCATCTCTCGACCTTGACTTCCGGGTGCCCTCAATCCGTCATTACAGGTCATCATCATAGTTGGTAGAAAAGGGATGATGCTGTCATCCTCAGGCCTTTGCGGGACTACTCCATAGCACGCCCCGACACAGTTGCCCCTAAAAGCCATTGGAAACCAATGCATAACGATCCCTAAGTCAGCCTACGGAAAAGTGGGTCATGACCAGACTGGGATGGCATTTCCTGGACTCTCTCACTAAGTTTTTTGTTCTCAAAATCACTAAGTAATTCCGTCAAAATATATTAAAATCTTACTCACCAATTTGGGGACACAGATATAACATATTAGTCGAAGATTAAAATTACATAGAACATAATAAAATTGCAGGGTTTCTTGTTAAAATATTTTAGAACGTTTCGCAACGGCAGCTGAGCAGAGAGTCACAGGAAAAATCATCAACCGACAGGTCATCTCCACTCTCCATAAGCTAACCACAGAATCGCCACACATGGGTTCCCAACGGCCTTCTCGAAGCCGCGCGCACCGCTCTCATTCGCGCCAACCTTTAAACTTACTTACATGACGGAATTCTCGCCGAGATTGTAGTCCACCATGGACCGGGTTCTAGCCACGGTACAAGGTATAGCGGTATAGCTTCCCCAAAGAAATCTATAACCGAAGTATAAAACTATGAAGAAATTTTTCGAAACTGAGATAACTGATACGACACAGTGGTAGTATTTCTTCAAAATCTACCAAATCTATACCTTTTCCTACCTTGGAAAAAGAGGGAGTTCCCCCAAGTCCCAAGTTCTCCCTAAAAATTAGAAGAAAAAATAGATAAAAAACCACTTAAACGAATTTAAAAAATTAGGGTTCGCCATCCAGAAAAATGCCATGTATCGTCATTCGCCCATTTTAATTTTTACCCCCCCACCCCCACCCCCCAAAAGGGGACACACGGAATCAGATGTATGACCTATAGGGGTCTCTCTGGAATGTGATCCCTTCTCACTGAACATCATCCCCAAAAGGTGTCGTAAATGCAGTTCCTTAAACTGCCGCTGAGGGGGCACTACAAGAATTCCATGGGGTAGGGACAGCCACCCAGAAATCTCAAAATAACCTGCAGCGGATTCCACGAAGGTTGATGAGAGCGAGAGGGAAACCTGCCACACAAAGCGGGACTCAGGTACATCGCAGCCCCCCTGGGCCCCTTCGAGCCCTTCCTAATGACACAATGGACCTGCCGTAAACAACCTGCCATAACCCTCCAATATCCAGTCCTCACAGCTGTGTGCGCTATGAGCTGGACCTCCTTGCCTCTGAAATACAACTACAGCAGCTTCAGTTCATAACGAACGACAGATGAATCAAATTAATGAGCACTGATCTGGATCACCGAATGTCGGTTATCTGTATTGGCCCAGATATGGCCGGCTGGCAGCTTGAGTTTTATCACTTCGACAAAATGAATAGAAAAGGACATACCAACTTGCCCTCGATTGTCTGATACTTCCTAGAAATTATTTCAGAAAAAAAAAATGGCCTTCTGGAATACCTACTTAGACCTAAGGCTGGTTTCATGGGTTAGCGCCAATCCAACCTCTCAGCCGTCTGCTCAGTAAACCTACTTATAAACAAGGAACTTGTGCTTTGCATGTATGTAAAAAATCTTACCTGAACGATGAGTCGCCTCGACCTGGAGAATAAAGAAAAGACATTTTTTAAAAAAGGAAAAACAGTTCTTTTCTTTATCAATTCGGTGATAAGAGACAAGGTGCTACTCGGTCATAGGTCACTAATATACGAGCCAACTCGTGCCTACTTGATCACTAAATGACCAATTTAAACGAAAATTAGATTCCTAATTTCTACCGAGAAACAGATAACAAAAAATTGGAAGTTTTGGTCCGCCATAAACCAAGTGGTAGGTAGGTACGTAAGGTCAATATCCTATAAAAAGGAAACTTACTCAGACTCTCGCGGCGAGGTGTGGAAGAGGCAGAGTCTGCTGACCATGATAATTTCCTACTTGGTACTGTTACTGTAGGCGTGTTGCACAGTGTGAGCTCAGCAAATGGAGAGAGTCCACTGCCATTATCCATCCTGAAATAACACAATACGTTCATGTACCTACGACTTTCTTGGGGCAAAACCAGTTGACCTGTGAGACCTATAGAGCGCAACAGAATAACGGGCGTAGGACGTCGGACAGACATTTTATAAGCTAGGTTCTTATTAAGTGGTCTCGGGGTCCGCGCCGATGCGGAAGACGCTCAGACGCTCTGATTAGAGAACTTAGGTAAGAAACCAACATCACGCTATCTCCGAACAGTCTGGGTCTCACTTAGTGCCCGGAGATAATCCAACCAAGCTTATGAGTACCCTGTTTTTTAACGGAAGAGTGCAGGTACCTATGTAACAGAGTGGTTACGAGAGGCCATGTGTATCAGTGGGGTCCTTACAATAACTTACCTACAACACTGAAAAGGTCACTACCAACTTAGCCGTCTACGGCGAACACGAACTAAATTTTCTTTCATTTAGAATTTAGAGCCAAAAAACCCCAAGGCGGCTACTATGCCTGACGAAGCTTGTTGTTTATGCAATCTTGAAAATAACTAGCACCTACAGGCCTTCTGCAAAAGAAATGAAATAACTATAGAGTGAGCTAAATATACCTGGCAATTCGCTCTGCCACACACTCACAGATGCAGCACCAAAATCATTAAAAGCACCCCGAAATTACTTCCCGGCCATTCATCTCTACTCGGCCGTTGACGTCGTAAAAAAAAATAAAAACACTTTATTCGATGAATGTTGGTACGCTGCAATTTTTAGCGCCAATTTCATAAATTTAAAATTCTTATTGTGTTATTAGAAAAAATTATGTGGTTAAAAAACAAACATAAATAATATTACATTTTTTAGTTATTTCTTTGTGAAAATAATAATATAATGGATAACTTAAATTATTAATTTACGGTGCCTACATGGTCATTGGAGGTTACTAAGCCGCTGCTCTAAAAGCTAAACATAGTGTGTTACAGATATTGTGTTAGATATTTTTTGCGCACACTGAATTGCTGACTTATAAGGGCTGCCATTACGATTTTACAATTTTACCTGACTCAAGGCCCCTACTAGTACCAACTAAATAGTTTTATGGTAGAACTTCTAGGTTTCACAATAACGACAAAACCCCAAACAAGCTAAAATGTTTATTTTTGCAAAAGGGGCTTTTGAACATTTCTACCTACTTATATATAACTACAGATCACTCTGGTCGTCGAGTGGGTAGAAGGTGTCAGACCAAAGAGCCATACAAAGTCAGAGAATTCTCCTACCTAATCCTACACGCTGAAGCTGAAGTAAGAATACACAAAAGACAGAGCCTGCGAGAAACTAAATAAGCTCTGCCTCACTTAACCATCATTTTGGGCCTTTTTCAAAATATTCATGCTGCACTTTCTCATAAAAATGAATGAGGT
This sequence comes from Mesopsocus fuscifrons, assembly GCA_950004255.1. Lineage (NCBI taxonomy): Eukaryota > Metazoa > Arthropoda > Insecta > Psocodea > Mesopsocidae > Mesopsocus > Mesopsocus fuscifrons. The sequence continues at coordinate 11,697,161 of OX465373.1, read as the reverse complement.
TGGGGTAGTTGCTGACCGCCTCGGCCAGTCGAGAGTCGGGAAGGTTGGTCGTGAGGATAGCGAACAGGTGACCAAAAAGTAACGCGTCTACTTCCGTGGGTTTCCCTCCAAAGAACCACGGGTTGTCCCCCAAGTAGTCCGAAAACGTCCTCAAACAGCGATTGACATCTTTGTAAACCTGGAAATGGAAATAATTAATTTGTTATTAGTTACATTAAATACTTACAACTACCTACTTACTACAGCAACTACTACTACAGACCACCCCATTCCTAAATGAACGCAACACTTCCGATCACAGAAAATAATAGGAGCAGCATTGAGTAATAAATAAATGAAGATCTAGTTCATGAAAGAAAGGAAACCCCAAGAAGGCGTCAGTAGGACCCTTAAGTGGACCTGCGACTTCAGAGTGGCATCTATAGTCTGTTGATGGAATATTATTTGGTATTAAGTTTCCATCTTTTTAACATCACGACATATATCTTGATATCGTTCGAAATTTTTGGTAATACGAGTGCGAAGTCATTAAATCTATAAACTGTTATTACTTACATCTTCTATTGATTTTTTATTCCACTGGAACACAGCTAGCTCTGCGAGAACCTCCTGCTTTTTTCTCCAAGGCAGAATGTGATTCAAAGGAAATGGATAGACGGACCCATAGCGTTTTTTCGTTACAGTCTGGTATGTCAACTCATGGGCCCAGCAAAGATACAGTTCTGCCAGTACCAATGTCTTAATTGGAGACAAATACGTCCTCATGTCAGGTCGTTCTTTTTCCTCTTCTAAATGCTAATAAAAAGAAAGAAAAAAAACATGAAATTAACTGTGAAGAGAAAGAATGGCTCAGGGGTTTAGTGATTAGATGGCAAAAGTTACAATTTACAGAAAGGAGTGGAAAAAGGATACTGCACCTGACAAAAGTAGGTCTGTAGTCTGTACCTATATTCTTGATTCCTATTTCCAGGGATTCCTTCTTTAATCTTTTTTAGGGATCTAGCATCCACAACGTTGGAACAAGTGATGGTTAACGAAAGATTCGCGACCCACGGCTCTTCCACTTATCGCTTGTCCGTGCCTAATTGGGTTCTGCAGACTTCGGTTTTATTTGCTAGGAAACCAACAAATACATACATCACTAATGCCTCGCCCTTTTTCTTTAAAAAACGCCGCAATCCGTTCAAGATCTGTTAAGAGGAAGGATCCACAAGCCACGAGGGGTACTTTATTCGAGGGGGACATGAACTCCGCATTTGCACGCTGTTCGATGTGATACTCAATCCCAGCCATCTTGAAGAATGTTTCCACAGCTCGACAGTTTGCGCTTTCATGGAGAAGAATTTGCCGATCCTGGTGCGGAGTGAACATAATTATTTCCTCAGGCCATGGCTCTGGTCCTTCATTCCCAATAAAAAAGAAAACAGAGTTTCAAATATAGAAATGATCAATACTGTAAGAGATGAAGTTTACCTACTCCTAACATGAAGATAAATAATTTACCAGCAAGATCAGCGGCCAGGTAGTCACTTAGCAACACCGACGGCATTTTCCAAATAGTATTAAACTTTTTGTTACCGAAATAAATTGCAAAACATGGAAATGAATTTAAAAATCCATCTTCGTCGCCCATTGAGGAAATTACGAAAAGTAAACAAATACACAAAAATATCCATGGCCACAGAGAACATATTTTCTAGTCCCACGACGTTTCGGCGCAAATATTTAAAGGATCATAAAATCAACTTCCCTTTTTGCCCTTCTTTCAAATATTGTACTTGTGCCTAAAGACATAAGCTTCGGCTTTAGATATTATTGAAGGAATGAATTAATGACCTCAATGGCCACCGGGTGGTTGCCACCACCCTCGGAAGAGCTCGGGTTTTTGCCAGCTTTTCATTAGCTTACCTAGCTTAAATTTTATTTCTGGCCCTTTGCAGCACAAAGAGGAACTTCTCTTTAAAGTGGCCATTAACTGGTTCCTTTAACAATAGATATACTTAACTACGTAACTTGCCATGCTTTACCTACCAACCTGTTTCTACCTATTTAAGCACCTGCAGAGAGGGCAATTACTATCGGGCTACCACTTGATTGTTTGTGGCATAAATCTTCATTTTGTTTCCGCATAAGGCTGCCCGTTCGAATCGCGGCGAAACGAAGGAAAGGGAAACAAAACGTAAGATATTCCATAAGCCTTTGCGGTCCGAGGCGAGCCCTATCTTATTGTTCTGCCTAATGGACGGACAACCTAATATTTCAGATCTCATGTCACAGAGGGCAATAGGCACCTAATTAGAGTAGGTAGTACAGTGAAAATCAGAAAAATGGTGCCCCTGCTACACTATCTTTAACGCGAGATAGGATAGGTAAGTAACTATCTATATCTCATATGAACGAGGCGAACATATGGTTACCTTTTACCTGCGGTAAGTAAGGTTGCCACTACAAGCTATTTGATGGAAGGTAAAAAATAACAACACGACTTACTGGCAGGTTCATTCATATTTCCAACATTCACGCAAAATTTTGTACAAATACAAAAAAGTGTAAAAATCCTGCTCACAAAATAGACCTTTTAACAGTGAAGTTCCAATTGGCGCTACACAGATTGTTAACAAACGAAAAACTAGTACCTACTTATAACAAAGTTGAAAATGTGAAGGTACCTAACTTAAAACGCCGAGTATGACGATGACTGATGAGGTCAAATCCCTTTTGAGGAACAGGGTGAAGGAATGCCAGCGGTGTTGATAGAGAGCAAAAATATCAAACCCGTTAGGGCTGTCAGCTAAGCTCAATTAACCAATAAGTACGTAACTTCAATAAATAAATTAGTACGACATTTGCAACACACGAGCTTATCGTGTCACACAATCACAGCTTCATTGACGACGGTTCGTAATATCATCAGATAATATATAATTGGGAATGACCTCTTCTGCAATAAACAAGTAAATCCGTAGATTCTGGTAAAACAAATAGATCGTACATGCATAACATAAAACTAAGTTTTTCAACAGTCTACTTTTCCTATAATATAACTTACTTAAAACTACGTTCACTAAAACTACTGTACAATGTGGCTACCGGCCAGAGAAAATCTAGTGGTATTTCGGTACGATAAGCCGTAAGGTAATGTATGGAGTCGATGAGCGTCCTTCATTGGAGGAAGATGACATGCGCGTCAACCTTCACCTTCTACAAGGAACAATTCTTTTTTTCCTTTTCCATCTGAAATCACAGTTGTTATTCGAAATGGCTCCATTCAACCGGGTAGCAAAAATTCAGCGAAACACCCCAGTGGCTGGGTAGGTACGTACCTACAGGCAATAATTATGTAACAATCAAATTAAAACTGGGACACTAAAAGAAATAAAACAGTTCACAATAAAATAATTAAAACAATCAGTAAAATATGAGATGGAATTCTTTAACTACTATTGGCACATTCTATGTTGCGAAGTATTAGAGAACACTGTTGCGAATGAGCATTAGGAGCCAACGGAGGCACCGCAACAGGATCCCCTTGAACCACTCCTATCTCGATTTTACCTCTCGATCCTTTACCCACTGTTCAGACATGGAACAAAAGATAACGATTTAAGGGACTAATGCAGTTCCGGTCCCAGCGCCTAGAACCGGACGTGAACTTACAAAGAAAAAGCCCCAGCAACCAGTAAGTCGAGGCGAGGTTGGCAGTCGTACACATCTTTGAAACTGTGCAAAAGCATAGCCTTAGTTACACAATGAGCATCTGAGAACATGGTCGACGTCTCACCCAATTAAAGAGCATTACGTCGACAATTATACTCATATGTCATTTTAGAACTCGAACTTAACGGGCGGTACGTGCAAGGGCAACCACTCTTTCCATATTTCTGGCACTCACTACCTAAAAAACAAGGAATAAACGTTTGCTCTGTGCCAATATGTTTATCGTCTTTAGGATGCTTGATGCTTTAACTTTTGTAGGAAACTCAAACAGAGAAAGGACGGTAAAACTTCCAGTAGCCTCCAGTGGAGAACCAAATACCACCTTGTCACAGATGTTTGTTTTCAGTTTCCCACTAAGTATCCTCAAGGACAACTGAAGAACAACTTATAAATGTGTCGCAGATACAAATTATTAACTTTCCCTTTGGTGGTAGTTCTCGTGGGCGGCAAGAGTGGTTTCTCTTTCATAGCCAAAAACGTCATTTGTTCACAACAACCAGACCTGCCTTCCAAGCTTACAACAGAATGAGAAAACCCAGAAGCAAGGTACGAGAATCATATAGGAGTATTTTGAAGGCACTACTACAGCATCATAGGAAGTATACAGGTAAAATTTAAATGGCCGTTACAAACAGCCAAAACCTGCACTTCTCCCTGATTTTAGTAAAGCCTGCCAGAGGTATTCCATTATGATGACGTATCAAAAGTTTGTGATAACAATGATTTCCTCCTAAAAGAGACTTCATTTATCAAAGATAAGCAACACAAAAAGTGCTGTAAACTAGAACCCGTTACCGACATACAAGTTCAAGGAAATATATTTTAATTCACAAATTTCGAAGTCAATCGTGAGATTTGCCTAGGCATGGTAGAAACGGGTCTTAAGCAGGCAATAAACCCTTTTGTAGGAAATCATTTGTTACACCTCGAAAATTGCACTAAGTACTTATTCTCTAGCGGGCCCATCAAGCAAAAGACTTTTAACGAGATGATAAGCAAAGCGTAGAGACATAGAAACAGCGTGAAAGGCGTGAAGGCGTGCTTTGCAGGTAGTGACGAGTGTGCGACAGGAGACTGACTAGCTTGCGTTGTTGTAGAGATTGCTTACCCGACAGGCTACAGCAGCCACGAGGGCTGCCCCACGCCCGCTGCCGTCTTCCGACAGCATTAGATCAAACTGAAAGGAAACAAAAAAACATTAAGCATCGTTCAGACTTTTCCCACTGCCCACAGGAAAGCTGGCAGTTTTTATCATGTTCTAAATTTCTGGACACCAAAGGATGGTTATGTTCTGAAATATAATTTTTCTTTTTAACGCCATAAATTATGAGGCTATGTTGTGATTTCACGATCGGTTAATTTTGGACAATTTCTTTGTTGACGAAAATCACTCGATCGTAAATTCTCAACATAGCCTCATAATTTACGAAGTTAAAAAGACATAATAAATTTCAGAGCATTTACCTATATATCCAATAGTTTCCTCATAAAGTGTGAAAAAAAACGTAAAGGAACACGATTGTGTGGTCGCTCTTAATTACATCGCCTTGCGTAAACTGTGTAAACAGGCATTCGTTACATAAGTAGGATCAATAATAAACAATAAAAAACAAGATTACTAACTTATGGTTGGATCAGAAACTGCTAATTTTATAATACGTACTTCTCCTTTTGTGACCAGCTCAGAAATTTTTGTCTTCATGAGGTCATGGAAGTGAGGATGGAAGCGGTAGACAGAGCCGTCAACGCCAACTGTAATGCGGGGCAGCGCCATGCGGTCAATTAGGCACGCAATTCCTGCAGAGACAATGTGGGCGGCGCGCCGCGAGACGCACGCGCACACGTACCGTATGTTTGCACAATCCTCGTCGGTCGCATGGCCCAGTCCCAACTCGTTCATCACGAGTCGGCAGTTGTCAAAGTCGCCCGGCTTGTCCCTGAAACGCAGTAAAATAGGATAAGACACGTCATATACTAATTCGCTTTTTTCAATTGGTTTGATAAATCTGAAAGCAAAACGTGTACTAGAACCTAATTAGATATACAAAGGTTCAGTATAATAAATCTAATAACATAGCAATTCATATTATAATAAATAATAAAGTGTCTGACAGTAGTTGAACTTGACTTTCTTGAAACAAGCCGATTTTTCAGTCTCGGCCGTAACTGTTGCAAATGGGAGATTTACTTAAAAATTCGAGTTTCTGCAAAATCACTTCTTTTTTAGCAGCACAAAAAAGATATAAATCTTTGTCATTATACCAGTAACAACTATTCCTGCAGCGTCATCACTTATGTTTTTACCCTCAGCAGTTGAAATCTGAACGGTGGAGATATTCTGTTGTTAAAAACTTACGCCTCAATCTCGGAGACATATTTGGTGAGGAACTTATGGCGCGTGAAGAGGTCCTCGGAGCCCGTCCCATTGAACAACAGCCCGTTTTTCGTAAGCCTCTCCAGAACCAACCGCACGATCTCTCCCATGTACATTCCAGAGATCATTTTCTCGAATCTGCGACAGAGTGTGGAGAACTTCAAAATTCAACACAGCACCTCCAACAGTGAACAAAGGATTATTGAGAAGTTCTTGTAAACTTTCCCTCTTGAGACCTACCACTGTATACTATATCCCATCTGACTTTTACTGTAGGAAGGTAGCTCCGAATTACAGTAACAACTAACCTCTGTTTGCCAGGATTGATCGACTTCTCATCGATGAAACGGTCATAGGACGTGCGAATGAAGTCCAAACTGCCGTCATCACCGAACGCACCCCACTCCGTGTTGACGATCACGTGCTGCTTGTCCCGCACCCCGTCAAACGTGCCCACTTCCTCGGTGCGCTCCACGTAACACGCGTTACTTCCGGTCCCTAACATCATCAACAATTATTATTATACAAGCATTCACCATCAACTTTTTGACTAAACTAGAAAGTATCCTAGAGTGTACCAGGGGTCGTATTTAGTGATCAGTCAGCGATGTCAAAGGAAATACTTACTGCAATCGTATGAAAATTCTATTTTGTGTTTCTTAAATGCCAAGATGAATTACTCAATATATGGTTGCAACAGTTTTAAATATTAACTATGTGTCGGTTTATGCATACAAACAACACTCCTTAACAGCAGCTGAGGGTGCGACAGCTAACTTGACCGCCACCGCAACCGAAGGAGTGATTACTGCGCTTAAGAGGTTATTTGTCTCTCCGTACTGCTGAATCCAAGTCAAAGGAAATTGCTTACCTCACAAAACAGTGCCTAAGCATGCTATACATAACACTCTGATACATAAAATACGTACAGTAGTTTCACCAAAAAAGTTAACAATGCACCATGCTGTGCTATCCCATCAGGGATTAATCAGATTCTAACCAGATGCCAATAGTTTAGTACTTATACGAATAAACTTTACCATGTCATACAATGACTGGTTCAGCTAATGACTGATGAACGTTAATTGGTGACGTACCGACAATGAGCCCGATGCGGCAGTTGTGGTTCTTCCAAGCACAAGACATGAGGGTCCCAGTGGTGTCGTTCAGAATCGCGCAAACATCAATTTGGACATCCTGTTAGGGCATATGAGTTGCAACATTAGTGTGAGATCCCATGTTAGTAATGATGATAGTGGGGATACCTAAGGACCCCAAGTTAAGTTCATTCTCGGGATTTCCTAGCTTTTGAAGAGCTAATTTTCAAAATTAAACTCCGCCGCTATCCCACCAGTATGCGCTTGTCCTTATTAATGCCAGCAACAGCAAGGAAGTTACGGATAGTGAAAGTAGTTAAAAAGAAAAAGAGGAGGAAAAAGTTGCCAAGAGGCTTGATTGAGTACTTGAGTCCAGCTGACAACTCTTTGGGGGTAAACTGTTGTAACTGTTGCACGACACCCGAAGTTAACAACCTTCCAATAGAGAAGTTACGTTTTAGTATGTATTGTTAGGTTATTGTCTGTATTAGTTTTGCTGTCCAAAGACATTACCACATGTGCAATGATAAACCCCTAATAAATTAATGCAACCAAAATGAACCTATCTTTGTTTCAACTTCACTTTGGTAAGGACTGATTAGAGCAGTGGTACTCAAACTTTCCCTCATCCGGGCCACAAAACCTGCGTAACCTATATATGCAGGTAGGTTTTAGGTAACAAGAGTTAAGAATTTAATAAGGTAAATTAGAAATCAAACGAGAAATTACTGGGACTCCTGAAATTACCCCAGACGTTTGACGATTTTTAGCACCTTTCGCTGAAATTTTTGTTTCATTCAGTAGATTTTAATTTCGGTCTGAAAGCTGGAAGTCGCATCGCTAGGTTAGAGGGTCAATTCCCATATTTGGCTGTTTCACTAATTAGTGTCAAAGCAAAAATAATGTATAACTTCAACAGCCTCAAACGTAGAGCTACCCATTTTGGATATATTCTCCGAAATTATCTTCCAACTACAATCATGAATCAAAAATAGAAGGCTAAGGAGACTCGATGGGTTTCTAGCAGTGGTTCTGTTCGGTGTGGAAGTTGATGCGACAGGGGCAAAGTCTCTCGTCTGGCAGTGAATCAAGCGGCGTCACAGGGGAATCAGAAGGGGTCAGCCCTGTTGTTTGTTTACAGGAGTAGGGTCGAAGTCGACGACATGACGACAGCAGTATGACCTTTGCCCGGTCAGGAAGGCTGAGTGTTTTGATTGCTAACCTTTCCTTCCACGCCAAATCCTGCGGCCACCGAAGGGTTACTCACGACTGGCGGAAAATTCTAGGAAATGACTGATTCCATGGACTAGTAAACTGGTTAGGAGGAACTATGATGCACATATTAGCTACCCCACATGAGATTAAGAGGTAAAATGGATCCATCTGAAATATATCCCACCGGACACACCTCTTGGTGCATCATCGACATCGTGCATTAGGGCATGCCATAGCCCACTGGAACTGCAACTCACCAAGAATAAGCCCAATACGGCAGGTGGGATCAAGATATGCGCCATACATAAGGGTGCCCGTGCTGTCATTCAGCGACCCCTTTAGCTCTAATTGAAGATCCTAAAAAACAACCTCTCACAAAGTCACTACAAAGGCGACAAAACTGAAACTAGGTTTCCACTCAAAACCTCTATGTTTCTACTAAATATTGGGTTCGAAGTATTAAAAAGTAGTAGCGAACTTTTCTGATTTCAGAAAAGGGAACGCATGAAATTCACATTCACCTGTGCCAGTATGTACGTACCTACCGTTTTTTAGATTTCGCTCCATATTTGCTATTTTCACATTTTACGGGTGTAATACTGTCGAATAATAGTAGCAATGATAACAAGCAATATTGCATTCTAAGTTCATGTAAAGGAAAGTTACAAGAGCTAGAGATAAAAAACTGAAGTGTCTGATGCCTTTAGGCCCATTCATACCGATAGCTAATAAGAACAACAAGACACTCTTGGTAATGAATGAATAGCAGAAGTTGGGCTCAGCCCTCCCTACACACAGAAAATTAGTCAGTTCCGGGATTCGAATCCGAGATCTACACCTAGTCCACCCTACGGAAGGACTCGCGAAAGAATTAACTTACGTTGCGACGCTTGAGCGCCTCTTTGAGCAGCCGCACTACATCTTCGCCGATGACGCCACTGCAGTTGAAGCCCTTAGTCCAGCACTCCAGCAGACCCGTGGTGAGCGCCTTCTGCCGTAGCGGGAAACTGAAGGTGAAGCCCAAAGGTAGCCGCTCAGCAGCCACGTCGTGCTCCCTCATGAAGTTAGCCAGACACTCCGCAATATGATCAAACAGCTGAAAACAGAGGAGGGTATTTGAAGGGGGAAACATTTCCCTCCCGTCCCCCAATCCGTCCCCAATCACAGAAAAACCGGCATTGGTCAGAACAATTTGCTCATAATGAGTAAGTAACGGTAACCTAAATTTTTTTCAGGGAAACTATAGGATTTTTTTTAAATGTAAGTTTGGCGCTTTTAGAGCAAATTTTGAATCGTTCCAAAAACAGTGCTAGCAGTTACCTACATTACGGGAAACTGCACATGCCAAATTCGCCGAAATTCGGTTGAACGATACGACGAAATCCAAAATCTCTAAAAAATCAAATCGACAAAATAACATTCAGCTTATTTATTTCATACAAGCAGAGAAAGTAAAAAAGTCGGGATCTCACAGCGGATGATGTGTTAATTTAAAGTGGTAGTAAACCGTTCACAGGAAATCCGCTTCAAACCGGTTAAAGACTAATAAATAAATAATGTCAACACTGCCTACTCTATAAAGATCAAAGGTCCCTCATTCAACGTTTGATTGGAACCCCTGCATGCTCTCTTTTTTTGGGCTCAGACTTCTCACACAACCTAAAGGGTTATCAGCAACAGCAGCCGGCTCTAAGAGACAGAGATAACGGCAGCTTTGGGGCAAAGCAACTTCAAAATGAATAGGCCGAAACAGACGGGTATGACGCAATAATCCCCATCTTTAGGGACGATTTGCATGCGCTCGGTAGGTTGGCAACACCTAACCTAGTGTGGGAGAAATCGATTATGTCACCCTTTATATGGTGGCACACGTAAGTGTTTGAGGCCACGTAAGGCTTAAGTAGTACAACGAAAAAAAAAAAAGGCTGAATATCCACGTAACGTGAAATGGGCCCTAACTGATCAGATTTTTACGGGAAAGCCACTACTGGGATATGCTGTGGGGTCATTTAAATAGGGTTTTTTGTTGTTGACAGTACTCTTCTTTTTGCACTTTGTTTAGATTCCGCAAGTTCCGTGAGTCGATACTTTGGGTTTGGGTTCGAAGGTTTTCTGACTTGGGGATCGATTCCATATTTAAATTTAGCTGATGATCGTCGAACTAAACCGAAGTTTTGCTTCTTCTTAACAAGCAACAGGTTCGACCTCCGTTCCCGTTTTTGACAAGCACAGTATGTACTGACCTTGTCTCCGGAACCCAGCATGATTGCCTCAGGCACAGCGTAGATCTTGGACTGCATGTCGAAGTGGTTGGGCCCCAAATGGATAATGAGGACCCGGAAGTTGGTCCCACCCAGGTCCAGCGCTAGGAACTTCCCCTTTTCTGAAAAAGCCAGGACTAAATTAACACCTTATCGACAATTTTAAGTACGTATCTTTAACCAACTGTAGGGGTTGACAGGGGAGTTTACTTTCCTTTAGACCCACTCCCTACTTAATTCCTAATTGATACCTCTTATACAGTAAGAAGGTTCCGGGGTCACATACCAGTGAAAAATTGGAAATAGCTTGCGCCGAGTCAGCGGACCTTATCAGTAGGTACAATACAATACGTAGGTACAGATACAATACAGCGTGGCTCATATCAGATATTGTAGCTTTTGAGCTTATTGAGAAGCCACCCGCTCGTTTAGTTACTTTGCGCAGTAAATATCAATTAACGATCAATCAAGAACTGCATGCACCAATAATTTTTCAATTGGCCGGCCTTGAGCTACTAATAAATCACTAGTGAGGAGGCTCATATTTCAGCACTGCAGCCTGCAGCCTCCACAAGCCTCTCCAAACAACTTCAAAACAAACTGTGGAGAAAATTTATGGAATATTCTACTGTGGAACACACGTGACGTCCATTAGTGTCAGCCCAACAGCACTAAATCAATAATAGTAATAATTTAGGAGGTGCCGAGTGATACTTTTTTTCGACATTGACCCTCGACCTCATACTTGACATGTGAGACAAGTCTTCGTTGATAAGTATTTAGACTAAAGGAGACTCCATGGATCGGAGATGCTCAAGAGTTTCTTTGAATCCTAAGGCCAAATCTTGAGTTAAATCTGTGAGGATACCGTCCCCACCACCAGCGATACAGAAAGGCTGCCCAACTACCAATAGAAAAATATGAGATCATTTTAATTTTGGTAGGTATTACTTTGCCTAACTTACCAGCCGACTCAACATTACTAAATTGGAGGGGGCAGTTACCCTCTCAATTATCAAAACAGCAGCAGACATTGCGTATCTAACCTAACCTAACTAACAATAATTAGCAACCAGTTAGCAGTAACGTAGAGTAGTAGCACCTTCACGAGGAGCTGTATTAATTGGCAAATTCTACAAAGCTAAGCAAACGCGCAAAAGGGCAAAGTAGAATATATCACTAGTCTCCTAAACAGCTCGTGCAACTCCGTCGAACTCTGTCAATCGACGATATATATGTATCGTACAATGCAGGATCACGGCGGGTCAGGTTCAAGGCTAGGCACAGTATTGCGCAGGGTCCAGCGAAGATGGTACTCGAAGCGCACGCCGCGCGCCGGGATAATTATTTCCCGGCATGACAAAAGGAAGTTAAGTACACTGTGATGTTTTTAAAAAATGAATATTCTATCTTAATCTAAAAGTAACCATTCCATTCGCAGTTAGCATAACATGAGGTTATTCTCCGACTGCATTTATAGGGACCCCAAGTGCACACAACAATTAATCCTGTTATAAATGTCAGAAGGGCTTGTACGGAGGAAAATGCAGCCGGAGCATCGCAGGTCATGTTCAAGGCTGACTACAATCCAGGCATTCCAATAAAAAGGTTGAGGCTATTCTTAGGTTTAGGACCTGACCTGACTTATCTCACCATCAAACAGCCTATAGCCTGACCATTGGGCCAATGGCTTGGGTCCGTAGGTTCCAAGTTGTGTAATAACAGGTGGGTAGGCGCCAGCCTCAACCTGCGGCACCCAGCCTGGCTTGCCCTAGCTTCTAACTTGAGACATGCGACAGGTTTAACAACGAGCCCACATGGTGTGCACTCACGTTCACGTCTCACTAAAATTCCTTTTGACACTGTGTCAGAAAACAGCTGGCTTTATTCATAGGATTTAGCAGAGCATGAAAATAAAAACCATAATCATCGAGAGACTGACAGGCTGACCTAAATCAGAGCCAAGTCTGCAGAGGTCAATTAAGTCCAGAAATGTGAATCCGAGAACGTTTTGTGTTATTAACGCTAATTCTGACTCTGTATCGGGCAATACTGAATTAAACCATTCAGGACGCTGCCGCTGCGCTGTAGCGGCCTAGAGGCAAGTGTGCACTATTGTCAGTATATTTCCTAATTTTGAACAAGAATGCTGTATGCAGTATGCTGCATAGCTTACCCCGGTGGAGGAGATAAGCACTAAACGAACGGTGTATGTCAAAAAGCTTGGGTGCAAATCACCCTAATTGGTCAGCGCCTCCGTGTTACCAATCTTACCTCGAGCTTATTATATAAAGACACTGTGCTTCTCTCTTTTCTTTAACCGCCCAAGTGTGTCCACTATTACAGGGTATTGGGTTCCGTACCTTGGCCATTGGGTAGATCCTGAACGTAAGTGGGGAAGCACTTGACGACAGCATCCTCGTTGGAATCCTTCCCCAACCCCTTCTTCAGGTCCACCAACAGCTGCTCCTTCACTTGTAACAGATCCTCGTTGGTGAGAATCAGTTCTTGGCAAGCGTCCCGCACCTGGAACCAGACCAACATTCAACATATTATTACGAGCTATCAGAGATGAGAGTGCTATTTATTACTGCATTTCCCCAATCATCCCATTTCATTTCTTTCTTTTAAGACCTATAGGTATGTCAGGCCGCCAAGGACCTAGTATATAAAAGCGCAGCTACACCTATATAGCTATTGTGTTTTTTTTTACAGTAGGGCGTTCCACCAGAGTGGATTTTACATCTCGCCAATAATACAGTTTACAGTGCCAAGGCGATAAGAAGTTACAACAAGGTATGAACTAGTCATTTTTTTTCCACGGTTTTCCTCCTAGTCATTGCTGCATGGTGTATACGTAGCCAATTGAGAGTGGCAGGCCAGTCGACGGTCCCAAGGCCAGGTATGGCACTTCAATCCGTACTATCCTAAACCAGCACGTGGCTTGACATGCACAGCACAACTTCATTCCCCAGTGCAGCAGTTTTGCACCTTGCATCTTTCTTGTATGACAGGAGATTTTTGGTATTTCCACATTATCAGAGACCACTGACGTCAAAATAAGCTTTGCCAGGCTTGATAATTGGCTGACTCGGCTCGCATTTATGGGCGCAGGAACTCGATTTAGTTGGTTCTCAAATTCAGTGTCGACCCAACAGTTGAGTTGCTTGTACGATATATTATAAACAAAAATTCAAAGAGTTGACACTGGACAAATAAACATGTTTTGCTTGCCACAGCAGATCATAAAATGGAGATGAAGGGCAAAAATAATATGGCTCATGGTCAGAATCAATAATGGGAAAGTTTGTCGGGGCACGGAATTATCAAACTGAAGTTAAGGGCAAGAAGGCCCAGAGGTCAATGTCGATAATGGACTCAGGAAACATGTGTTCACGATCGTGTTTTAACATGTGACAGTGTCAGTCACTGCTCACTACGGGTCGCTGACTTAAAAAATAAATTTCAACTGTCATTTCATAACGCCGATTTTCTCGGAAATTTAACATGGTAAATCTGGGAGAAAATCTCCAGTTTCCTCTTAACTGGGTATGGTGGGGTAAGTAAGTAAAAGTGTATTACTTCCAAGACGTCCTCCGTTTCTGGAGGTACTGACCAGTAGTGAAAAGGAAAGAGGGTGGATGCATTTTTCATTCCCTGGCATTCCCTGCTAGGCTCCTCCAAGTGAAAACTTACTGACTCCCACCATACTCGGTTACCGGTTAAACTCCAGTTAAATTCGGTTTTTACCGTGCAATAATTTAAATGTAACTAGAGTTTAACGTTAACCGAGTATGGTGGGACGCACCCTTAGTAATCATCAGTATAGACCTACCAAGAATTCACCTATAGTTAGTTAGTTAGCAGAGGGTTGGGGGGGACAAGCCCAGCAACTAGACCGTTTTCAAGAACTATCCATTGTGCTCAGCTGGCACCACTACCAAATACCAGCTCCCCAGCCATCGAGTAAACGATGGGGACCTACAGTTTTAGGTGGGTTCCGAACCACCACAGCCTCGATATACATTTCACTTGACATGATGAACATATCAGAGGTGAATGCCGAGCAGAAAAACTTTTTGGTAGGATTGGGATCGAACCGGTGTGACCCGGCTCTCTCTGCTCCTCAAAAGTCGACCATTTAGTCCACTCGGCTATCGAGGCCGCCGTAAGAATTCACCTAAGTTTACGCACGACTAAGGCTTTCTACAAGATACCCACTCCAAATCGTATGCCATCTTCTGTCATCGGTGCTGTCTGGGCAGGCCAGCCTCAGCCCCCACAGGTCCCACAACATGGAAACACCCGTGAACAATGGATTAATTCAGTAAATACACCATCAAGCAGGTATCTAATTATGTTTCAGGAATGTGTGGAACGTACTACCAGGTTTATTCTTGGCTACGGGAGTGGCTTATAACGGGAATTCAGGTCTATTAGGCGCCATTCATCGGCCTACAACAAGGCAGTCACAACCTTGGTCTTTTTACAAAAAATCAATAATGAGGAGGAATTTTCTACGCCCAAGATAAGAGAAAAGTGGGGCAAGAGGAGGGACCGCGGGGGGGTTTCGTTCGTGACCTTTCCCCACCGCAATTCTGCAGGATAGGCATGGACTACGGATCGCCCATCTTTATGTTACACCTTCACGACTCGACCGTACACAATACATGTCAATGAATCACGAGGTTCCTACCATCTTTCACTACCATGAACACCTTCCATCTGAATCCCCCAAAGCAGACTTAACCCGAACTTTTTTAATGCAGACAGAATCCACGTTCTAACGTCATAACCCCCCACATCTAACATATGGAAACAACTGACGATTCTCCACGTTGCAAAAGCCACACTCAGTCACTTCTAACTTCAGCAGCATATTCCCCAAGAGTCATACCAACAGTTTCTACGTGTTTCTAAGCAACTGAAGAGAGCCAGGCACACTGACCACCCAGAGGGTTTTGGTACAGGTATCCCTACGGTCTTTCTATATAGGTAAAGTATGTAGTGACCCTGGGACGGTAAGGACTCAAGGCTCTCCCATCGATATAAATCGTGCCCTTCAAGAATTTGCATAGCCTGCGGGGAATGGATAGAGGCAAGGACATCAGGCCGCTATACCGCCGGGCAATGACCACGCGGCGCCGGCGCCTGCTTGGCTCCCATGTGACTACTGAGCACTGTCTCCCCGATCATTTACAATTATACAATTTGGATATACCAATTGCGTAGGTAAATGACTGGCAAATCCAGTGTATATCGAGCCGAACTCTCGTGGTTTGCCATAAGTAGCGCCATGCTCGCCACACAATCGATTTCTAGCCACAGGAAATCCCCAGAAAAACAAGCAGTACTCGGAGCCCAAACTCACTTTGGAAGTAAACATGACTAGCGAATCTAGATTACTCTACTCCCAATTACTTAGCGTGCATGAGTTTTGAAAATCAGAGTGACGTGCTCATCGAAGAGGGACGGAACAGTAGACCGAGGTAAGTTTTTACGAAAACTTATAGTAACTCTCAGACGCTCAGCAAAACTATGACTTCTTGTCTAGAGCGCCTTCACATTCGAAGGCGAACATTCAAATGATCCCTTCTGTTAGCATAACTTGAGGTTGTTGCTCGGCGAATGTTTCGGTAACGTATCCTCTTAGACTCGAATCAGTGGCATTCGTAGATGACGGAACGCTTGAAACTGAACTACGAAGAAACAAGATAGTGCTACAGGAGGAAAGGACACCAGTTTTGGTTCGGTGCGTCACCCTAACCCTTTAGGCGAATCTTTTGCGATAATTGCGAGTCTCTGTCAAGACTCAAGACAGCTTAGGAAATGCAAGATAACAGATACTTGGGTTATAGGTTTATCATATACGGTGTGTGATAGGTTTCCAGTCTCTCATTCGCTGGTGAGGGCTCGCGCCATGTCTCAAGGACTTTCTTAACTTACACTTGCAGTGATAAGATAGGGAATCAAACCTAAATTAGGAAACACAACTACACACTACTTCAAATAAGCATTAAGTACGTAGATACGAATTTCCCGTGTAATAGAGTGCGCACTGTGTATAAGGGATCGGTAACACCGTTAGCCATGCAGAAAGATGTATATGTTTAGAAGGAATTTGACACAGAAGGGTATATAAGAAGGAAACCAAAAAATGGAACGTAGGTTGGGAATCGAACCATGCACACATCATTCACCAGCTATCATCAAGGAAGCACCAAATAAAATAGACGCAGTACAAGAACCAGGAAAACAAACACATATTTGATGAAGCCCTTTAAAGACCCACATATTATGAGTTACGAGCACAATGACGATTTAAATAAATCTAATGACGTCTACAGGCCGAGAGCATGTATAGTCAGGCAAGGTATGTGCCTATGGATACGGCTAATGATTACTCTGCAGCTTACAAGCTTTACCGATTAAGGGGCTATCTGGAGCTAGGAGAAGTAAAGGTCTTACGCAGAAACCTACCAAAAACATCTGAATCTAAGGGATTTTGAAAATGACCCGAAGGACTACAGCCTGACCCAGAAGTTAATAATCTCACTAAGTATATTCAAAGAAATGATTTTAGAAACTATCTACGGCGTCCCGCCACTATTGGCCAGTGTCTACTTTAGTGGGATCAGTGTGGACTCGGACAAATTTCTTTAGCTTTTCGTTTCATCCCCCTCTGGACACCCAAACCACCGTCCGTCAGTTAAAAAAGCTTATATGTCAATCCTTAGTTCTCGAAGCGACTTGAATAATCACCTTGAGTAAAGAGACGAAGCTTGGTGTATACTAAGTGGCAAAAAAACAAACGTAAACATTACAGTATGTGAATAAGACGGCACAGAAGCTTGTACGTCAGTAGACCGCAGCCAGCAGCACATAATCAGGCGCCGCCTGCGCCAACGCTGTCACGGCCAAGGCTATGTTGGCCGACAGCTAAGGAACCTGAGAGTCCTGAGACTGAGTTATAGTTACAGTACACCGCAGAGCCTGTATCTACTAAGCATAATACCTGGGGCACGTATCGTGAAAAGGTACGAAGAGCCAAAGTGATCTGAACCTGGGAGCAATGGGAAATACTAACGTGTAGACTGCAGATGCAACCTGCGCAATGAGTCGTATCTACACCAGTCGTCTTTGATTACTAAGGTGATGGGGTCATGTTGTAAAGCAAACAGAATACATACTATGTATTTCCCTATTACCACAAGCGCACGAAAAAAGGGCGCCCTTTCTAGCAGGCTGGGGCTGCGGACAGCCGAACCTTACAGTGCGGCGCTATTCGAGATGTAACTAAGAAGCAAACCAACTGGCGAAATCAAGGTGACTTCCACCGACAATAAATAGTCGTGTTAATTAGTAATTACATCGCACCTCCAACCGTAGGTGCGAGGCCTTACACGCGAAAGCACGATCAGCACAATATATTATGAAGGCATGAAGGGGACTGATCCAGCTTAAGTAAGTAAGTAAATCAGGTTGACTGGAAAGCGCTATAAAGTAGGTAGGTATATAATCTGGTAAATGATAGGATCGGTCTTAAGCATATTATCATCAAGTCTCTGATACAATCAGACGGACCAGCCAGCCTTCACGTCAATCCGTGGAAAGAAAAGAATGAATGGTCGGCCAGCCCACGCCAAGCCTGTAGGCGACTCTCTCCATTAAATATTCATAGGGCCTTCCAAGACCCTTCCAAGGGTGCCGCAGGTACAGCCGACTAACGACCGATGATAACAAATACAACTGGAGTAACTAGACGCATTCCGATTTCTCATCCGACCGAGGAGTGACATAAGGCTCTCTGCATTGAATGTGTACCTACTCCAAGCTTCGTCCTGTGAATGAACGACTCCTATACGCAACGCTGGGGCGATAACGGACTACAACAATACAAACTGTATGAAACTAAACTACGATATTATAACTGCGTGCTCGCGATAGTGGCGGCGTGATTCGCCACTACTTAACCTAGGGAGGCATGGCGACGTCAATATCGATTAGCCAGCCCACACTCATCAGAGAGTGGGGCCTGCCGCCGAAATACCCCCCGTCCCTCAAATTACCCTCTTAAGGTTAAATTTCACCACCTCACGATAGTGCATTTTAACGTTCGAATAGCTATCGATTCGAAAAAGCAGACATCCTCTCGTTAGGTTTTGTTGTGTCAATAGAATTCGCCTGCTTTGTTTACGTCAAATTTATTTCAACAATTTCAATATAAAAGTGGAAAAACCCCCTATTTTTTTGGAGAAAGAAGTTAAAATGTTGATTAGACTACATTAGACTACACCAAATGAGTCGCAGGTATGAAAATTATTGTTTTCGCTAACGGAAAATCCACTCGAAAGCTAACGAAACGATAACGGTGCATGGTGAAAGCCGTTAACATTTTTTACCGAAACGACTTCTATAAAATAATACTGCTGACTAGGTCGATTCCATTCTCATTTATGCACCCGCAGACACGAAGTGGCTACGCTGGGGTCTACTGGCTTACCCCCTCTGGAGTCTACAGGCCCCCTTCTTGGGTGTCAATCCGGCATACCATTCTGTCATTTGAGCTGCTTTGTTCCGCACATTACTCATAACCAGAAGAAGTAGGGACCCAGATTAAGTACTGCTAGCAACTAGCTTGTCTAGCCTGAGACAAGTGAGACACCTGCATCACATGATGGATTGCAAAGTTGCTACAAGGCGATCAACTCGCTATGGCAGTCTTGATACACTTCCTGACCTTCTCAAACTGACAGAAAACTTCATTTCCGTACCCACCACTCCCAAGGCCCACCTACAGGTTGATATGCTAAATGCCTGAAGATCCCTCGCTGTGAATTGAAGGCTGAGACAGTGCACAAAAAACGTAGATAATCTGGTGTTATCGGTACCTACCTACCTATTATCATCAGGTGCCAACATCTTACCTTAGGTTCGGTATCAGGTATATTAGGTACATACTCATTTCAGTAGGTAGGTACCCACAACACTCGGTTACTGAATGTAGGTCATTTACAGAGAGCAAGAAAAGGTAGATAGACCGATACTTGCTAGTAAAATACATTGAATAAATATAACCGTCATGCATGTAAATGTACCGGGAAAATGGTGAAATTAATGGGACGATAGAAGCAAGAACTGACCAGTTTTAAGCAGGTCGCGGATCGTCCGCAGGTTGCCAGGTTGCACCATGAGAAAAGTCTGAACTATGTTCCTTTCTTATCTCTTTGAAAATAAAGTTAAAAGAGAAAGCGACTAAACATTGCAATATTTCAAATTTTAAACGATTTTTCCTAACTAAAGAAATACCCAAACTATTTCTCCGAGATGCCGCCATGTGGCGTGCATAAACATTGCGCCCCTGATATCACCCCTGAGGCCTGCTGCAGTAAAATTTGAACTTGACTTACCTCGTTGGAGACCAATGTCTGATCCAAAATGACCATTTTCGAGGATCTTGAAAGAGCTTTGTAAAATCAATAGGAGACAGAGGAGGAGGGAACGTGCACACCGCTTCTAGCCGCACTTCTCACTGACCGTTGTCAAACTCGTACGTCTGCTGAGGAAGGCAAGATGGCGGCGGCGAGCCCCCCTAATACTGCTCTCCCATTGGTCCAAACCGAAGGCGTGTCGGCCTTGAGACTTTTTACGTGGCGCGAAATTCAAATGTCAGACAGTTCATAAAGTACTGGTTCATCAACTTTTCATTCATGGTATTTAAAAGAAAAGGACCTGATTTTAGTTCTCATTACAGTTTTATTATTTTTCACATAGAAAATAGGCCCGTTACCTTCTTTTAGGAAGATTTACGAGATTTACCTGCGGTAGATAGGACTTTTTATAATACTTTATCTACTTACCCATTTGTGCATGGTAGGTAGGTACTTACCTATTGGGAGTTGAATACGACTGACCTGCCTTTAGTGGCAGAAAATGTAACTAACGGTAGAACGGTAACACGTGTGTAGCAGACGACGCTGTACCGTTAGTTCAACTCCGGATAGCTACTCAGCGGCTACCCCCTGAGCGGAAGTACTTATATCAATTCAGGGATTGATCCAGTGGTAACGTGGAGACAACAATATCTCCACATAACATACCCAACCTCGGTCAACAGGTTTTCTCCCTCTAAGTAAACCTGATGAGTGTTCTGGAAATTTTGACGAGATGCGCCCTCCGTAAAAAAAATGTTCATCTCTACCTACCTACTTACTCTTGTAACAATAGGTAAACTGGTGAGGGTGAGGAGATAAGGAGGAGTTTTTCGATCATGCACTCGACGATATGAGTATTTCGGCAGTACGGCAGTCACGTGCTGAACATCGCCGGCACTATTTCCAACAAGCGCGTCAGTTTATTCATAGACTTTTGAAAGTTTGCCTAGAAGATTCGTAACGGCAGCTCACTTCTCACTTGCCCGTTAGTCTGACATTAAGCACATCATAGACCCTGAACTCCATCACGTCACACGCTCCCACTTTAGTTGGTTAGGTAGGTAGTGGTCCTGCCGGGGCTGTACGCAGCTGAACATAACTATAGGCATAAGTAAGTACGTACCTTGTAGATCTACACAGTAGGTAATATCAGCGGTATCAGCCATACCTATATGGGATCGAAGACGCACACAGAATGTATGGGTAAGTCCAATGTATGGGTAAATCCAACAAAACTCTTGGTGCCACGTATCGGTTACTGGAGTGCATGCATGTTCGAGTAAGCAATAGAGAGATAAGGGAAAAACTAATAATAATACACCGCTTCCAATGTTAATCTCACGGGCGGACGGGCGGTGAAAGTACCTATAGGTACATCAATAAGGTAAATAGCTAATCCTGCTAATCCATCACTTATATCAGCACTTGGCGAAAAGTGTGAAAGTGCCATTGGGAAACAGGCACTATTTGTCACAGTCAAATTCTAAAATTTCTCAAAATCAAAGAAGCTATAGGTATATACATATTTACATCAATTTCACACGTCTTGCACGATACAGGTTTGTTGGATATAGAATAGGGATCCACCAATAAGACCTAGCATCTACCTATCCATACAAGTACCTCTCAGTGTCAAAGAAGGCGTATAGCTATAGGTATAGTTAGGTATAGGTGGTGCTACCTCCTTTAATCATAAAGGTAAAAAAAGATCGTATACGCGAAGTCAAGATAAAGTGTGGGTGGTAAGTGCCGACCTCGCGACCGTAAAGCTGTCGCATGCGCAACTCAAACTAACAATTTGTCCGCACTAAATCATTTTAAACTAATGAAGGCACGCGCTCAACCATTTAACCCTCTGACAGCACCAATTTAAGGCGCTAAAAATGACAGTGAACCAAGTCAACAGAAGTTGACCACGCAAGCCAACCTCTCAATTGTCTCTACCCTACTCCATTCTATCAAGATGGACTGGGTCCTTTAAATTTTTAAATCATAAACCATCACACCCTGGGGGCACCACTGGAGCTGAACAAGCTTGGTCATCCTGAACTACCTTGGATCAACATAAGGGGTCCTGACGGTTGATAGATACTAAATGCTTACCGGAAGGGTAATATGCGAATCGTCCAAAGTCGTCATGGTGAGTGATGGGGGATGGGTGATACCCGGCCGGCCACGGGGTTGACACAATGGGGGATGAACAAGTGAAAATAATACAAGGGCACGGGGTGAACAAGGGAAAATAATGAGTCACCTTCCCCGAATGTCGCGACTCACTACTGACCGCAGTCGCGAATCAGAAAGCCATTGTGACCAGCACAAACGGCGGCGCGGATTCAGAGATGGGAGGATGCATTCTTGGGACGTGAATAAAGCCCGATTCTGCGACAGCGTAAGGTAGGTAAGTGCGCCTCCCAAGCTCACCTACCTACCTCATTCATCGATTTATTTAGTTAGCCGCTGCTTGACAAGCAGTATCTACAGGGTCAGTACAGTCTGCGTCTGCATAGGTTCCTATGTCGTAAGAAATCGACAATCGGTGGTAAGGTCTGTGACAAAAGGTCAGTATAGGTAGGTAGCTACATTTTGAAGCTTTACCCATTACAAGTACAGAGTTTACGGCTATATGTTCACCTCTAGACGTTATATAAACATATAGGCAGTTGTAAATGCTATGTCCAACTATTGTGATACGGTACTAGCCACAAATAGAGCTGTGCCTTGCAAGCTGGTACTGAATCCTTGTCTCAGTATACTCAAAAAGTCACTTATAAAATTTCTACAGAACACTGGCAGAAAATTCGGAACCTCCAATATTACGTGTGCTGGGCGCTGGCCCTCGCAGGGCAATACGCACGAGATGTACGTTCTATGCAAAGTTGATGTAGGTATATACGGAGGTAGGTATAGGTGGATATTTGTCACAAAAGCTTCACAGTCCGCATATTCTCGTCACACTGATTAACTTCAAGGGCAAGAATGTCGTCACCCAAGTCCTTGCAAACAGCCTAACGGAGAATGCCCTTCTAACGAGTTATTAGGTCGTTAAGTCTGGGTGTGAAAAAGAAATCCTATCTTCTGAAGGCGCCACCTCACTACTGGCATATTTATGCCAAATCATATGGCATACGGGACTCCTGGGAAACACTAGGGTGGCGATTTCATGAACATCATTGCCTATTATGACTGATAAAAAAGGGCGGTAGGTAAAGTAGGGGAACCCCACTATTTCCGAGTAAACAGGAGGTAAACATATGAGAGAAAAACGAGGGAAATAATTTTTTGCTTCAGTTATTGAACATCGGAGTAACGAAGCGCGCTAAATCCGCGCTTGGGATCCACAGCCAAAAAAATTAAAATAGAATGGAAGTAAGGTGGCATCCTACAGAAACACATGATTGACACAGCACTTCTGGACGGCCAACGACTATCTGCCCTTTCCAACCACCTATGGTACGAAAATTGCAAGAGTTTTTCCGAAAAATTAATTGCTAAGCAGTCAGTGATGGTAGAAATTGTGCTAAACAAAATCTTGACTGAGAAATCAATAATAAATGCCCCTGTTTACAAAATACTGTGTACTGTTGAAACTTTATTTTTTACTGCTCAAAGCAAAGCCAAGCGACAGCTCAGCTTGCTGCCTTGGTTACTCATTTTCATAAGACACACCCTAAGTTATCACTTGGCACTTCCATCCTTTTCCTCTTAAACCATTTACGACCGGGCGGAGGGAAGGGGAGTTAAGAGCTTACTTCCACAAACAATCATTCCTTCGGATCCATCCGGAAGTAGGTGTGAACCAGAATTGGCACGCAATTGCCGGTAGGTTCAAATAAGGCTTTTTTTGCAACCACAAAATGATTCTAATCAAAATCATTAATTTATGACATTTCACAGATACCTACATAATATCATCATCGCAGCGCCGATGTGCGATGTCAAAGTTTGTAAGATGTGTTGTCAAGAAAATATGCTAATAAATTATACTAGGTGGCTAAGCTTATCGCCATTCAGCAAAAAACAACACACAACACAATGACAGGAAAAACTAATATTTAGGTCACTGTCGCAATAAATGACGGCAACGCCATGCAATCTTATTGCAGGACATCGACACCACTAGGTATGACAAGCATTGTCAACAGGAAAGTATTTGTAAAATACCTACGATTTTGCTTGCTTGCAAAGCTTAATGGATACTCTGTGACTAATGATTAAGTAAGAAGTGCTTTAGATTAGAACAACAGAAAATATTTTGAAACAACACTAAGTAATCTGCGATAATCTGAGGTGCAGCTGTCAGGGGAATTTTTTTGTAACTACAGGCTCTCTATTGTGCTACTTTTCAGTGCATTAGCATTTGGTAATCTTAGCTTCCTTGCTTACACTACTTTTCCGCAAACCTAACCCAGGTCGTCGTCGGGGCTGAAATTTTAGATAATACCTACACAAATAGGTGATAAAGAAAGTTGAAAAAAACTCATTATTCTGAGTTCAATCCCAACGTAACGGAAATATTTTCCGTTTACGACGTGGATGTGTTGGCTTCGGCCCACTCCTAAACTGACTTCGGCCCACTCATACTCGGCTTCGGCCAAAAAAATCTAACAACAATCAAACATTTAAAAAAAAAAATGATTACTTCAGAACTATGGACGCCGATCTTCACAGAATAATAATTAAGACTTTACTACTGCTTTCCAATGCTAAAATCGAAGTCGCTGTCATCGTGGGCTGATCCAGCCGGCTCAACTTGGTATGACTCCGATTCTGAGTCCATTAATTGGTTGACAACTGACGGTTTGGGTCCAGACGGGGGTGTGGCAGCTTTGTTAATTGGATCGGAAGGCTGGCCATAGTCTACATTCTGGGGCGGATTCTCCTCAAACTCATTGCCGTCATGCTGGAAATTTGTGGACGGTTCCTCAGGATAACTTCCGAGTGGGTCCCCAGGACCACGTGGATGGGATGATTCTTGTTCATCATATCGGTACTGAGGAGCCTCCACATTGGTTTCACCGGGTGGACCGGTTTCTCTTCGGTAATCATCATACTGCTCCTGTTGCTCCACCTCTACATTTTCTTTCTGATGGTACTCATTACCTTGACTGCAATTTTCAGGATTTTCACTGTATTCTTCGTAACGATTATAATCAGGGTGTTGCTGTTGATGGGGTGGTAACTGATTATGTTGCTCATAATTTTCAGTATCACCTTGACCAATTTCTTGTGGAGGGTACTCACCAAGAGGCCCATGGTCCTGGTAATATTGAACATCACGGTTCTGGTAATACTGATCATCCTGTTGGGGAGCATTACTATAGTCAACATGCTGATCATCAGAATTGATCGGTTGATTTTCGTATCCTTCCTGCTGATAACCGTCAAACTGTTCGGGTCTTTGGTCTAACTCTTGATGTGGTGGCTGTTGTTCATATTCATGTTGCTGGTCTGGAAAGCTTTCCACAGGTTCTCCTCCATATCCTCCCTCCTGCCTATAGAGACTCCCTTGGTCCCCCACAAAACCTTCAGCCGAAGGTTCTCTTTGAAACGAAGGGTTCATTTGGGGAAGCTGATTGTATTCTTCTCTATCCTGACTTGGTTGCCTATCACGCGCCCCTACATTTTGTTCGAACACCTCTTGTTGCTGACTTCGCGCAGTCGGGCTTCTCTGTCTTTCCAGGTCCTCTCTGTAATAATGGTCCAAAGATTGTTGCCTTGAGTCAGGCCCTTCTCCATACCCCTCGGTAACTTGGCGCGAAGATTTATTCTCGCCTGAGCGAGGTCGAGACGAGGTTCCCCCAGCGGGCGAAGTTTCAGTGCGGCCTTCATTCGGGGGCAGCCTTGAGTTGTTGAGGGAGGGGTCGGAAGGACTATGGATTGCTCCAAACTGTTGGTTGTATTGCTGAGGACTTAGAGGAGGCTCATGGCTTCTACCATCAGCCTGACTCTGGGGTGCGGGCTGGTATTCTGAATGTAGAGGTATATTAGCTGAAGTCAGCTTCCCTTGCTGACGATACTGTTGAAGTCTCCTCCAGTCATCCCGCCGGCCGAGAGCAGGAATTACTGGCTTCGTTATAACAGGCTTCTCTTCCTCTTCTTCTTCGTCTTCTTCCAAGATGACATTACGAGATACATCTCTCTGGTACCTTGGATCGTAGTGACTTTCAGGATAATTTTGCTCCGTAAAATCCTCGGGTACATCTTCGTCTACCAAGAAGGCGCCTTGGTTTCCTTGTTCGGGAACACTGAAAGATTCTGCCTGCTCTGGGATTTCATGTCCGGGCGGGGTTTCGTTCTCTTCAAAAGACAATATTGCTTTTAGATCATTAATTGATTTCTGGTGAGCGACAACAACTTTCTGGGCAATTTGGGCCACAGGACCGCCTATATCCGAATGCTTCAATGGTGAATTAGGGGCGCGTCTCATCTGATGTGACTGTTGATACTCTGGCTCATCATGTTCAACTCTTTGATTCATATCCCTGTAGGCTGGTTTTGATTTTGGGTCCATCGACTGAAGTCTGTAATTATTTCGGTCAATGGGAGCGTTATTCGTTTGCTCTCCTCGCCGGTCAGATTTCCATCTATCACTTTGGGGAAGAATTTCATTGACGTCATCCTGGCATGGACTATGGGTTCGGCCCATAATGACATCAAGCACCTCATCATCAGACCAATTCGGATCTTCTTCAATATTGTTATCCGCCGCCAAACACTCGATTTCAAAATTATCTCTCGTTTTCTCAGCTTGATCTTTTTTCTTAGCAAAGTACATATTATCACATGAAGTATCCACGATAGCCTTATTACTCACGCGAGGCTCACTCCTGCTGATGTCACTATTAATGTTTTCCGATGCTGTGTTCGGATCATACCTGCGTTTTGATACTTCCCTGTCTGAAGGTTTTGAACTGTCCGGGTAAAGTGCTCCCGGCATTTCGTTCTCCTTACGCGAAGACCAAGCTTTCATTCTCTCGGGGACGCCAAAACGAGATTTATTCGAACCGTTATTAAACACTGGAACATCAGACGAAACAGGCACAGAATGTGCGACCCTTTCATTAAGCCCTGGACTGCCACAGAAACTAGGAAAGCTATAAGATGGGGGAATGTAAACCGGCAAATGGTACTGCTGATACATTACTGGGGGCGGCATAGCCAAAGATGGCATTTTAGGTGGATCTAATCCATGGGACGTCCCTAACCCCAATTCTTTCATCATTCGCTCCCCAGCCTCACCCAAAGTGGAAAAACTGACAGAAGTCATGCGTTTATCAAGAGGCTTGAACTGCCTAATATCAGTTTCTACCGGAGGAACCCACAGAGACTGCACTTCAGGCAAGGGGTACATGGGACCTGGCGGAAGGTTCCTTCCCGTCTCGTCAACCGGAAGCATCACCGCACCTCCTCCCGGGAGCAAGAGTGCAGGGCGGACCGTGGGGGCCACCATCCGAGGCTCGCGGATCCAGGAAGCTGGGTGCCCCAACTCGGAGCGTGACCCTTCAAGTTGTAGCACATCAGGGTGTCTCCAGAGTGGGACAGCACGGGAGAGGTAGGCATCGTAATGGCTCTGAAAAATTACCGAACGAGGTAAGTTACTATTTTATTATCCGCTTGCAGGGTCAGTAGGGCTTAGGAAGTAATTCCAGCTGCGTAACCAAACAAAAGTATGAAAATACTGAAACGCGAATAATTCGAAGAGAATAATATAAAAGATACTCCTGTTTAAAAAATAATAATCCATCGAGACTATTTATTTTTCAAAACCCCAAGTCGGCATCCCACCGTAGGAGTGTCAAAACTAGTTCCGCCACTGATGCATTGTCAAGTCTACGAACTGGGGCACTGTGGTACGGAACAGCGCGATCAATAGCTGACAGTATTAACTTTGACCCAAAGTTGTGCAATATCATCCCGTCACGCGACGTTTCCTTCCTCACCCCAATATAGGCTACCTCCAAGGATAGGACTGAATTTGGCTGTATGGTTGGAAGGATTCAACATTTCACCCAAATTCCCAAATTAGGTATTAATCTTCCCGGTGAACAACATTATTGAGCACAGGAAAGTTAGTGACGAAGAAAACAAGACAGCGACATGGTTGAGGTACAATGCACCCCAGCATGAAGGTTGCCTTCTTCGAGTAACACACGGTACCGTCCATAGGTAAGGCCAAGTCACGGTCGTTACAGTTGGACTGGCAGAGTCGTGTTTCCTTTCACGGCATTTTTAAGGACCTACAGGGTAGCTGGTTCTTAAGTAAATTAAGTGAATTACCCCCCACCCCCCACTTACGTGTGGTCTCGCATATTACGTAAGAAAGGAAGTATAGATTATTCAATGTAGAAAAGACCCCCTCCCCCCTCCCTCCCTTGTCAAAATATTGCCTCCACGTCTGCCGCGCCACACTCGCCCCTTTCGGTGCCGAAATGTGAAATGTGTTAATTGTGTCATCTGCCATCTACGCACTACGTATGTTTATTTTTGTGCAATAATTGAGATTGTGATGGCACTGCAACTACGGTACGTGCAGCAGGTCAAGAGAACTCACTCGCAGTTGCTTAAGCCGTTCAGTTTTTGCAAAGACAGCAGTGGCGCCAGTTTCGACCTTTTGCAGAGACTGCAAAATATCGTCATTTCTTTTGGAACGCTCTTTACACTCATCTAAAAACTCAGCGTATTTTTCTTTCAGGCGATTTAATCGGCGCTCTTCCCTATGAAAAGGACAAAAGGCACCTCATTTCGTAAGTGTCACTTCATAGTCCCTAGCCGATACAGCACACTCAGCATGACGAACTCATTTTCAACAAACTTAGATGGCGGTAAGATAATTTGATCTGATGGCACAACTCTGCCGCTTGCCGACAGAGATAAGTAGTGCCGTCTGATAGGTGTGATACCAGAGAGTCAACAATGACTCAGACGAAGTGCAACAGGAGGTAACCTTGCGCAATATACCTATAGGTATGTGCCCTTCAGCCCTATCAGACAGCACAAGTTTGATAGGCAGCGAATGTGAGTCAAATTGAGGTGTTTGGCGAGATCACTGACGCACTTCTCCTATCTTCACATAATGTGGTTGACTGAGCCATCACTATGATTCCGTTAGCAATGCAGATGGAGTCTGCCGTCTGCCTCAGGGTACAGGGACTCTACACTTCGTGATGGTGCAATCTGAGAGATATCCTACATAAATCTCAACAGGAGTGGTATGCCTACCCACACTCCTTCAGGGTCCTACCCAGATTATTTATAGTCCTTAGTCCAAAACTCAGAGTACTCAGACAAATAATTATTCCCTTGGAAAATGAAACAGAACAGAAGCTAGGTAGATAACTGTAGGAACAAGAAGCTAGGTAGGTACCTACGTACTGTAGGAACTTGCCGAGTACCACGAGTACGCCTATACTGTACCTACAAAGGATTGAAGAATAAAAGGGACCGTAGCTAGGTACTTACTCGTTCTTGTATGTATTCGTCAAGTACTGGAACTTCGCTTCTAGAACTCTTCTCTCAGATTCACTGAAAAATAAGTAGATAGGATCTTTATTTTTTATCAGCAGTTTTTAAGGTGTTTTATACAATAATCAAGTAGGGTACGTGATGCCAAGAGTTACATAAAAGCTCTCTACTTTCAAAGCACAAACTTGAAACTGGAATCCATTACTTACATCCCGTTGGGGATGAAGAAAAAGTTAAAAAGCGTATCCCGTATCCTCAGTCAGGTGGGTCTGACGCAGGAGACTGGTATTGAAAGTCCTGGCAAGGGGTGGACGTCAAGCGGGAACGGCTAAATGCCTTATGGTCCCGAAAATTTGCCGAGTGGTACGCCGTGAAACGGCGGTCGAAGGCCCAGATATCTCACTCAGAGAGAACGCAATAAAATTATGATTGAGGTGGGAATCCCATTCGTTCGGTCGGAGGAACAGGAAAAAGAAATAGGTTGCGCTGGAAGTAGGGACCACGAATATGGCTAAAAAAATTGGGGAAGACTGAAAAACTTTGACCAGTGGACTTGCCAAGTTTTAAAGTCGGCAATATACTGCCAATGTGCGGTGTCTGAAGTGGCAAATCAGATCAGGGTCGAGGTCGAGGACTTCTTGCGGCACTTTCGGATACCAGGGTGATACTAAAGAAATGGGCATGTAACGCCTGCAAAAGAGGCATAAGGACGATGGGGCACGACCCGTTGGGTATTCCCGCACCTGCTTACCTTCGCTAAGGTATAGGTATTCCTATGAAGATGTAAGCAGGAAATTGTAACATGTAACAGGCATGCAAGCCAGATGCCAAAACTATACGGACACTGTGCAACCGTTAAAAAACTAAACTTCCCCAAGTGCAGCTAAAATAAGCGAGAAATGGGTCTGTGAAATCATCTTGGTAATTTACCTTTTGAGAAGTTTTTCCTCTAACTCAGACAGATTACTGTACAATCTTGAGCTAATGTCATTGTCAAATAGCATGACTGATGGTATCCCCAGTATACTTATATTTCAAAATCACACAAATTATAAATGTCGAAGTCCTCAAAAATTCCTCAAATCATTTTCATTTCACTTATTCCTTATTCATTTCATTCGAAAGTAAACAATACAACAAAAGCGCAGGCTTAGATAGCACAGACAATATTTTCTAGGTTATGGTGGTTTTAAAATGTTTCAATAAAATATAAAATAAAAATGATAAAAACAATTTAAAAAATATAAATTTATTTTGAATTTAATGGAAATATTAAGATTTAGGGGCCCTAAATAGGTAATAAAAATTGATTTTTGTGTACGCAAACAAGATGGCAACTGAGGATATTTTGGATTTGGCGATGAAAGATAAAAAAGAGGATTGTTCAATGGAGGTAATATTAAAATAATTATGGTTTTTCCTGCATCGTAGATGACGATGTTTGTATAGTTTGCATTTTGCATAAGTATATCCTGCTTCGGGAATCGTTCTGATGGGTTGGGGTTAGGGTAGGTACGCGAAAGGGGACAGGTGAAATTTCAAAATGGTGGATTTATTAATTTTCAAAAACTTTGAAGTTCCGTAACTCTGTAGCGTAATTTGGGGGGCGGCGCGGCGGTCCGCCCCAGGGCCCGGGGGCCTAGAGAGGGTGGGGGCAGGGGGTACCTATATTTTCCCCGGGCCCGGGCTTCTGAAAAGGGCCCGCCGGGCCCCTGTGGTCGGAAGAAAAATTTACAAGTGAATTATCATCCTTTCATTTCTTTCTATGAAATAAGGACATTTTATAGAAGTAGGTATTTTAAATTTTTTTCTCGCTCGCTCGAATTCTGATCGCCTTCTGTTTGTTCTCCTGTCTTGCTTCCGTAGGCAGGAAAATAATCCCCCACAGCAATAAATACTTACCTACCCATTTTAAATTTTCTTCGCGCTCGCTTGGTTACGAGGTTCTTCTTTCGTTTTCCAAAAATAAGCCATTTTTCGAAGGGAAGGGAAGGTAGGGGGTGGGGAAATGGCCTCGGTTAGGGCTTGCTTGTGTCTGAAGTTATTGTGCAGACGAGACCGCAAATCAAACCCAAGAGCCTCCGACCAAATATTATACTACAAACCCAGCTAGGAAGGCTGTCTTAACTAAGTATAGGTACTTATACTTCAGCGGTGGGGGGGGGGGGGGGGGGGGCGGTTTGGCGAAGCCGCCCCCCTTCGAAAATGCTTAGTTACGCCACTGCCGTAACTCGCTCATTTTTGAAAATTCCGAAATGGTTCACTGGAGATATTTTTTTGCCTTGACACTGGCTAATTGTTTGCCTAAAAATTAATTAAGTACAAAAAAGTGAAAAAAAATCTCTCAAAATTTTTTCAGTCCAATCACGGAGTTTTAGGTAACAAAGAGGCAAACGAAAAAGTCTTATAAACCAAGTCAGTATTGTGAAAAATAGAAGAGTTATGAGTGATTGAAAAACTAAAAAACTTGTAAAATTTTCGAGGGGACACGAAAATAATTCGTCCCGACAAAAATTTTGAAAACTCAAAAATACGTTTTTTGGAGTCAGGATGGCTTGAAATGTCTAATGAAATCAAAATCTCAAAATCGCCCATTGACAAAAAAACTTAGAAAAATTTCACCTGTCCCCTTTCGCGCACCCTAACCAGAGCCGCACCGGTTTGGTACTTGATGTTGCAGCTACCAGTATCACTTCCTCCAATATTACCAGACGTACAGCAGCAACTGGAAAGTGATATAAGAAACCCAGAGAACTTGCCTATCAATGATTACGAGAACTCGCAACAACATTGGGATAGGAAGGTGGATCCTTCAAAGATGCTTTTCTGGAAATTGTCCGATGTTCCCACTACTCTACGTGTGGAAAGAGATCCTACTACTGGAGCATTACTGGGGTATTCTGAAGTAAGCAAGACTGGTACAGATGTTAAGTGTGACGAAATTGACGTTGCTGGATTGAAAGAAGCTATGATGGACCTAGATATCGGCTTGGAGGCAGGTAAGATTTGCAACTCTACAATCCATTCTTGTGTTTCTTAAGGATGAGCATATAGAATGATCACTGTGATCAGGGATCAAAAAGAAAACAGAATAATTTCCATTTTGACATTTTGGGTTTGCGTGATCCTAGGAGTTTCCCAAGAGTTTCTAAAGTGATTCCGAAATGTTGTTTTCCTTCATAGACCTTCTGACAGCGCCAAGATCCTTCGCCCGTGGTTTTGACTTCAACAAGGTGGTCAGTGGCTATCCCAGCGCCGACAAGGTTGATCAGTATGAAAATGCTTCCACAGACGATGTAGAGGAAAAGTTTCACATTGTGGACTTTAGGCAGCTGCTGAAAACACAGCTTGACCTTGCAGACTCCACCGATGAACCTGTCGCGAATAAGACTCCACCGCCCACGGAGCTTACGGAAGATGAGGCTTCGTTGGAATTTCTTTCCAAGGTTTTATTTTTTATTTTATTAGGCTTTGTATGTAGGTAATACTTGGGAAAGTACGAATTCCGTAACTATTTACAGAAAAGTGAATTCCTCTGCTGAAAACATTCGTATTTCTACAAAAATATGTTTAAGAATTTGTTTTTTACTTTGCCAAATGAAGTACAGGTACCTGTATCTATTGAGAAATGAAGTAGATCCTGGGATCGCTCGTGTTTCAGATTCTGGGTCTCCCGTGATCCTGGTTAGTCCGCGTTAAAAAAATAGTTTTCACTTATGTCCATACATCTTCTTTCAAGCCGTGCTCTCAGTAGACTCCTGGGTCAATTTTGTTAAAATTTAGTTTGCAGATTATTGCAGATATTAATCGAACTGGTGGAAGACATTGATGGAAATTAAAATGACAGAATAAAACGTGCAGCGCCTGAATACCATTACCTAAAATAAAAAAGGAAACAAAAATTATTTATCGGTGTCAAGATGGGAGAGTTAGGCCCCAGGAAATGATCTCTAAGCGTTCAGTTTACGGCCTATATTTTATTTAGCCCATGACAGCGTATGGACGTTTTTTGGCCCCACCTACTACCTACTTACTGGGGGAAGTATTTTCAGACATTTATTTTTACAGGACGAGGTGTTTTGCCCACCCGTGCTTGGGATCTCTGCCGCGCCTGCACCTCGTGGGGTTACCAGCACTGAATGGGCGGAAATGTTGGACGTGTCGCACCCTGTCGCAGACTTCCACGAGAGGATTCCTAATCCGGCCTTCAAGTACGAATTCGAACTGGACACATTTCAGAAACAAGTAAGTAAATGAGTCTACTCCGATTCTGTAAGCGGATGGTGAAACGTACCTTGTAGTTTAGGTATACTGACAATTGGCTTGAGAAGCGAATTGTGTTTTATCTGCTTACTTCCATCGTATTTACGGTTCCGCAGGTTTGTTTACATCCACTTTCCACCATATTGAATTTAGAGAACTTGCGACAAATTTCGTAGGAAATTTCTGCTTTGCGTCTGCGCAGTACTCCATAGAATAAGAAGACTTACTATTGAACTTACTATGCATTGTGTTTCACGCTTTTATATATCATTCGATATGACAGATAACATAACGAATTTCCCTTCTATTCTTACCTGGATCCCGCTGCTAACAGACCTTTTAAAAGGAGGTTTCTGAAGGCTGAGGCAGAGGTCATGGGGTGATCCGACGAGAACCTGCCATCACAATGAGCAACATGTCACATCCGAAACGAGGTTGGTCCGTACCGTGTAGGACTTAAGAGAGAAGGATGCCGCCTGAACTTTAACAATAATCTACCACTTTACTTCAACTTCAATAATTATTCAACGAGCCATGTTGTAATCTAATTATTTGAGCAGAAACTGTATGTAAGCCAGACTATACCAATTCAACTCTATTTCACCGTCAAGTCATGTAACTGACACATGTCAAAGTAATACCGTCGTTAAAACCGTCAGTTGGCGCCCTACTAGGTAGGATATTCTTTAATTTAGATAGTGTAACTTTTTCCAAACCATTTAATGAACCTGAGCTCAGAGAGTTTACTTTTACTTCTTTGATTGATGTTTATTCTCTGATTATTTACGGATATTTAACCGTCTTCATTTCTCTACTATACCTATGTATTATAAGAACCTATGATCAATCGCAAAACCTTCCTTTTATATATATATTAGTCTCTACCTTTCTCATGATGAGTGTGGCCCCACTTCCCAATGTCACTCCGCATAAGCTAATCCGGCAACATCGTGACACACCTCGTGTTACAACCCTTTAAGAAAAGATCTGAGTACAAAACAATGGATTGCCACTGACCTCAGTGATACAAATAGTAAGTAGTAGTACCTACTGAACAGTAAACAAAAAGTGGAAGAAAACTAGGGCTTAACGGCCACCATACATTCTCGACGAACTCCGCCAAAACCACTGTGCGAAAGTAAATATTCGACAAAACTAATGTTTACAAAATAGTACAACCGGAGACTGGTAATTGCAATATCGTATCGATTGTGTCTACTCTAAAAGCTAAACATAGTGTGCTATTTGAACGCGAAACGAACGAGTAAAAGTAGGACACTATGTTTAGCTTTTACAGGAGAAAAGTAGAGAAATGCTGTTGAAATTACCCACTTCCGTAAGTGAAATAAAAATTGCCAAAATGCAACATGGCTACGGTAAATAGTACAAACATTTATCAAGCTTTTCTACTAAATGTGACGATAAAATCATACATTTTTTAGTCCGAAATTTTTCAAAAAAATATTCCGCATGAGGTAGTGTTGTGTTTTCGCGATCTGTCAAAAAAACATGTGGACTGGTAGTTGACTGTTTAAAATCGCTCCTGTGGGCTTATAACTCCATTTCATGCAAAAATACAACACTACCTCACGACAAAGAGTCTCAGGTTTACATCCCCCTATAAACACTTTCCACTCGCCCTGTAACTTCGGAGTAGGGCTTGAAGTACTTAGCATTGCGAACCAAGTACGTGTAGTCGAAAATAGCGAATGTATATTCAGCCTTAACGCTTGAAATTTGTTAGGCAAATATCCAATAAATTCTTAAAAATATGCCATTTTTCCTAGGCTCAAAGATTCAAAAATTCTGCACGTCATTAGGAGTAGGGGGAAAACTTTGATTCCATAGGGGAGCCAGAGATGTTGAACACTGGTCTCTGGCACTCAGATGCTGGGCTTTGGTTCCATAGGGGAGCCAGAGATGTTGAACACTGGTCTCTGGCACTCAGATGGTGGGTTTTGGTCATTTAAAATAGAATGCCTCGGAAGAAGTTCTTAAGCTCAACATTGCCGGAGAGCTACAAGCCTAAGTCCTGATTTGAGTGAAATTTTATTCCCGTCTTGTATTTTATATTATATTCTATTTCCATGTACTGTTCGGCCATTCCTTTGTATATCAACTTGTCGACGACCGCTGTAGTGCTGGGTCCTACTCCTACCACGATTTCCATATAGAGCAGTATTTTGTCCTGCTTACTAATTCTCGCTAAATATACGGGTTCTTATATTTAATAGGCGATTCTAAAGCTGGAGGAGCATCGCAATGTATTCGTGTCGGCACACACGTCGGCCGGCAAGACAGTGGTGGCGGAGTACGCGATAGCTCTCTCACAGCGCCACCTCACCCGCACCATCTACACCTCGCCTATCAAGGCGCTGTCCAATCAGAAATACCGTGAGTTTCGCCGTACTTTTCACGATGTTGGGCTCATTACCGGGGACTTTCAAGTAAGTCGGTTATGGTGGGTTTTATTAACCAGTCATAGCCATGCCTATAGGTTTCCTATGTTGACTACTGGCGAATCCGCCCGAATGTTATGCAAGGGGACATTCCCTACCCATTTCACATTATAAGAAAGCCTGTTTGCCCTTATATTACTTTAGAGTTACGATGACCATCTGCCATTAATGTCTGCTATATAAAAAAAATTAATTGGCTTCTTATTGATTTTTCCAGATGAACTCAACAGGGACCTGTCTTGTAGTAACCACAGAAATTCTCCGATCCATGCTTCTTGCCCAAAATGATGTTGTTCGTGACCTTGAGTTCGTTATTTTCGACGAAGTTCATTACATAAATGACATGGACGTGAGTTATACGTAGAATTTGGTTTTATAATAATTGTTATATAGGTAAGACCCCACAGTATTTTCTAACGGTCTAAGGCTGGATTTATCACCAGTTTAACGTGAAGACTATCGTGTACACGATAGCGCTATCGTATCGGTAAAAAATGTTAACGGCTTTCACCATGCACCGTTACCGTTTCGTTAGCTTTCGAGTGGATTTTCCGTGCGTTAGTGAAAACGATAATTTTCATACCTGCGACTCATTTGGTGTAGTCTAATGTAGTCTTATCAACATTTTAACTTCTTTCTCCGAAAAAATAGGGGGGTTTTCACGTTTATTTCCACTTTTAGATTAAAATTGTTGAAATAAATTTGACGTAAACAAAGCAGGTGAATTCTATTGACACAACAAAACCTAACGAGAGGATGTCAGCCTATGTTTGAGGCCGTAACCAACCATACTATGATATCTGGACAAAATCTTCCCATTTTCTATTTTTAATTGATTTTTCATTTTTATTTATGTCTATTTATTTTAACGGAAAGGTAGAATTTTCATTTCCAACGTAGCAAAGGAATGGCTGGCTTGATCCAACCATTTATCATTACCGTGCTCTTACTAGAGGCTTTTTACTCCTAATAATGCTACTCTACCTACTGATTTCAAAAGAAATGCAAACCCTAGCAGTTCGAGAGACACAAACGCCCCCGTCCTTTACCAATACCTACCCACCTATATTTTCTGATCTGAATTAATATTTTTACGGCACAGCGTGGACACGTATGGGAGGAGGTGGTGATCCTGCTGCCCCGACACGTGAGCATCGTCATGCTAAGCGCGACTGTGCCTAATACGCTGCAGTTTGCTGACTGGGTGGGCCGCACCAAGCAGCGCCGTATGTATGTTGTCAGCACGCTGCACAGGCCGGTCCCCCTCAAGCACTTCCTGTACACAGGCTCGGGAGGTTCTACGAAAAACGAGCGTTTCCTCATTATGGACAATGACACTTTCAAACGGGCTGGGTAAGGAAATTTGACAAGTTAGCTAACAGCTACAAACAAAAGTTTCTTATACGTCTAATGAAGTAGAAGTAGGTAAGTTGAGGAATGAATGGCAGACCCTGTTGAGGTACTATAGCTCGTTAAATTCTATAGTGATAGTGATATATTTGATTCAAGTTAGAGATTAGACTACTATTCAGTACTGACAGTTTTTCCAGATGATCCGAAAAAAACCAGATAGCAGAAGCTGGAATAGCAAGGTAACACTTCAATATCACTATCCGGAAAGTTTCTGCAGCCGGGGTTCAAGCCCATCAACCTTATCAACGGCCTTCACCACCGCACCACCGGAGGCCGCTGAACTTTTCTGTACAGATCCTCTGATCACTCGAATCCATATTCAACTTAATATTTCCCCTGGTTTTTTTTTTAGATACGTCGCTGCTATTCAAGCCAAACAAAAACGTCAACGCAAAGTGGTGTCGGGGCCTCGTGATAGGAGACGCTTGAACCCGAAGCAGGAGAGCACGCTCTGGGTAGCTCTGATGGAACATCTGTTAACAAGTGACGAGCTGCCTGTGGTTGCCTTCACGCTATCACGCAAGCGGTGCGACTACAACGCTGAAGCCCTAACACTCGATCTCACAGATGCCAAGGAAAAGAGCCACATCCGTCAGTTCTTCCAACGGAGCATTATGCGCCTTAACGAAGACGATCGTAAACTTCCTCAGGTATCAGATTTTTAAGGGTCTTTCTGGCCACTCTCAGGGGGGCGTAGCTACTGTTTACTTGTACATTCCCCGCCCCGCGAAAAATGCTGTTACAGAAAGTGTAAGGTGATATGACTTACATTTTCTTTGATCCTAAAGGCACTTCCTTATAGTTTCTATCCTATTCATCCGTTGAGTCGACGGGTACCTAGTATTAACTAAAATTTCTGGTATTTCCGCTCCTAGTTGCCGCGATAATGTGCAATTCCCCACCATATTTTTTTTTGCATTGCTTATAAAGGTTACGGTTCTGGAATACATGAAGGTCAGTGGGTAGGTACATGGAGAGTTCGCAAACCTAGGTTGGTGTTGGTATCATCTGCTAATACAGAAATTAAAATAAGCATATGGAAAAACTAGCGACACTGTTGTTTACAGATTGTACAGCTGCAGCAACTCCTAGAAAGAGGAGTAGCCGTACACCACAGCGGGATTTTGCCGATTCTAAAAGAGATCGTGGAGCTTCTATTCCAAGAGCGATGTGTCAAAGTTCTCTTTGCTACAGAAACATTTGCTATGGGCGTAAACATGCCCGCCAAGACGGTGGTATTCGATTCCATCTTTAAGTTTGACGGGCTGTCGGAACGTTTACTCCTTCCCTCTGAATACATCCAAATGGCTGGTCGAGCGGGGCGGCGAGGTCTTGATGAGAATGGAAATGTCCTCATTCTGTGCAAGGGGGATGTACCGAGAGAGGATGAGCTCCTGTCGATGATGACTGGTGAATATTATGAGGGAACCTGAAGTTCCACCCCAGTTCTTTGGTTGAAAAAAAAATTCTAACAATTGCCGGACTCGAGCAGAATTGCATAACTGAATCAACTGCTTTTGAATGGAAAACTTCGAAAGCTGCGGCATCTACCTACCTATTCTTCTATTTGCATTCTTTCTTGTTTCATATAGATATGTTATTGTTATTAATTAGACAGGTGCTTTTCTAATGTTCGCGTATGTTTCAATCGCATGAGACCAATGAGACCTGTGTTATGTATACATACACTTCTTATTTTGGCAATGCGTTTATTGTATTTTATCGTGTTGTTTTTCCAGGTATCCCCAAAAAGATTGAATCCCAGTTCCGACTGACATACTCCATAATTTTAAAGCTTGAAAGAAAACGAGTTGCAGC
Source organism: Mesopsocus fuscifrons (assembly GCA_950004255.1). NCBI lineage: Eukaryota > Metazoa > Arthropoda > Insecta > Psocodea > Mesopsocidae > Mesopsocus > Mesopsocus fuscifrons. The sequence continues at coordinate 11,657,645 of OX465373.1, read as the reverse complement.
AGAAGGAAAAGTGACTGTCGAAGAAATGATGGCTAGTAGTTTTATGGAAGCAGAGTATGTGAAGAAGAAAAGCCAGAATGAGTTGCAACTGAAGCAAGTTAATGAGGCGCTGACCGAAGCCAGAGTGGGTACAGATCGCGGACCTTCGTGGAAAGAGCTCGAAGAAATAGCACGGCTTGGACTTGAATTCCTTGATCTGTGGCATGAGCTAAGCCCAAAGGTATTTGGCAATAAGACTGCTCTGAAAGCAATGGTCCCGGGAAGAGTTCTGTCCGTCACACATGGCTCTCATGTCAACAAGTTGGGGGTTCTACTCTCAATGAATTCCAAGATGGATGTCAAGTTCAAAGTTCTTGTGCTCACTGAAAATGATGCTGAGTCCGGCTCAACGGAAGATGTCACAGGGTTCCGAAAGGTTCGTACTGACTCATCTGAACTACTCACAACCAGAAAATCCAAGGGTAAAAACGTAAGTTACGCCAGTTTTTGGTGACGTCTTCCAAAGGAATCATCATGGAACATAGTATGTCTTCTTAACATCAGAAAGTGTTTTAATGTGCTGTGATTAAAAGTCTAGTTTTCGTGTCAAAAAGTCACTCGAATAGTAAGTCAAAAATATCCAAGAAATGTTAAAAAATTTAAGCAAATACAAATTGCAGTCAGTTTAGTTTTCTTACGTTTCATAATGATAAGGTTACCTCTCAGTAGGAATGAAGAAATAAAGGGTCCGACAACAGTCGCACTTGACTTTCTCGCCCCATATAAAATTTTCGTTTTTTTTTTGAGATTTTTTTGCGGGCGTAGTTTTTCAGCAATCCAAAATCGGTTAAAGATGACCCACGAGCATCTATCTGAGATCACTCATACCAAATCTCATGACAGTCATTTTATTACTGTAGTCCCAAATGCGTTCCGACCATTCAAAAACGTGGTTTTTCATTCTCAACTCATTTTCAACACTTTTTTGACAAAAACGGCCGTAATTTTCAAGATAACGAAATTCTGTTCGGCAAATGTTTAAGTTACGTAGTTTAACCCAAATGTACCGAATTTCATGACAATCGGTCAATAAATGTGAATGGCGCCGAAAGGATCGTACTTTGGTTCATAACGGCCGTAATTTTTAACCAATTAGATTTTAGTTGCAACTGACCTCGAAGCATCTATTTGTCAAGACACTTACCAATTTTCAATGTTATAGATGGCAAAGTGTACCGTCGGCGCTTGTCCGACTAACCAAAAACACGATTTTTGAATTATTTTGGCGGTTTTTTGGCAACAGCGGCCGCAATTTTTGAGCAATCAAAAATTCCTTAAAAAAGTGTCTCGGCCGTGATTTTAGACAGGTCCATACCAAATGTCATCAAAATCGGATAAACGGTATAGGCTCTAGAGCAGGGAACGGACGGACGGACGGACGGACAGACTTTTTCCAGAAACCACTTTTTTGGACTCAGGGGACCCCCAGGATCAAGGGAAACCTAAAATCTCAATTTCGAAATTTTGCATGAAAACAATACTTTCTCGCCATATATGTCTAGCGAGAAAGTAACAAGCGGTACGACACGGTCGGACAAAACTTTACCTGCTTATTTGCGTGATTCCTAGAAATAAACCCTTGGTTAAATGATTGGAGACGGAAAAACCTTTTGACGAAAGGAATGGCCCCAGAATGTTACCCCGAGTACTTAGAGACCCCACACGACATACTTCGGCAACCACCCAAAACTACCCCCTAAAATGAGGTGGGGTGGATGGGGAAGCTCGGAAAAACGTTTTGACAAAATAAATTGCCTCATAACGTTTCCCTGAGCATTTTGATACCCCATACAACGTACTTTGGAAAGTATACAAAACTCCCCCCATAGGGGGGGGGGGGGGGGTGTGGCGAAAAATCATTTTGACCATATAAATTGCCTCAGAACGATCTCCCGATCATTTTGAGCCCCCACAACCCATATTTCGCAAACCACTCAAATCTACCCCCCTCAGGGGGTGGGGTGCTTGGATACGTTCAGAAAAACTTTTTGATACAAAAAATTGCTTCACAACGTTCGCCCGAACAGTTTGAGACCCCATAAGCCGCACTTTAAAAGTCACTCAAAATTGCCCCCCTCCCTGGGGGGGGGGGGGGGGGGGAGGCTCGAAATAAGCCATATACCATTTGTAACGAGTATGGCCGTTGTCACGTGTCATATCCAGAACTACTCATATACCACAAACAACTGAATCCACTGATTTCACCCTTTTACAGGTCCAGGGGGGACTTCCCCCCTTCCAGGGAGTTATGCGGGGGTAGTGGGTGGTATCATTGGATTCGAAATTATTTGTTCTATAACCGTCTAAAATTTGATCGAAATCGTTAGAGCCGATTTTGAGCAAATATTTTTTTTCTACTTTTTGGGGGTGTTTTAGGGGGGTAACCCCCCTTAATTTTAAAGGGGGGAAACTGGGCTTCTGGATTTTTATTTCTTCCAATTTTAGAAAGGTCACTACCGATTTTGAAGAAAATCGGTTGAAAAGTGTGCCGTCCAGGTCAATGCCACATACATACATACACACATACATACGTACTGACACGGCGTACCTGACCTCTTCTAAAAATTCCTGGGGGCAAACTTTTCATCGGATGAAAAAAGTGAGTTGGTTTTCATATTCCGAAGGCATGGACGTTTCCGAAATGTATATGCAAGTTCCAATCGGTTGTGAGGTCTGGGAGCAATGACGGTTCAAAGTTGACGTTTGCCGAAAATTGGCCCGCACGAATACAATACTTTACCTTACGTACCTATACTCCGTATACAGGTAAAGTAAAAAGAGATTTATAGATCGTTGTAGGGAGGAGGGGACGAGAGGGAAATGGAGTAAAAAAATCTTACATGAGAATCTGTAGTTGGCAATTCATGATTTTCCAGATAGTTGCCTTGACAAACAGTCAAATCTACTTGCCGAACACTCTTGGAGGTCACTTGGTGCTCTCCGTGGATCCTTGGGATATCCTGGATGTCACTACGAAACTGATCAAATTGGACCCAAAAATCGTTCTCAACGACTGGGACAACAGGCAGATACCGCGGTTCAAGTAAGTAGGGAGCTATTTAATAATAAGTATTATTTATACAGTAGTACCAGGCACCAAGTGGACCTGAAAATGTGAGATTAAAATCCTGACCACAAAACATAGAAAAATTATTTGTCACCAGTTTTATTTTTATTTTTTGGAGAACTGATTTGTTTCTCATAAATTTCTGAGATAAAAGATACTTCAGTGTTCCTGTAGGTTTGTACCTATTTACAAATTTTCAGGGACAATCCACCAGGTCCAAGCTTTCAACGGGTATTGGAAGAATTAGTTTCCATAACTCACCAAGTAAAAATGTCGGGAAAATTTGAGACTATTCCAATTCTCAAAGATATGGCTGTGACTAGCGACGAAGATCTATTAGCAATTAGAAAAATGGCGGAGGTACGTCGTTTCTGTATATTTCAGACTTTTTAAGATAAGTATTATTTGGAAGGTCAGCCTACGGAGTGGTCAAATAGCGGACAGATGACCGAAATGTAACACATACCAGCGGGTCTATTCCGGATCTTTGGTCGTTAATTCCGCGTTAAGCTCCTAATCATAAAACACAGCTAAAACTACACCACTTCGTCGTTAACTTTGTGTTAACAGATCCGGAATAGACCTGCAGGCTACTTATCATTTCTCTTTTTACTTCAGGTACGGAAGAAACTACAAACTGTATCAATAGGAGATATTCTGGATTGGGAGGAACAGCTTGAGGAAGTATTTAGGCTGCGTTGTTTGGAGAAGGAAAAGGACAACTTAGCGTATTTGCTGTCGTACCAAAGCATGAGTTTATATTCTGATTATCAAAGTCGACTTCAAGTCTTGCGGGAACTGGGCTATGTCGACAGTAAAAATTCAGGTAAGTTTACTTACTGTAAGCGTCATGGAATATTCTTATTGTCTCGATTAATTTTATACTTATAACCCATAAAAAACATTAACGCACGTGACAATGCACTGTGACATTCGGCCTGGATAGTCCAAGAGCAATATGTTAGCAGGGCCACCTACCTTCTAAGATTAATACTGTTTGGTTTCAGTTAAAATGAAGGGAAATGTAGCTTGCGAGATGAGCAGCCATGAACTGCTAATAACTGAACTTGTTCTCCGCAACGCACTGAATCATTTGATGCCAGAAGAAATTGCAGCGCTGCTGTCTTGCTTCGTATATCAAGGAAAAGACTCGGGAGAGCCCCTCAAAGTAACGTCTGCTCTTGCTCAGGTTTGTGAGTTTTTTATTTCAATTCTACCACCCGAGAATAACTGAGAAAAAGTTTTGGTTGTTTCCCAGTGGCCACGGTAAGATGGTTCCATCTCATTTACTATCGAAGTTTTTCTGATTGGTATTCACCGTAATGTTTTTCATTTGGAATACACGAGGCCGTGGTGGTTTAGAACCCATCAAAATTGTAAGTCCCCTTCATGTACATGTGTTGCAAGGTGGCTCGGTAGCTAGTATCTGGTAGTGCTGCCTCAGCTGGTGTGCCATTGGGCTGCAGTGGATACTTCCTGAATTGGTGTAGGTCCCCCCTCCAATGTAAGTCCTTGCCTTTTTATGCGAGACGTTAAGCACTAGTGTAGTAGTGCACTTTATCCATGTGTTCTTTCGCAGGCAATTGTAACCATAAAAGATTTGGAGCGGGAAATAACGGCCAAGGAGCACAGCTGTGGTGTTCAGCCCATGGACCCTTTCAGTCAAGACAGGAATCTTAACTTTGATCTCGTCCCTGTCGTCTACGAATGGGCTCTAAATAAGGTACGGTACTCCAGTTCATACAAGCTATGCCTAGCACCATTATCCCAGTTCATACAAGCTATGCCTAGCACCATTATCCCAGTTCATACAAGCTATGCCTAGCACCATTATCCCAGTTCATACAAGCTATGCCTAGCACCATTATCCCGAGGATACCCACCTCAGCACCAAAAAGCATTGTGAATATGTACCGAAAACAGCATGATTTCCGAGTTTACTGTGTCTGAAAATAACTTAACCCCTCCAGCCCTTAAGCCACGAGTAAGTTATGTTGCGTATTATTAATAGAAGCTCCACCTCTCAAGAATTTTTGACAGCACAGAACTGTTTCGGAAGCCAGAAATTATCCCAAACATCGGTCTTCTTATTCTAGTAAGACCAAAACTAAACCAAATATTTCTCAGTGGTATTGACCCCTGGTGAAAACAATAGTTCTAAAAGCATGAGAAATTTTAGTCACCACAGAAAACGCCATTTGGCGATTATTTTATTTTTTTCAGCCATTTTCCCAAATTATGACGCTAACGACGGTACAAGAAGGAATAATTGTGAGGTGCATCCAGCAGCTAAATGAGACTATCAAGGATGTGCGTGACGCTGCGCGAATCATCGGAGAATCCAATCTCCAGCTAAAAATGGAAGAAGCTTCGACCGCCATCAAGAGAGACATAGTGTTTGCGGCTAGTCTGTACATGCAATGACAAATAATTTACAAGACCGTTGTTTCATTTAGTATTCCAGAAGTTTTATTTTCCTTTTACAACTCCAGCTATGAAGAGCCAAGAATTCCTCATTTGGTGATAAATCTCTTAATACCAATAATAGTGGAGGACGTGAGAGAGAATGTCACTCCCACTATCATTTCCTCAGAGTTCAGCAGACACCACGACTATGGTTGGATCAAATTAAAATGTTGCTTTTGTAGAAGCTAAAAGCTTAAAAAGAGTTACTCTTCGTGGTACTCCGAAGTCGAAAGTGAAATGATCAAATAATTTCCACACATTCTCTTTGGCCATGACGTGTTCAAACCTCAGCCAGGGGCCGTATGAAATTAAAGTGCCCGCTGCTCGCTGCTAACACTCTGCCCTTTAGTAACCTCGCTGATACACGACCACTGCCCCTCATTGTTCTCTCGCCACAAGGAGACCTGAAAAAAAATGTCGAATATTTCTTGATGGACAAAAAATACAGTAGATAATCTAATTTTAAGGAATGTTGATGGGTAGATAATTTTTCTACCCATACAAAGACTAAGTTATTCGCAGGGACGAATGACGCATAGTAACAATACTGTGGTGGAACCCCGAGGTAAGCCCGTCGAATGAGGTTGGAACCTGAGCAAGCACCTACCTTGTTGTCACCCCCAGAAACGGCAAGAATGTTTCCAGTAAGTGACCAGCTAACGTTCCAGACGACATCATCAAAAGTGCTGAGAATCGTCGGCGTCCAGTTGACATGATCCTCGCTGCTCCAAATGACAACACGGCGGTCTTGCGACGCGCTTGCGATCAGGGACCGAGGTAGGCCAACTGATGGCGCCCACGCGACGTCGCGCACCCAGTCGGAATGCACTTCTAGTTTTGCTTCTTCTATCCAGCTGAAATCAATTGGTATTTATTATAATTAAGTGCAAAAACACAAGTTGGTGGCTCCACGATGGTTGGAGGGGTGTTCTGTAGACACGAAATATTCCACGTAGTTTCAGAATTCTGGGGGATGGTGTCTTCAGGCAAGTGAACGTGTCAGCAAGTATCTCTGATAATGGATTTAGTAAACTGGGAATTAAATGGCCTAATAGTCATGTCACACCCATGTGCTACAGATCTGTTCTAAATTATAAACATCAGAAACTGGCTGCCAATGTTGGGGTATATTAATAAAATTTACTCACCGGTCACCATCGTCTCTCCATATTTTGACGAGGTTGTCGCAACCTCCAGAGACGAGTCTTCTGATAGGCTCTCCAGGCTGGGCCTTGGCATCAAAAGCAGGATTGACTGGAGTCGATGGGCACCAACTAACTGCGTTGCAACCAATGGTATGAGCATTCGGAATTTTTTTAATGTCCCACACAGAAATATCAGCAGTAGCTGTCAGAATAGACAGGGCACCGTCGGAGCTTCCACAGGCCAAGACCAGTCCAAATTCATAGGGAGCCCAAGCCAGTGAGTTGACTGACGAATCATGGCCGGCATACTCATATACTTTCACCCACTCTCCGTTGTTTCTCCAAATAATGACCTTTCTGTCGTAAGAGCATGAAGCCAAAAGGTTTCCAAACTTAGGGTGAGACCATGCCACTTGCCAAACAGGGCCATAATGGCCTTTTAGCTCAGCTGTCAGCGTTTGTGTGCCATTGCTCATGTCAAACACCTTGACGGAATGATCGGAAGAACATGTGGCCAGCTGGATACCGTAGTAGTCCAAAACCGCATCATGGATCATGTCCTCATGCCCAGTATCAAAAGTAGTGACCGCACTCACCATTTTTAAACAAAAACTGATTTATTTAGTGAAATTTAAAGAGCACATAAGTAAATAAACACGACGTGGAGGCAGCAGACGATTCCTGATGTAGGGCCCAAAAGTAGGCCCTAAAAAAGGCGCGGGATGCTTGTCTTGTTGTTATTTAGTGTTAAATTAATGGCTGCCGGTATAGTGAAATGTTTTGGTGGGTTGTATAATTTTTAAACGTTGCGTTTTGGGTAGACGTCATCGTCATGGAAGAAGAGAAATCGTTTGCTGGAAATGGCAAGTTCAAAAAAGGCCTTGATTTTGGGTGAGTTGTTCTGATATTTGAATATTTGATAGCACCAATGTTACGGATCTTACCCTTTGTCGGGTGGTTACTGGTTACGATGGAGACTCATTCATCACTATCATCAGTCATCACTTTGAAACCAATTTTAGTACTTATAGATACAAATATTCCTGAAATTCTGTATCTGGCTGCGCTAGGTACGTAGGTAGGTACCTACTTACTATGTTACAGCCATTTCCTTTTTAGTGATGAAAATGTAACGTCTGAGAAGCGGATGAAGCAGTGCCTTGATAATGATCGGATTGATGAGAAGTTTGGTTTTGAGAGAATCTCAGACTACTCAGAACGAATAGGCTTTATGGTCAACATGCACGTGGTAAGTTTTGGCAAGCTAGTTAGTTCAGGTTGTAAAACAGAGGTTTTCTGGTTACAACTTTACTGAGCAAGTTTTTTATCATTTTATCTTTTGATCTGGTATTTCTCTAACTGAAGGTGCTTACCTGGGACTGCCTAGCTCCCCTGCCCTGCTACCCTACTTTCATAAATAATCTTAGTATTTTTATTTATAGACTGAGATTCTAGATGAAAACAAGAGGTTGATTAGTGCTGTGGATTACTACTTCCTTGAAGAAGACGGAGGGCGGTTCAAAGCCACAGTCCCCTTTCCGCCATATTTCTTCGTCCTCGTCAACAATGAAGCAATGAGGGATGTGTCATCATTCCTAAAGAAAAAATATGACGGAGTCATTATCTCCATTGACGTTGTTGCGAAGGAAGATCTGGACTTGGTAAGGCCACCAATGAATAAATGGAGTGTAGAAATCTTGGTATCTCCTGATCTCCTGTTGTTCTTTAGTGCACGACGTCGTGATCTCTATGTTACCTCTTTACTGGTGCCTTGGTGCAGAATATAATACTAAGGGCAGGTATGTACCCGGTGTACCTAGATACAAATACGCGTTCTTGCTTTTTTACAGCCTAATCATCTAGTTGGTCTAAAGCAACGCTACCTGAAACTGTCGTTCCCCTCCATGACCGAATTGATGAAAGCCCGAAGGGAAATACTAGCCGCTGTCAGAAAAAATAGACAAAAGTCAAAATCGACTTCTTTGTACTCCGAAATGATGAGCAACGTCCTGAACGCGCCAGGCCGTGACAACGGCCCTCGCAAGTATTCGGATCAGTTGGATAATATCGTGGATATTCGGTAAATAGATCATCTGATTCTGATTGAAATTGATGTGGGCAAATATCATTTATTTCTGTGTTGATCTAGAAATCTATCACGTCCCTCTTCGGATTCACGCCGTCAACAAATATTTGTCTTGAATTTTCCTCAGAGAGTATGATGTTCCGTATCACGTTCGTGTTTCCATCGACTTGCGGCTATTTGCTGGAGTATGGTACGCCGTGCAGGGTCGTGGTAGAGACCCGCCGGTGCTCACGCGTCGTCCTGACTTAATTGAGACTCCGGACCTGATTGTCCTGGCTTTCGATATCGAATGTACGAAGCAGCCACTAAAATTTCCCGACGCTGCTGCTGACCAAGTCATGATGATCTCTTACATGGTGGACGGGCAAGGCTACCTTATCAACAACAGAGAAGTTATCTCTGCAGACGTTCAAGATTTTGAATATACGCCTCATCCTGAATTCGAAGGTATTTTGTAATCTCTTGTATATATAGCTGAGTAAGCAGGGACGGAATTTTGTTAGTAAATTAGTTGAGTTATTTGTAAGAATAAACTGATGACATTTTCACACTACAATCTTCAATCTGCTCTGTACGACTTACATCTAGAGACGACTAAAGATGCGACTGTTGCTCAAGCTTTCCTGTTTTCTTCTTTTGGCATAAATATCATGAATGATTGCTTGCTTACAGGTAACTTCATTGTCGTGAATGAGTCTGATGAGAAAGCTGTGCTAGAGAGATTTTTTGATCATATCTGTGATGTCAAGCCTCATGTCATTGTAACCTATAACGGTGACAATTTCGATTGGCCTTTTGTTGAGCAGCGGGCTGCAATTCTCGGTCTTAACATGGCGCTGGACGTCGGGTTTTCTGGTGGCAAGGATGGTATTTACGCCTGCAGGCCTGTCATTCACATGGACTGCCTTTGGTATGTAATGTTTTGTATCATCATCCTCTTTCAGTTTTCTTAAAATTACGCTTCCCATCATCACAGGGAAAATTAGGGGAGAGTGGTTTATCCGTATCTGGCTTTACAAATTAAAAATTGTACCAAATCTTGTCATGTAGAGGCGCCACCGTGTAACCCCGCTCCACAAGAGATACGTGGGGTGTCCTGCAGCGTACAAGCTCCTCATGCAGACTGGCTAGCATAGTCTCCGAAACTAATCCGAGCTCGCCGTATCACGAGCGTTTCAACAAATTGTTTCGAATATTCAATTTTAATTTGCAGGTGGGTGAAGAGAGATTCATATCTACCTGTGGGATCTCAGAATCTGAAGGCCGTGGCCAAGGCCAAACTCCGCTACGATCCTGTGGAAATCGATCCTGAAGATATGTGTGCCATGGCTGCTGAAGAACCTCAGGTACATTTATAGGTTTTTTTTTACCACCACTGCCACTGTAAGTACTTTTATACATTTGAAGTTTTCAAAAGAAGGCGCAAGACCCCTATGACTGAGATAATTCACAGAACCACATAACTCCTTCATTCATTCTTGTCCCTCACTGAGATATAAAAAAACAATAGTCGCAATTATCGTGAATTTATTTTACTTTCCAGACTATGTGCAATTATTCTGTGTCAGACGCTGTCGCCACTTACTACCTGTACATGAAGTACGTGCACCCGTTCATCTTCGCTCTGTGTACGATCCTACCTATGGAGCCGGACGAGGTGCTGCGAAAAGGCTCCGGCACGCTCTGTGAGGCTCTTCTTATGGTCGAAGCTTTCCACGCGAATATTGTGTTCCCCAATAAGCAGGAGCAGGAATTGAATAAGGCTACTGCTGATGGACATGTCTTGGATTCGGAGACGTATGTTGGAGGTCACGTGGAAGCTCTTGAGTCCGGTGTCTTTCGAGCTGATTTGCCTTGTCGGTTCAAACTGGTAAGCTGAACTAAAAAGTCTGCAAATTTGGCTCTGTTGCTCAGTTGCTCTGCAGATCATCATAGCTTGATCAAATCACAAGCAGGAATGGAAGAATCTAATGATCGGGGAATTATAATTTATTCAGGTGCCAGAAGCATTCGACAAGCTCATTGCCGGCGTGCGACATGCTCTTATTCACGCTATCGAAGAAGAAGAGAAAGTTGCTTTAGAGAAAGTGGAAAACTTGGACGCAGTCGTGGAGGAAATACAGAAACAATTGTTAGGTCTTCGTGAGCAACCTGTGCGAGTTGAGCCGCCGGTAATTCTACATTTGGACGTTGGCGCCATGTATCCCAATATAATTTTGACTAATCGCCTCCAGCCTAGTGCCGTAGTCAATGAGGAGACGTGTGCAGCCTGTGACTTCAACAGACCAGGAGCCACCTGTCAGCGACAGATGAACTGGGTCTGGAGGGGGGAATGCAGTAAGTACTGCACTATGCTATTATTATTTCTTTGTTTGGAGCGAATAGCTGGTAGGTAGATGGCATAGATTATGTTTTGTTCATTCATATTTGTTAATTTCAATTAATATGAAAATATTATTTTCAGTGCCCGCTTCTCGGAGTGAGTTCTTACGGATTCAGCAACAATTAGAGACTGAGAAATTCCCGCCTTTGGTTCCTGGGGGGCCGCATAGAGCTTTTCATCAGCTGCAGCGCGAAGAAGCCGCGGCTATTGAGAAGAAACGTCTGGCTGAGTACTGTCGACGCGCGTACAAAAAAACGCATGTAACAAGGACGGAGGTACGGACAACCACCATCTGTCAGAAGGAGAACTCCTTTTACGTGGACACCGTGCGAGCCTTCCGTGACCGGCGTTATGAGTACAAAGGGTTGTGCAAAGACGCCAAGCGAGCCGTCACGGCTGCGCTTGCCGGCGGAGATGCACGTGAGATCAAATCCGCCAAGAATCGCGAAGTTCTGTACGACTCCCTCCAACTCGCTCACAAATGTATCCTCAACTCTTTCTATGGGTGCGTTTCTTTATGCTTCCAATAAAGGTACTAGCGTACCCGGTACCCGTTCCTGCCTACCGAACGAGGTATTACTACTATTTTGAACAAAAATCACTCCTTTTTTTAATCTTAACGTATTAGTTCTTGATTTATAGTAGTACAAGGTATAAGTATTATATTTTAGAACAAAAAAGATCCAACAGTTTCCTTGGAAGCATGCTATTAGAAAATGGTATACCTACACTAATAATCATGACTTCTCATAATAGGTATGTGATGCGGCGTGGGGCGCGGTGGCACAGCATGGAGATGGCGGGCATCGTGTGCCACACGGGGGCGGCCATCATCACCAAAGCCCGCGAGATGATCGAGCAGGTGGGCCGCCCCCTCGAGCTGGACACAGATGGCATTTGGTGCATCCTCCCGGCCTCGTTCCCTCAGGACTTCACCGTCACCACCACGCACGAGAAGAAGAAGAAACTCACCATATCCTACCCCAATGCAGTCCTCAACTGTATGGTCAAGGTTAGAAATAGTCATTATCATAGTTCGTCGCCTATTTTCTGCGGGAACTGGTCTCATTTTTTTGGCATTTTACCTACTGGCCAGGTTTAGAAAATGAGTGGTACCCGAATGACATCCGTGTTGCGTTTATTTCATTTCTCCTTTTTTTATTCTTCGATGAAATTTCAGGAAGAGTTCACAAATGACCAGTACCACGATCTCGTTGATGCGGCCACCCTCAAGTACCAGCAGCGAAGTGAGAACTCAATCTTCTTTGAAGTTGATGGCCCGTACCTGGCAATGGTGCTCCCTGCTTCGAAAGAGGAAGGCAAGAAACTGAAGAAACGTTATGCTGTTTTTAACTTCGATAAGTCTCTTGCAGAGTTGAAGGGGTACGTACGTTTCAAGATTTATGTCAGGCCTAAACTAGCGCGAATTATTTGATAGGTAGGAGCACAACATTTACCTGGGCGCCAGCGCCGCTTAGACTCCTCTGAGTTAATGTCCTCATAAGTTGCGCTTTCGTTATTATTAGGGAAAGTTGGGTCACCCAGCTGAACGGACTATCGTTAGTGAATGCAGTATGAGAACATTTTATTACAGTTTTGAAGTGAAACGACGAGGTGAGTTGCAGCTTATCAAGATATTCCAGTCCTCCGTATTTGAATCATTCCTGAAAGGTGATACGTTGGAGAAGTGTTATGAAGCTGTTGCCAAAGTCGCTGATTACTGGCTGGATGTTCTCTACACTAAGGTAAAGTTAACTTTCTATATTATACAAACTCAGGGTGTATTTCACAAGCCCAGTTGAGCTCTGCTCAGTATGTTTCACCTATGCTTAGCTGATGATAAGTCAAACCGTGTTTGGCAACTGTCCCAAGCTAAAGCTTGAGTATGGTCCGACGGTTTTGCCACAATGCTGTGTGTACGTAACCATCTTAAAAGTCATTAATTTTCTTTTTGGGTCTGACAGGCGAACAACTTACCAGATTCGGAACTGTTCGAGTTGATCTCAGAAAAGAAGTCAATGTCGAGGAAGCTTGAAGACTATGGATCCCAGAAATCAACTTCGATTTCTACAGCGAAGCGCCTAGCAGAGTTTCTGGGTGACCAAATGGTCAAAGACAAGGGGTTGGCATGTCGTTTCATCATTTCCCGTCGACCTGAAGGAGCCCCTGTCACCGAGAGGTAGCGCTCATTTGATATCTCTGCAGTTTTTGAAACCGGGTTCGGTTTTATTCTTGGTTTGATATAATGCGCCTGCCTAGAACTATCACATTGTAGATGGTAGGATTCAACGAGCTCCTTTATTTCTTACCTCTGCATGTGACAACTACTTAATGTATGAAAATATTTATATACCATTTTCATCCTTTTTTAGAGCAATACCTCTAGCGATATTTCAATCGGAACCATCAGTGAAAAGGCATTTCCTGAGGAAGTGGTTGAAAGATTCGTCTTTGACAGATATCGACATTCGGCAAGTCCTCGACTGGAACTACTATATCGAACGCCTTAACGGTACTATTCAAAAAATCATCACCATCCCAGCTGCCTTACAGGGGGTATGTATGCATGTATATTTATCTGAGGTTGAGGCCACGGTAACTCCAACCTTCCCTTGTGGTAACTGAATTTATAATGCACTGGTTGTGTGAGTGGAACTGAGCCCACAATGCTAGTCCTAATTTTGTAAGTGTGCTTTCCTCAGACCTAGCACAACTACGCATTCATTGTACCTTTGTGAGAGTAACTTGTGATTACATTTACGTATCTGATTGTGTTTTAGTTGTCCAACCCTGTGCCGCGTGTTCGACATCCCGACTGGCTGCACAAAAAGATGCTGGAGAAGGACGATGTCCTGAAACAGAGGAAGATGAATGAGTTCTTTAAGAAAGTGGCCGCTCCTGTGGTTGGGATGGTAAGTCCACCTGACTTCTCAGTCTTCTAATCTAGTTGATCAATTTAGTTCAGTTCAACCAGAATTGTAGCCTCGTTTATTGCCATCTGAGATCCCTTTTATCTTCTTGTTTTATAGCAAACTTCTAGCTTTTTCAGTCATTTAAATTGTGGTTTGTGGAACTGAAAGAGCCGACTGTGAGTTTGGAATGATTTTATTGGCGCTGCCGCTTTAACCGTAGCAATAGGTACCATAGCATTTGAAATTTTCTCGTCAGAGCTACCATCAGCCTCCAGATGTGGAGGATGCAGCGGGACCTAGCAGAGGCTCGTCTGGTGAAGTCAGACCTGTCGTCAATCGGAAGAGGAAGCGGGGGGAATCGTTGTTTAGCGAAGAGCAGTTGGCGCTTCCATGGCGAGAGGCTTTGGGACCGCCTCCACCATTTGGGAAAACTCGGGTTAGTTGAGAAAGAATGTGGATAAAAAATTTAGTACCAAGCGAGACTGATCGCTAAGTTTAATCCGAGTCCTACGTAAGTTACGTAACTGAAATGATTAACACGAGACTACCATTAGGATTAGCCTCGAAAGCCGAGCGGTCGAGATGTTTGCCTAAGGAGCGCTCAACGGGTTTGACCCCGGACATTTTCTCTGCTTTTCAATTGTTATTAAATAGACTGCAAATTTTAAAATATATTTTAAGGAGGAACATGTCGTCTGGATTGAGTATCATAAGAAGAAGTGGACCTTGCAACTGGAGCAGAGGCGCTTGCGTAGAGGGGAAGGACCTCGCAAGAAAGGTCCCGGACCTTCCGTCATCGGGCCCATAATGAGGAACACGGGAACTATCGCTGGATTCATAAAGAAAGCCCAGAGGACAATCCTTGACTGCCCTTGGCAGGTCATACAGGTTAGAGAGCTTCCTCCAGAAAATGTAATGGCTGCTTTTTCACAAGCCCTCTCGGATAAAGTTCCGTACGATAGTAAAATGTCCGGCTCTGGACTCGCCTTCTTTATGGCGCTACCTTTCGAGTATTAAAATAACCTTATTGAAATTTCGTCACAATTTATTTTAACAAAGTCTGTGTACATTAATTTTCACTCTTAGTATGCGGAAACCAATGAGCCGGGTCTATTTCGAGTGTGGGCACTCGTCGAACGAGAGCTTCACGTTCTCAAGTTGTCGGTGCCGCGCATCTTCTATGTTAACCAGCGTACGCCACGACCAGATCCGGAAGGAGAAGTTCAGTGGAAACGAGCGAACCGCCAGCTGCCACGCTCCAGGCCTGCTCTATATCTCTATGAGTACACCGTACCGGAGCCTGACTTTCAAGAGCAAAGACAGTGAGTGGAAGTTTCGTACTAGGTATAGACTTCATTTTTGCGGCCCAAATGTTGATCACGTTGATTTGCTCCAGACATTTTCCTACTATTGGGGGCCTTCAAGCCATACCATTTAGTGGGAATAGTGGGAAAAGTGAGAGCTCAACTTATTCCATCTACTACCTACACCACTACTTTTGTTTTTACCCTTTACTGCCTCATCACTGCAGGGGTCTGGTTGCTCAGGTCTAGACCATAATAATACGTGAGTGTGTTTAGGAATTTGCTTGCTGACCTATCGACACCGGATGTGGAAGGGATTTACGAGACGCAAGTCCCACCCGAGTTCCGGCTGTTAGTCACATTAGGATGTTGCTGCGCCGTCGACCGGGCTGTTGCCAACAAATTAGTGCGGGAAGGGATGCGCGATACCGATACCTTCTCCCTACAGCAACTCAATTTCAAAACCATCCTTGCTCAGCCTTACCTTGAAAAGGTACCGTAGTCACGTGGCGGATGATAATCCCCTTACTTTCTTTTTTATGGCCGATACTTTTGAGGCGAACGCAAATAGACGTTGCCTACTGGTTTTTCCTACCTGCTCTGTGCCAAGTGACGAATAACGTTGGCGAAAATTTTTCAGTGACCAAGATTTGAACCTTTCTTCCCCTGTTTAGAAGTTGTTCGGCTACTAGGTATGTCACCGTGGTTCCTTTTTCCTCGGAGATTTTTTATGATATACTGACACTTTTCTGCACTTTTCTGCTTGTTCATTTTTTCTACTACCTCAGCAATTTAACCGTCGTTTAATTTTTAGCTCCCTGATGGTAGCCCGCCAGTGAAACACATTTTTTTGTATCAACATCACTCAGCCAACAGTCAGCGCTCCATCTACTCCGTATTCTTGACTCCGGCAAACAAGGTGGCGGTCTTTGTATTGGATTCTGTGCGCACCAATCAGATGCCCAACCTTCATCAAATGTACCTTGCGGAACGAGAGGCATTGTAAGAATTAATTAGTTTATTTATGAAGGATCCTACTTCTCCACTCCTGTGTTTATTCCCAGAATAGACACATTTTTCTTTCTTTTCTCATTTTTCATCTAAAAGGTGGACGATTCATCGGAATCTTTTTCATGTTCAACTGACCTTTGAAATAGTTTTCTTTAAGTCTAGGAAATGACTAGTTCTGGCTATCACTAATTTCCTTGAAATTTACTGTTTCAGTGCAAATGAGGGTGACGTTGATGTTGCCAAAATTCCCAGTACTGATCTTGAATTCGAAGTGCAAGTTTTGACGGACGCCAGAGGGCTGTACCGTGCTGTACAGCGGGTTCTCCTGAAGTACAGAGATGAAAAACGCGGACCTACCATGGTCGTCCTCCAGACAGCTGTTGGTATGTGTATGTTCTGTGTCACAAACATCTACTAGTACTTTTCAGACTTGTCTCCTGTTGGACAGATTCAACGAACAGATTTCTCTTATCATATGATTAACTTATGACAAGTGCAATCGCACTATAGTATACTTGAAGTAGTGGGCATGGGCGCCCGCAGAGGGGGGCAGCCCCCCCCCCCCCCCCCCCCCTTAGGAATCCCAAAAATATAAAAAAAAATGCGTGATTTGTATCATAGGGTGTTTTTTTAAAAAATTATCAGGTTGCCCCACCCCCCTGAATTTTTTTCTGCGGGCGCCCATGGTAAGGGGTAGTGGTGAAATCAAGTCTAAGCGTAGGATAGTAGTAGTAGTAATCCCGAACTCCTGAAGTGCTATCATTGATTTCGAATGCAGCGCGGAAAGTAGTTGTCATAAAATCCGCTAGATGGCAGGAGGCTCAGAAGGTCCAGAGGGAGAACATAATTTTGTTAAAAAATGAACCGTATCGTCAACGTACCAAAAAAACTTTAAGTAAAAATATTATACAAAGATTATAAAGGAAGTTAATTTTGATTATTATTTGCGTAATCTAACCGGAGAAGAGAGTAGTGAACCACCAACTGTGGTCATGGGTTTGAAAGGAAGCTGGGTCGGGCTCGTATGGGAAGTCTGAGAGAGCATACTTACCTGGCGTGGGGGCTACCGTGATCACCAAGGCGGTTCCCCCGGGATGAGGCCTTGCCATTGCACTTCGGCTTGGTTGACTCCTGCGAATACCCCAAATGTGGGTATCTCGGGCGCGTAATTTTTGATAGTCGGGACTGCGTACGCGCTCTCCCGGATATATTCGAAAAGCAAAGAAAACCTAAATACGGTCATGGTGTGTCTTTTGTCTTGTAGTAGGTAGTAGGTACCAGTTTTCAGCAATTTCTAATTAGGTTGAGGTTGGCGTAACGAGCGAGAACTATAGGTGTAGTTTGTACTTTGTAGTTTTGTTTGTAGTCTGGTCCTGGTCTCTAGAAGATATAAAATTAATGTCATAATATGGCATGGCATTAAATGTATAGGTATATTTTCAATTTTCATGCATTTGTTTTGTTTGCAGAAACGGTAAGTCTGGTAGCAGTGATGCCAGAATTGACGAATTTCCCATTGGTGACCGTACATCGGCCCGACCCCAGTGGACTCTACGGTACGCTGGAGTGGCAAAGGGTGGGTGCTCGGACTATGCTACAGCATTATCTTCGCCTGGATACTACCCTCAGTGAACTCACCGACCACTGTCGCTACTTCCATATTCCCATCGGTATGTACCTACCTACCTACTGGGCACCTGACGTATAAGAAGTTGGCAGGTACGTCTGATGTTACTGTGTGGTACCTATATGGGTTATAATAATGAACATTAACTTCTTTTATTGCAGGAAACATGCCAGCAGATGCGACTCTGTTCGGAGCAGACCTCTTCTTTGCGCGGCACCTCCTGAAGAACAACCAGGTGCTGTGGTGCTCCCCTTCTCCACTGCCTGATCTGGGAGGACGCCAGGCAGATGACGGGAGACTGCTGAGTGAGCTAGATGACGCGAGTACGTCCATCGTCAGTGTTCCGGGCGCATACTCCACTGTCTGCCTCGAACTCGATGTGGACGCCCTAGCGGTCAACACTTTGCTACAGAGCCACCATGTTCATGATGTAGAAGGTATATTTTATTTCGTTTCAAAATATCCAGTCTAGATTACTTATTTCCTTTTCTTGGTGCGGAATCAGGAACCATTTGGGTTCATCTTAGGTTCATCTACTTGCAGGAGTTTGGAATCTCCGCGTTTTGTGTTAAGAATACGTTCGCCTGTGTTATAAGGGATACTCGCGTTAGTAACTCAAAATTACGATAAAAGTAAGTTAGCTAGTTTTGTCCTATTTGTAGGAACCAGCGCAAGTGTTGCCTTCGACGCAGCGCCTGCCATGTCTGTGGATGAAATGTTGGGTGGAGCGGGGGCAGAGTTGACGGCGTACGATGACTCTGCCATGAGCAGCCCCGCACTGCGTGTGCTGAGAGCCACCGTAAGTTCGTGGCTGCGCGACGTTTCTCTCCACCGTAACATATTCGCCGACCAACAAATTGTCCACTTTTATAGGTGTGTATAAATGGCGTTAATAGCCTCCTCACCCAAGACGCAGATTAACATTAAGATAAACTAATATCAAGACACGATTAGCTAAAGATGCAATGACCTAATATTTTTGGCAAAGTAAGTAAAGTAGTTTAGGAAATTCTATATCACGGGAGTATAAATGAAAACTCTTTCTTTCGTCGCGCCCAAACGAAACAATCTCATTTTCATAAACCCTTTTTTCAGATGGCTGCGATCGCCAAATGCATTGCTTTACGAGCCAGCTCTTCGCCGCACCCTGCATGGCCTCATGAAGAAGCTTTTCGTCCAGCTTGTGGCTGAGTTTCGGCGTTTGGGTTCAGTAGTTGTCCACGCGGACTTTAGCAAGGTTTTGCTGTGCTCCCGCAAGCTCACTGTTGCAGATGCGATGGGCTATGTAGAGTACATTCTGGCCAGCGTCCATAACAAAGAGCTGTTCCATAGCATCCATATCTCTGTCTCGCAGTGCTGGGAGCACCTCATGTGGCTGGACCCGGTAAGTACAGTCAGAATTATTTGGAAAGGTCGCCTTTACGGGAAGGGGACAGATGGGGAAATTATGGCTCAACCACGTCTAAATTGGGGACCCTAGAGTTAGTCAGCAACGAGAAATATTATAAAACATTTTGGATACAAGCGTGAAATAACTAAGTACCTAAATACCACTATAAAGACTGGCTGGGCGCTGAGTGATGTCAATAATTTGCTGCAGAGAATGGGACTGATTAAATGTAAATGTGACAAGACCTAAACGTTTATCCAACTGTCTCACAGGATGCTGGTAAGTACTATATAATTTGAGCATAATTTCATATTGTTCGAATTCCTTGTGAAATTATTGTGATGAGAACAGATAAGTAGCTTAGCGTTTTTATTTCAGGCTAACTTCGGTGGTGTTCGAGGCAAGCTGCCCGGAAATGATGAGCATGACGTCTCACTTGTCGATGACTCATCTGTTGAAACGGTAACGGCTAAAGCTTTAAATTCATTGTCACGTTAAGAATGTTAGAATTAAGTAACTTTGTTATACAATCCTGATTTTAATTTTTCAGTGCCCTATCGTGATGAATTGGAGTCTGGCCGAGAGACTTCCCACAGAGGCAGGTGTGAGAGATAGCTTTTCAGCGGTCGTTGCGGGTTATATAGGAGCTGTGTGGGGGCGTCTAAAGGAACAAGGGAGGACGCAAGTGGCTCAGGCCTCCCCCGTGCGTCGCACCACCCCCGGGGCGTTCAGCCAGGTTGAGGCTACTCCCCTAGGGGTCGGTGTGGACGAAGCACTCAAGGAATTCACTGTCGAGCTTGTCAGTGGAACTTTGGCTCAAAAACTCTTCATGTAAGTCATCATTTCGAAAAGATATTAGTGTTTTTAGGCATGACAGGAAAGTATCACAATTCTTCTAAAACCTATATAAACGTCACATTCTAACGCTGAGTATTGCAGTCGCATTCTTAAGTTCACCTATGCTGTCGCATAAGATTCTTCTCCACTAATGCATGCCCTCCGACCCCATTTTTTACCTAAAGTGTAAATACTTGCTAACTTATGCCCAGGCTCGTTCTCTGAAAAATTTACCTATTTCTAATAAAAATTCTGTCCTACATTTAGGAAATTATATAAGTACCTAAGGTAATATTTTCCAGTTTGGTACAAAAGATGCATCGCATCCATCCATCAGCCAAATCGACCGCTTTGGGCATGGAGGGACAGACTATCACCCCCGCCCTCGAGTTCACCAAGGCGGTGACTCGCGTACTCGCCCTGGACAGTGCAGTATCCGAACCAGTAGCTCGCATGCGTCGCAATATGCTCAAATTGTTGGGCGTGGGCGAATTTAGCCGCGAAGCCGAATGGACAGAGCCATGCGTCGCCGCCATCTTGCCTGAGGTCATCTGTACTGTCTGTAATCACTGCCGAGATCTCAACCTCTGCAATGATTCACATCGTGTCGAGCAAGATGGCCGGTACGTGTCACAAATAACACACGGGTGTATTAGAGAAAAAAAAATTATAACGTTTGGGGGACAAAGTCGATGAAGTAGCACATGAATAAGTCAAACACCACTCCCCACACACACAACCAGAACGGTTGACCTAAACTGTCCCTTACTGTTACTCTGAGGTAAATAAAGGATTGATGACTGGTGTTATATTTTTCCTATCTGATTTCCAGACCAGCATGGGCGTGTCCCATCTGTGAAAACTGTTACGACCCATCAGACATCGAGTACCAACTAATGGATTCGGTACAAAGAAAAGTCATTTCATATACGCTACAGGACTTGCAATGCACTAAATGCCACCAGGTAAGATTTATTTTACTGTTTACTACTACCAGTCGCTGACTAATAAATTTTCATTGTGTGTGCGTGTGTATGAACCAAAATGTTCATGATGGTGATAACAATTTCAAGTCAATAAATTTCAGATCCAGGCGGACAACTTATCGGAGTACTGCACTTGCGCTGGAACCTTCACTACCCTTATCCCAGCAACAACAGTTACTGCTTACCTGTCTACTTTAGAAAGTGTTGCTGACCACTTCAAACTGCCTTTGCTCCTCCATACAGTAAGATGGATGCGGTCAATGTCTACGTGATGTTCACTTAAGAAATTTCGATTCGACAAAATGTGCCTTGCATGCTAAGAAGTGATGTGGCTCCTTGTGTTTGTGTATTTTGTAGCAGAAATATTTGTTATTTTTTCGATAATAGAGTCGATAGTGGATATGGGATATTAGTTGCACTTCTTTTCCACAGCAAACTAATGCTGGTTTGGTATTCGTCGATCTGACAGCTGCCTGGCTGCTTTGACTTTTCCTGCGTAGGGCAGGTTGCAACCAAGTAGTGTAGTCGATTAGTTGGGCCGTGGCCCTTGATGGTAGGCTATTTTTCGCATTTGAAAAATAACCAAAGAAAAGGGTAGTTAAAACTGTCCCATTAAAAAACAAACATTTTATAGGCTAGTGTAGTAACAATAATTCAATACCCGGACTTCACTTGGACGCATCCAGGTTGATGGGGTCGATCTTGACCTCGGGAAATTCGATAGAGGGAAATTTGGTCATGTCCACGCCGGGGCCACCACCGAACTGCTTCAGAGCCTTGTCCAAGTCTGCCTTCAGCTCGCGTTCCAGGTCAGGGGACGGGTCCACAAGCTTGCCACCGCTACGAAAAAATTATTATCCCATTAGATTTTTACTTTCTCGCAGACAGTGCAAGATAAATCCTCATGATCCTCGTGGTCTTCTGAGTTGAAAGAAGCAGTTTTTGAAAAAACTTTTGGCACCGTGTGGTGCCACAATGGCACATCATAAGTACCTAAGTAAAACATAGGTCTTTATTTCTTGGGTTACAAAATCTCGTTATTTGTCCAAATATTAAAAAATTGGAAATAGGTACCTATTTAAATACAATGTTGTTTTCCTCCATTGAGGTAAAGATTCAAAATTTGTCGGGGCTTCGAAAATTGGCCGCCGACCGTGCGTGAACCTGAATGTCAATAATTTTTTGATCAATTTGCAATGGTTCGTCATAAATTTTACCAATAGCTCACCTGCTCTTTTGCTTGTACTCCTTAATTTTTTCGAGGAAGAGCTGCTGAATGGGATCGCTGGCCTTCTGAAGCAGGGGAGCAGTAATACCCATGTTCCGCCGAAGAAGGACGGGAACAATTTTGACAACCTTAATAGCTTGCGGGGAAATCATTCTAAAACACACATAAAATCGATTAACACACAAAGAATTATCACTACTATCAATTACTTACGACGAAAATTTTAAAACATCTTTATTATTTTGATACTGGACGTAAAGTAGAGACAGAGGCTGCGAGGGTGATGAAAATCATCAGCTATGCCACCCTGAATCTGAATATTACTCTTTTACCTGCTATCTTCACTCTCCTCGGAAATAAATGCCTCACTTTGCTCAAATTATATCTGTAATTTGAAGACAGCTAACCTGAAAATATAAAATAAGTAAAACTAACCTGACGGTCAATGAAAAAGCAGAAGAAGCGTTCCACCGTTCCAGATTCTAGTGACACGACTTTCTACTGGCACTGCATAAAAAGCGCGGGTAAACTACCGTGCAGAACTTTGCCTTTATTTTTATCTCAGTTATATCTAAGTATACTGTGATTGCTTCGGTAACACCGATTGAATAATTTGCTCTTTAGAATTAGTTATGTTATGCAATATGGGTGTCTTGTAGGTTTCCTAATGGTATTGGGCTAATACTGATGAGATAGTTTGGTAGTTCGTTGTAAAAAAAAATATCCAGCCCGGTATGGTCTCATTTTTCTCTTTTTGAATGACAGACAGGAGTTTTCATACTTCTTCAGGCTTGTTCCGAATGTAAAATTACCTACTAATTAAAGTAGAAGTCCTCCCCTCCCCCTCCCCCAGTTCGATGAAATACAAGCTACTTAAGGTCGACTACACGTATTTGGTTCGCAATGCTACGTACTTCAAGCCCTACTCCGAAGTTACAGGGCGAGTGAAAAGTGTTTATAGGGGGATGTAAACCTGAGACTCTTTGTCGTGAGGTAGTGTTGTATTTTTGCATGAAATGGAGTAATAAGCCCACAGGAGCGGTTTTAAACAGTCAACTACCAGTCCACATGTTTTTTTGACAGATCGCGAAAACACAACACTACCTCACGCGAAATATTTTTTTGTAACGTTTCGGACTAAAACAGTATGATTTTATCGTCACATTTAGTAGAAAAGCTTGATAAATGTTTGTAATATTTACCGCCGCCATGTTACATGTTGACAATTTTTATTTCACTTACGGAAGTGGGTAATTTCAACACCATTTCTCTACTTTTTCTCCTGTAAAAGCTAAACATAGTGTCCTACTTTCACTCGATCGTTTCGCGTTCGAATAACACACTATGTTTAGCTTTTAGAGTAATCACAACCATTACGATATTGCAATTACCAGTCTCCGGCGGTACTAATATGTAAACATTAGGTTTGTCGAATATTTACTATCGCACAGTGGTTTTGGTGGAGTTCGTCGAGAATGTATGGTGGCCCTTAAAGGTAGGTACCTATAGTTCTTAAGTTCAATTTGTGGCTAATCTGAAGTAAGTAGCGTATGAAAGAGTTCCCTGGGGGTGGTATAGATTATGAATGGAACCTACACGGGACCTGCATGGTTTCTCGGCGAAGACAAGCGGGACGGTGTCAAGTTACTGGCCCATTCATTGGGTAAATAGCGCCCGCGCCTGTGCCTTGTCGAGCCTTGGTGCTTGCCCAGCCTCAGGTGGACGGAATTAATATCCCAAACCACAGCCCGCAGAATCCACCGGCATCAGGGCGCTGGTCCATTCAAGACCGATCACACGCTGGAAAATACTTTGTTTCTCACGCTCGTTCTTGTGCGACGGGCTGGTACCTTATCCATGTGCATGATGTGCCTGGGTTTCTCTGGAGGTACCCGTTTTGTGGTTAAAACTCCTGTCTGAAAACGTTTTATGACCAACTTACCTAACTAACCCTGACTAAATCGAATCAGCAAGCTGTCATTATAACCCTGTAAAGTGTAAAGCACTACCGCAAGGGAAAATATTTTTTTTTTCTGCTGGCGGTCCGACACCTACTGACAGAAAACCTGGCAATAACATTCTTTGTATAACATAATAACATTCTTTCAGAAGACTGTGAACGTTTTACTTATTCGTATAGTGCTTACCTGCGCACATCCTCGTCACGTACCTATATACGAGTTAAGTATACTTAACTAAATTACGACAGGTCGACAGGACATACTGTAACACCTACGCTGTACCCTCTTAACTTGGATAGGTAGATGGGATATAGGTACATGGCTATTTGAGAAGCACCTGGGGACCGGAACTCGCGTAATGGCCTGGACTTCCTCCGCTCCCAGCACTGGAACCTGGAACCTGGATTAACTCTTGTCCCCCGCTACTCACGGTCTATAGTTACTCGGTAATTAGGTCCCTGGGCTACCTTTATGTCGGTTTTTTAGTAATGCTTGTCCCCGGCTCATCAGCCTATACTCTCTCACTCTCATGTAGTATCTATGATGCCATTCATTCCGGCCGTCTATACACTGTACCTGTAGGGGACTTTGGGGTCTGCATTCCTGGGATTGGTATAGCCCATGTGGTCTAAATTTTGGGCCAATTCTTCTGAAAAATTGTTGTGTATAGCCGGTCTTGAGGCTGTGGCGTCACAAAAAATTTTGGCTTGTGGAGGGGGTGGGGTAAGAATTTTTTTTCTTTCTGACTGAATTTTCTGTATTGCACATGCGGGCCCTCCTCGCGAACTACTTTGACCAGATGCCGTGCAATAGAGGTGCAAGACTATACAATAGGCTCCCGGACGATATAAAGACCTCAGTAACTGACAGAATTTTTTATAATAGACTTAAAAAATATCTTATTGAATTGTGTCCGTATATGATCGTATGATGTGAATGTACTCCTCAGTTAAGCAATATGTGTGATGGATTGTTTGTTGCTGATTATTTTACCGTATTACTTATTCGTTTGTTTTGTGTGTTACTTTATGTTCAATTAATTGACTGCGCGCGCGTTGTTATCAAATGTTGCATTTGGACGATTATATTTATTTTATCTTATCTTATCTTTTTGCTGGGGGCGGTGACAATATCCCTGCATGGTATTTTGAAAGGGGATGGTTGGGGGGGGGGGGGGGGGGGGGGCTGCATGTCTTCTGTGCATAGGGTCACCTCTATGATGAAGCTCATCTACAGGGCCTATTTTGTTTACATTTCGTATTCATACTCACCAACGAAAAATAGCGAAATATAACCTACCTAGCCTAAATGGGGAGGTTTTTTCCTCAAAACTAGCCGATGACTTTTTGATCGAAATTTTGTGAAAGGTGACTCATGTGATAGCACATAATATCCACACACACGTTTGTGAGGGTTTGGTAACTTAATGCCAGTATTATTTGAGTTTCCATCTGGGCTAGCCAACTCTCACACTCAGCAGTAGCGAGTCACCCCTGGGCCGTATAATCACTTGATTACACTCGCATTGTGTTTTCAATTGCCAGGTCGTTGAGTGTCATCAACTGCAATCTTTCAATTGATCGCATCGGCCGTTCCATCGCTCTAGCGTAGTACTGCTTGTTCAGCAAGCTGTACCTTCATGCATGCCAGTCTACGCTGCTGCCTCACGTCCCACTGACACTTTTCGTTATTTTATACTAGGCGGGAAAGTAAAAAGTAAACTATACACCTCTTTGCGTTTATTGGAGTAGTGCATGGTATAGGTACAGGTATACGTACTTCACAGCAAACCTGTACTCGGGTCTCGGGTGGGTGAAATATATTGCGTGACCACTCATTGGAGGGGGAGCGGATAGGTATAGCCCCAGTACCTGTCAGGTGTCAGTCCGACCCTGCAAGCAACTGACATTTGAAGGAAATGCCTGGAGAGTGAATCACTTTTGTGTTGTTTATTTAGTTTGTATGAACGAGAGTGACAATATGGACAAATAAGAGTTAGGTACGTTATGTAGGTATAGGTACGCAATGGCGCGGGTTATACCTTATAGGTATACATATATAGCTGCCTCGTATAGACGGTTCTTCATGGACAGGATGGTTAATATCGCACTTCCTTGCATCATTTTTGCCTGTAGTGTTTTACATTGTTACCCTGCACTTCATATGGACCTCAAATATTCATGCAGCTATGATACTCATTATACTATACTCATTATACGATCCAAAAATTTCCCTGTCCTTATAATAATACCCCTATTATATAATCCATCTGCTGCGATTCGAACTCTGCCCCATGCAGAGTAGTCCGGTGTTGAGACGAGACCTCTCTCTCTTTCGACTGTTTGAAAGCTATTATTTTGGGGAATCACCTCATTGACGTATAATATAAAGATAAGGAAGGATAAATAATTATCGACTCCACTAAGTACATGTTGATTGCAGATAACTCCTGCAGCCATCGTGTCGCGCGACCTTCACTTTCGTTCATCTCCAATGAATGGGTACGTGAGCGTTTAGTGCAAATTATAGCTAACCCGAACCTAGGCCTGTCCTACGGGGACTGCGAAACTGGAAAATGCACTTGCACTTGTTAATCGCGGGTACCTACTTCGTATACTTATCACTTATATTGTAGTTGTATTAGCTCCGATGAACTCTCCGGAATCGATCAAAAACTAAATGGGTGCATTACCTAAATAGTAATTACCTATATACCTAGGTATAGGTACTTAATAATATAATTATTCCTTTCCTTTATACGCGCTCATCTACATCTGCTGGTTAAAGTCAGCACAACTTTTTATCCTTTCAAATTGAACATTCGTGCCTCTCAGTGGCCGAGTGGTCAAGGGGTCCGCTTTGTGTCCTGAGATGTCCGGGTTCGAATCCTGGCGTAACGGAAAAATTTTCCGCTTATTACGACATGGACGTAGGTATTGGCTACGACCCGCTCATATTCGGCTTCGGCCAATTACCCTTCGGCTTCAGCCGAAAAATGTAACAACCAACTCATCGGCGCATAATGTTCCCTGAACGTCGCGTCGCGGGTAAAAAAAAAAATGAACATTCCCCGCTTACTGCTATTATAAATTTGTATTTAAATTGTCGAAAATGTTATATTGATATTAGCTGGTGGAGGAGGGATCCCTATTTGGGATACGGTCCTGAATTGGTCTACGAGACGTCGAGATGATAGGGAGGTTTCTGCACCACGTGCCGCACTCCTTGTAGCACCCATGTTGAGCTTGGGGGCTGCCGCATTCATTGAGGCCGTAGTAGTGCGTGAGTGAGAGAGTGTAGCCGATGCATCAGTGAGTCAGTCCTCTTGGAGGCAGTGTGTTTACATTTTCATCTGGTTCTGCGTGCCGGTGCCGTGTGCTCGTGTTTTGTGCTTTTTGCTGCATGTGTTTTGACTCATTCCCCGAGAACGGACATTTTCAGATCGTGGTAGGTAAGCTTTATGCGGTGGCAATTTCAGTTTCTTTTAGAGTTGCTGGCGACACCTGTTGCATCCATGCCCTTCTTTGTTTACCCATTTTGACGGTTACTGGTGCTTGTGCTTAGGTACCTAATACGCTAGGGAATTGATTCACGTGACTCGTGGTTTTAAGGCAGGGTCGTGAGTGAAGGTCCTCCTCCATTTGCTGGAAGGTACAAAAGGGTTTGATTAGGTTTAAGTACCTTACCAAGTTTACGACCATCCCCTGTGGGGGACCACCCTAACCAAATTCAAGGCTGGTAACTGGCTTCATCCAAGGTTCCATCTGACTCAGCTGAGAAAGTTTTAGGTTGTTGATTCAAAGGCGAATACTAACAGAGGGCGGGGGGAGGTTGGTAGTTATATAGGTACCATCCCTTTAGGTTAGCCCGCGCTAGCTATAGGTAATAGGTAATGTATTTTAGCTATCCCCCTCTCACCCATGGGCGTAGCAGGACCAAAAACCTGGGGAGGGCTCGGCCGCCCCAGACCCCAGGCCTTCTCCTCATGCATGGCTTTATGACGCTATGTGTAGGTCAGAAAAATCCTGGGGGTGGGGTGGCTAAACGGTTTCTCCCCTCCCCCCTCCAGCCCCCCTTGCTACGCCGCCTATGCTCTCACCCTGACGTAATAGTCAGTTTCTACTTTATCAATATCAATATCATATCCACATTCCTTTCTTTATACCTTTGATACCTATTAGGTATGTATAGACACCTTGTGATCTAATTTATACCTAACCTAACTATATACACACGTTGCTGTATGGGGCTTGGATGCAGCTCATATATAGAGCCTGGAAGTCATGTAACATTTCGGTTGCTTATAAATAACTATAAGTAACCTGTAACGCTGCCTGGCTAGCTCAAACGCAGGCGGGGTTACGAGGACATAATTCTGAGGACCTAAGGTGTGTGCACACAGATATTGAAAGAACGAGGTTGGTTTGAGAAAAAGAAAAATATAATACATAACCAAAAAAGGTAAATAAACCAAGGAAGGGGAGGAACTGTTGAAGAAAATCATTAATGACCTACCTACGTAGCTTTAAGCAAAGGTTTATATAAGTCAAAAAAATAACTTGCCGTACGTACCTACCTAGTATACTTGTCAAAGAAACAAAGTAAAAGTTTAGGCCGGTACCGGTATTCGAAATTATACGTTATTAAGATCATTGGTTATCCGAAAATACTTATTACCTACCTATAGTTATTGATTGCAAATTTTACTCTTCGCTACATTATGAAAACCTGATTGAAGTGTAGAGGCGACGGGGATGGCTGGTAGTGGCGGCAGTAGATAGGGGTAGGTACTTTACATGATGGTGGTCACTGCATTTTGTCTAGGGTAAGTTCAGGACATAACTTTAGGTAGAAACCGGGCGGCCGCCCGCCCCATCAAGGTTACTCTAGCCCTGCATCGTCGGAACTCGCATCAGCTACAATATATAACATAGGTAGGTACTAGGTCACCGGATCACATGGTGATAGTAGGTACAACTTCAATTATTTATCATTTGTCCAGAAAAAAACATATATACGTACGTCTTATTATGTGGATAAGTTATCTTCCTGTCGGCTTTCCTTATTCTTCTTCATTTAAGCATAAATTTCCATCAGTATACAATAATTTTCCGTAAATAGGTGAGGCTACTATGGCCAATGTGTGCAGAAAAAACAAACACGTTTTGAACCGTTGGGAACAGCATGGAACGGCGCAACCTCCGCAAAAACTGTCGTGTCACCGACCGGCAAAACAGTCGCAATCCCTTCGCAACTGTTCCCGGCAAAATTTAAAATATTCCTTTTTGAATTTTTGAAAACTAAAACTATGTTACAAAAGAGGTCGGTTCGGTTTCGGCGGATTCAGGGAGGAGGGTTAAAAGGAACGATCTACCATCAATCTGATTCGCCATTAACAACAGGTTTAAGGTGGCTCACATGCCAACAACCGCAATCCTTTCCGTTTAAATCTTTTAACTGGTATTGAGTAGGAGACAAAACTTGTGCAATCTTAAAAGGTCCAACATATTTAGGTTCCATTTTAGCAGCGGTTCTGTCTATCAGCGAGGAATGTGGAAAATTCTTACGCCAAACTAAAGTGTCCTCCTTAAATTTTACTTGCCTATGTCTTAGGTTATACGAATGCGTCTGACGTTTTTTTTTTTTTTTTTTTTTTTTTTTTTTTTTTTTTTTTTTTTTTTTTTTTTTTTTTTTTTCCCGCGTTTATGGCCTCTACTGCCTTCTTGTAAATAGCTACCCTATACTGTGAAATTACGTGGCAGTTCTGGTGGGTCATCCTCTGCATCTATTACTTCGACCTCAATGGCGTCATCTCCCGCCAGGGTATACAATTCCATCACTTCTTCAGGTTCTTCAACGTCCTCACTCTTTAATGTGAGCGTTCCCTTACCCAGATCAATTTTTGCTTTGAGGGCACGAAGCGTATTCATGCCAATAATGGCTGCATACGGCAGTTTCTTGACCATATAGCAGGTTCCTTTCCAAAGTACTCCTCCTATATGAAGTTTTGGACGCAAGGCCCCCGTAATTTCTGCGTAGCCTCCGTCGGCCACCTTCGCACGAGCTGCCAATGCTGTCAGTCTTACTCCTTGCTCTTGAATCTCGTAGAATAGTTCG
The DNA here is from genome assembly GCA_950004255.1 of Mesopsocus fuscifrons. NCBI lineage: Eukaryota > Metazoa > Arthropoda > Insecta > Psocodea > Mesopsocidae > Mesopsocus > Mesopsocus fuscifrons. The sequence goes on along the minus strand of OX465373.1, from coordinate 11,627,086 downwards.
CTCCGAAATACTGTATGGCTGGCACCTGTATCTACGAGAGCCACGATCTTCATCGTATTTATCCAAATTTCGATAAATATTCTTCTTGAGTGATTAGGGTCGCGAGCCATGGTGTCCAATGTAACCTTTGTTAAGCATAGGGGTATGGTCTCGGTTTCTTCCAGGTCTTTGTCCTTAACAACCACAGGTTCGGCGCCTGGTTTGACGAACCCTCCTTCTAGTTTTTTGGAGTCTTCTTCGGGCACTGTCGAGCCATGTGCCCAAATTCTTGGCAATTGAAACATTTTGTCTGCTCCAAATTAACCGCCTCGACTGCAACCTCCATGACCTCGTTGCGCCCTGGATACTTCTCCACCAGCTCCAGACTGTTTTCAATCTTGCGACAGAAGGTGTCGAATGAAAGATAACTTGGAAAATCTTGCAGGTTCACGTGAACTAAGAAGTCCTTGTGTAGGTTTAATTTCATTATTGAAATCAATTCGTCACAGGTAAAGGGGTTGCGGAGTTCTTCGTTCAGGTTTCGTATCTGTGCGATGAATTCCGTGACTCTCTCGGTCTTCTTTTGTTTGCGTGTGGTTATCACTTGGCGAATCTTCGCATCATAGTCAATAGGCACATAGGTCCGCAAAACTTCTTGCTTGTAAGCAGCGTAATCCGCAAAATTCCAGGACTTGAACCAATCGCCGGCCTTCTCTTGCATAAGATTCCGAAGAGCCAACAATTCCTCAGTTCCTTTGAGTTTGATCATCTTCCGCAGGGCTTCAAACTTCTCTAGAAAATCCTTGATCGATTCCTTTTTCTCCCCTTTGAAGACAATGTTCTGGCGATGCGCTTCCTTCTGAAACCGAAGTAGATTGCTACCTCCTCCTCCGTTTCCGGTACTGCCCTCCATGTTCATGTTCTGGACAAACGCCTGCATCATTCTGGTCATCATTTGCTGATTAGCAATCATTGCTGACATTAGCTGCTCGTTCGAGACTCCGCCTAGTGTAATTTCATCCTCCTTACCTTCGTAAATTCGTTCGTCCTCTTCTTCGTCCGATGTCTTATGCTGTAGCGTCCTAATCTCTCGATATTTGTCACTTGGGTTGTCCCTGTGCTGTTCCTTGTGAGTTTTCTCTCCCTCTTGTAAGGTCAGCCATGTGAGATTTTGCTCTTCTTTCTTTCGTTCTTCACCCTTTTTTGGGCCTGGGTTAGTTCCAGCTTGGAGAGGCGGGAAGACGAACGTCTGAGTTAAGTCGGTGGGAGTCAATCCGCTTGTGGCCAGAAGAAACTCAAATCCAGGTATTTTTCCCGCTACTTCCGGGTGAGCAGTCATCATCAGTTTTAGATTTCGTCGTAAGTCTTCCACATTGGTTGTTGAATCCACCGTACAAGTTGGATCTACAACGGCCAGTTTTCCAGCTACAATAATCAATGCCTCCTGCTGCATAGAGTTTAAAATATTGTTGAGAGACGGCATCGCAGAAGCCATGTACAAAACTGTACCTAGTACCTACTTGCAAAATAATACCTACTCTCAAAAAAAAATTTGCGTGGAAAGGTTTAGCCCTTGACCATTCGCCCTATTTTCTAACCTCACTTTTAAAACTTAGGTACAGCGCCTAAGTCCTATGTGGCAATTTTTACCACTCTTACCTTCTTCCAAGTACGTCGTGTGCCCAGATGGGAACGGCACGACCGCCCTAGATTCCACCTAAAGAAAATTCCTAAACCTGTCACTAATGCTGTACCTTCATCAACATGAAAAAGCCCTACAGCCTAACTACCTAATTACCGCTGCATGCCTCTACAATTCTTTCTGTAAAAAAAAAATTTAAACTGGGGAAAAATCAAGCTAAATGCTTACATGGAAAAATAGTTGCAAAGCACAAGCCACTACTCATTACCACTGTTGCAAGCAAAGCAAGACACATGAAAACTGTGACACAAGAATGCAATTAGGTCAAAGTTTTTGAAGCTATCAGCCAAAGGATGCGTGATAGGGAAAGCAAAAACACCAAAAGCAGACTGTATTTGGGAAGGATAAAGATATAACGGGAAGGTTGGGGAATATAAAATAACTAACTATAAAGATACGAGCTATAAATTTACTGAAAACTATATATGACGATACGTAATAATAAATAACTAAATAGATAAATAACGATAAGAAATCAGATACTTAACTAACGCACTAAAATATAACGATTACAACCAAACAAAACAACCTTGTCATTCCAACCACGATGCACAAACCCTAGACTAAGAAAAATGCCTCACGTTGTTGGGCGTCATTTTGTAACGCTGCCTGGCTAGCTCAAACGCAGGCGGGGTTACGAGGACATAATTCTGAGGACCTAAGGTGTGTGCACACAGATATTGAAAGAACGAGGTTGGTTTGAGAAAAAGAAAAATATAATACATAACCAAAAAAGGTAAATAAACCAAGGAAGGGGAGGAACTGTTGAAGAAAATCATTAATGACCTACCTACGTAGCTTTAAGCAAAGGTTTATATAAGTCAAAAAAATAACTTGCCGTACGTACCTACCTAGTATACTTGTCAAAGAAACAAAGTAAAAGTTTAGGCCGGTACCGGTATTCGAAATTATACGTTATTAAGATCATTGGTTATCCGAAAATACTTATTACCTACCTATAGTTATTGATTGCAAATTTTACTCTTCGCTACATTATGAAAACCTGATTGAAGTGTAGAGGCGACGGGGATGGCTGGTAGTGGCGGCAGTAGATAGGGGTAGGTACTTTACATGATGGTGGTCACTGCATTTTGTCTAGGGTAAGTTCAGGACATAACTTTAGGTAGAAACCGGGCGGCCGCCCGCCCCATCAAGGTTACTCTAGCCCTGCATCGTCGGAACTCGCATCAGCTACAATATATAACATAGGTAGGTACTAGGTCACCGGATCACATGGTGATAGTAGGTACAACTTCAATTATTTATCATTTGTCCAGAAAAAAACATATATACGTACGTCTTATTATGTGGATAAGTTATCTTCCTGTCGGCTTTCCTTATTCTTCTTCATTTAAGCATAAATTTCCATCAGTATACAATAATTTTCCGTAAATAGGTGAGGCTACTATGGCCAATGTGTGCAGAAAAAACAAACACGTTTTGAACCGTTGGGAACAGCATGGAACGGCGCAACCTCCGCAAAAACTGTCGTGTCACCGACCGGCAAAACAGTCGCAATCCCTTCGCAACTGTTCCCGGCAAAATTTAAAATATTCCTTTTTGAATTTTTGAAAACTAAAACTATGTTACAAACCTTAAAGGAGTAGTGCTGTTATATAGGTCGTTGAGGATGATCTATCCATACCTGACTAGGTAGCTTGAAAAGCCGTCACGGGCTTGAACCTGTGGGCCCTGCTGTGCGTAGGATGTAACGAACTTCCTATCGCCACGGAGGCATGACCCTTTCTACCCCTTTATGCAAGGATATCACGCACATGCATGACACACTGATTTTGAGTTTTCCAGGCATATATAGCTGCTAATAGCAGGAATGTTGTATATGATGGGAACCAACTTAAAAATTTCTCAAACTGTTTTCTTAACGATTTTGGACGGCACGCGGTGGGTAGGTATAAAGAAATCTCCTCAACTTCAAAATCTGTCTACGGAGGTAGTTTTCTTTCCTGAAACTACTTACCCATATAGATCGATGAAAACGTGAAATGACAAAATTAGTTTAGCAGTATGCTTGTGTTAAGAGATGTGTCCATGGATTTTTTTCCAGGGCCCATAGCGCCCCATGGAATTACCAGAGCGTGAAAAATCACTTGCACCTATAATTACTTAGGTACCTTAATTAGGGTGTCTCCTAACGAACAGATTCATCTTATCGCATGTTTAGCTTATGACATGACAAGTAAGTATATCTTCTAAACCTTGCGATAGCAATTTTCATGTGCCTCTCAGTGGCCAAGTGCATGGTCAAGGGGTCCGCTTTGTGTCCTGAGAGGTCTGGGTTCGAATCCCTGCGGAACGGAAAAATTTTCCGCTTCCGACATGGATGTATTGGCTTCGGCCCACTACTAAACTGGCTTCGGCCCACTCATATTCGGCTTCGGCCACTTCATCTTCGGCTTCGGCCAAAAACATCTAATAAACCAACTCATCGGCGCATATGTTCTCTGAACGTCGCGCGTTAAAAAAAAAAGCAATTTTCATAAGCTAAATCTGTTCGTTAGGAGACACTATATATTATACTTTAAATCTCGTGAAATAATGCACCCTTAATATATATAAGTACCGAACTGAGCGGACTGCCAAAATGACAGTTTAGCAGGGGTTCGCTAAAGGAGTCAGGTGTTAACTAATCTTAATAGGCAGAGCAGGTGGCAAACCATGTGATGGGGTGGGAGGCTAAATGAATGGGCATCAGACGCGTGCATGTGGTGCGGTGCTACCTGATAAGTAGGCAGGCAGGTAGGTATAGGTATACTTGGTCCCGAGGACGTGCATGCCCGTGCTGTCGTGCATGGTCCCCCTCCAGGCTCCAAATCGAAATCCGGGCACGTTTGAACATAGTACCTGTTTGACACGTTGCCCATGTGTCTTGACGCATGCTGACAGGCCGCGCCTTTGGAAGGATGGACGTGACCGTCTGAGGGTAGTTTTACCTGAGCCTCTGTTTTATTCCCTCAGTTTCTGAATAAGGTGGGGCTGCTAAAATTATTACTGATGCTATGAATTTGTAAACACTTTGTTTTTATGAAGATTGAAGCATCTCTGGTAAAAGTGGCACATCGAGGTTGCAATTTTTGTCCTATGCCAGATACTCTCGATTGTGACTCTGTTACATTTGTTTTTGGTGTGTACAATTGGAATGAGTAGGAGTCGCAACCGTGGAAAAAGCGTAAACAGGCTAGCAGTCCCTCTGCACCTCGCATACACTCCGTCAAAATACTAAAAATAACTTGCTGCTCGGGCCCTCTATACGACTACGAGGCCCATTCACTGCAAGCCCCATTCAAGAGTTTCAACCACGATCACTCATTCCTCCACACACGCTCTCGACAAATGAGTGTATTTTCATTGTCACAAAAATGCTCTTTACTTTAATATTGGTATGGAGCTAGTGTGGGCTTCTATACGAAGGCACAGCTTGCTTTCATGTAAATTCTGAATATTATTGAAGAATTTCTGACATGGTAATTTTTTACTGAAAAGTCATTTATACCCTGCTGTCACCGATTTAATTTCTCGCTAGCCTTCAGCTGTGTCCGCACTGCTTCAGCAGAGAACAAAATTCAGTATTTAGGTTTATAAACAAATTTTCAATGTTTTATGAGGGGTGTTGGCTACAAATAATGAGATGAGTTGAGGACCCGGGGGTGACCGTTGAGGACCCGGGGGTGACCGTTGAGGACCCGGGGGTGACCGTTGAGGACCCGGGGGTGACCGTTGAGGACCCGGGGGTGACCGTTGAGGACCCGGGGGTGACCGTTGAGGACCCGGGGGTGACCGTTGAGGACCCGGGGGTGACCGTTGAGGACCCGGGGGTGACCGTTGAGGACCCGGGGGTGACCGTTGAGGACCCGGGGGTGACCGTTGAGGACCCGGGGGTGACCGTTGAGGACCCGGGGGTGACCGTTGAGGACCCGGGGGTGACCGTTGAGGACCCGGGGGTGACCGTTGAGGACCCGGGGGTGACCGTTGAGGACCCGGGGGTGACCGTTGAGGACCCGGGGGTGACCGTTGAGGACCCGGGGGTGACCGTTGAGGACCCGGGGGTGACCGTTGAGGACCCGGGGGTGGCCGTTGCGCCGCACCCCTCGGGTTTCTGTCTACGCGCGCATGACATATGGCCGCTTGCTCCCCAAAGCCCCCGCTCCCTAAATGGTAAATGAACGCCCGTAGCGACCCCACGATCCTTATCCAAACCTTGAACTGTGTGCATGTGGGCACCAGTTCACTTATATAGTATCACTGAGCTGGAGAGGCTCGAGGACGAGGAGCCACGCTGTTGGAGACGTGCGTAAAGCCCATGGAGACCGGTAGGAGTCCTCCCTCAAGGGGGATCCACTAAAAGACGCACAGTGCTTTCCACTTTTTGACATAAAATTAATGTTGATCTGATCTTGTGGAAAGACATGGCATCCCCGTTGAAAGGGACGTGCTACTGGCAGGTATGGGTGCTGTCAACCAGTCCCGATCTTGTCACGGTGGTGTGTAACATGGGGAACATGCCCGCAGATCCCAGAGTCTTCTCGCCAGATTACAAATTACTCATTGCCTTACTCATTCCTCACTCCTCTCTGACAGTCCCAATCAGTTATATTATTTGTTTTCTAGTTTTAGGTCAAATTGTTGTAAAGGTTCATCCATCGATATGGCGCGTGCCTTGCTTCAGATAAGTCAGTAAAGGTAGATACATGCATGCACGCGTTGGGGGGGAGTAGGGCGGGCACCTTTCTCGTCTCTCGACATCAAAAGTCTTTCTGTTCTTGTAGACCGAGAAAATGCTGTAGCTATGGTGGAAGATTCGACGTCAACTACGCGACTGCGTCCTACTCGGCACATCACATTCGACGAGAATGTTGCGCACCCCGGTCAGCAGTCAGGGGAAGTGGCGTACTTGATGACGGTGCGGGGGCGCAGGTCGCCACTGCCCCATAGCGGGACTCATAAAGCTCAATCCAAGACCAAGACATTGGTGAGTTAGTAAAATAATTTTTACCGAAATTTTTAGCTAGTGCCTATAGTTCTATTAATATTATGTTATGTATAAAGATAGTATGACGGTGACGTTTTTTGAGGTATACACAACCAAAACGAACAGCGTTCCCTGATCGTCATTTACCTGTCTACAAAGATCCAGCTAACGTTATTTTTAAACAATGTCGGAATTTTTGAATTGTATGGGACACAATTTAGTGCCCTCATCCACCTCTGCCGACTTCTCTGTTATAAATAATGCACCCTCTTCTCTCAAACTTTTTGTTTCTTTATTTTTGTTACTCTTCATCTTCAATTGCTTCCGGTCGTTTCCTCTTTGGTGGGCCGTTGACGGCGATAATGAGTCAGGTAATTAAGACACGACGAGGATTTTGTTCTTTTAGAAGTGGCTGTATGCTCTGGCTCATCTGGCTGGGTTAACTTAAGATGTGTACGTCAAGTTCGTAATTGTACCTTTACTCTTATCTCGTAATACCAGTCCAGTAAGCTTCCTACGAAGGTAGGACTGAATATTGGGGTGGGGGTGAGGGGACTCAGAGATAAACATTTGTTTTTAAATAAAGGTGTAGGTAATAGTGCTCGAGACTTTCCAACACCCTCCATAACCCTAGAAAGACAATTTTTTCTGCATATCGGCCCGAAAAGTTCATTGGCTGAACTTTGCGAGTTGATACTGTGTTGGACCCCTTAACGAGGATGACTTGAGGCCCGAAGACTGCGGGTGCCGAGTGCCATATGGCGCCGACCGAACCTGAGAGCGCGGCCAAGGCCTTCTCAACCACCAGCCACCCTCCAACCCGAACCCAGCCTCTCTCCCACGCTGCTCCTGCGCAAACAATACCTGATGTGCCTTAACCTAGACCGCCGACCCCTCCAAACTCTAAATTTCGAAAACTTCTCACAGGTCCCATGCTCAGCCCTCTTATAGGACATGAGGTACCCATTTATGGGTATGTTTACCGACCTCACTAACTTGAGTCCCTTTCTTCTCTCTTCTAGTAGTGAGAGTGGAATTAGGGGCCTTATAGAAGGGGCTAGAGGTTGGAGAGTTGAGCGAAGTAAAGGGTGACTCCATAGATACCCGATTCTCTCGTAAATATGATATAGAACTTGGCAGAAGTCCTGCATGTGAATTCCGCTACTACGAGCTGCAATATTTTTTCAACCATAAGCACGCGCAGGTGGCGCTTCTCTACGATATTGAGCTACCTTTGGCGGAAGGTGTTGCGGCAGAATGCTGGGTAAGCCGCAGCGTAATCGATTTAAGTGCTGTGGCAAAGCCGCAGATGGTTGCTGCCTCCTCACTTTTCAGATCAACGAATCAATGAGTTGCGGCGCCTGGTTTTTCATTCTCAGCATTTTCGTTCTCTAAAAACACCAGGCTCTTCATAAAGTGGAGAGTTAGCCACACACACAGGCATATAGAAGTACATAATACATCAGGTACATTTAGCATAGAAATATTGATTTGACTTGTGACTAAGTCATCGCACCCGAGAACGGGAGGAGGATCCTCTTGTAATTCAGCATATTTCTTCATTCAGTTTTAAATTTTTGGGGACAAGGTTACATAGCTCAGCGTAAATAAACCGGTGGTTATAAAGTGGGAGTAGGGATACGCGTGGTGACCACTGGATGCTCTGACTCTCCAAGGCTCCTGCCTACATTCGTCTGGAGTCTGGCTGGACTCCTACCAGACTACCGGCCCTACCGTCAGACCACGTGCAACCTGAATCAATGGGAAAATAGACCTGGGCTAATGATCCGCCATGTGCCCTATACCTGACACTTACCTTCTCTAGTTTTTTTGGGAATATCCGATTCTTCCATGATTCCAAACGGCTGGAAAAAGAAGATAATAACATGCTTAATGTAAAATTTGTATCGACCAAAAGTCCAACTTATCCATCATGCACAATAGTCCTTCGACGAATTGTCCTGATTGTGAGGGGGGGGGGGGGGGGGGGGGGCGGAGTAGAAATCACCGTCCAGTCTGTTTGCTCGTTCACATTCGATTGCCTAATAGGTAAATGACTGGAGGAGTGTTGCATGGGTTTGGGGTTATGGTGTGGCGATTGGTTCGTCCAGTGTCAACCCACGCATCTCAGGTTTCCACTTTACCTCAGTCCCGACGGAAACAAACAGACTGAAAAATAATAATAGAAGTCACTTCATAGGTTTCTCCGAGTGGTGTCTTGCGTGCATGAGGATACTGCGGGTGTTGTGTTACCTCCAGTCTCCAGCCTAATCTCCAGAAAACTTTCCAAAATAATCTTTTTCATACAAAACCAAATTTTTTCTGTTCAAACATTGGTAAAAAAATAGTTCTCTACAGTCCTATACCATGTTTCCCAGGCTTTCCCTGGCATAAGTAGTTTGTATTCGTCTCGAAATGGCTAAATCATAAGTGAAGTAGGTATATCTAGTTACTTTCGAAGCTTTACTATTTATTATTTCAATGTGGCTTCTTCACTTTTACATATTAAAAATGCAAGGGTTGCGAAGTAATATTTTTCTCCTTAAAAAGACAGTAGTTATTTTTGGCTGTTGTCTGGCTTATGTCATTTTCCTAAAAAAGTCAACGCCAAAGCCTCAGTGGCCCCTGTTAACCTGTACGTGGTGACTAGCCAAAGACAGGCGTATAGACGCCGGGCAAGGGAGACACAAAAACGCTAATGAAGAATATTACGGCAATTAGAGGAGAGGGCCGTTGGAATAAAAAGTAGTTGTAGGATCGTGGGGCAAGTGATTCGAGACGGTAATTGGTCAAATGAGTTGACCTCGGGCGCTGGGATTGTGGAGCCCGTATTGTTTAGGCTAGCCCTATGACACAGAGGTGACCTTTGACCCGGCTACCAGGCTTCAAGCTCCTTACATCTCATAATCTGATCAGAGATGATCACATCATCACTAGCGGCTCCTCAGACTGCTCGGCTGCGGGCCTTCAAATGCCAAGCACTGAGCCGCTCGACCGTGGAACACTCATACGGGCTTTTACAGGAGATACTGATGCGTCTGGTTCAATTGCGGTCCATAACATTTAAAAGGGGAGGGTCCGTGGTTATAGGTAGTACCTGCAAAGATCAGCATTAGTTCAAAACAACCATTTGTGTCTGAAAATACGTTATATATGTTCGTATATTTTGTACAGGTCATACCTTCGTGGATTTCAATCTTTCAAGTTGTGTTGAGGTATGGCACTGTAAATTTGAGGTTTGGCTCAAATTATTAAGTATTTTCAAGAACTATCCATTGTGCTCAGCTGGCAGCACTACCAAATACCAGCTCCCCAGTCATCGAGTAAACGATGGGGACCTACAGTTTTAGGTGGGTTCCGAACCACCTCATCCTCGATATACATTTCACTTGACATGCTGAACATTTCGGAGGTGAATGCCGAGGAGAAAAACTTTTTGGTAGGATCGGGATGGAACCGGTGTGACCCGGCTCTCACTGCTCCTCAAAAGTCGACCATTTAGTCCACTCGGCTATCGAGGCCTAGCTCTATCCTACACTATGCTATCCAAAATCGCGGCGCAGCGTGGCTAAATGGACGGAGTCCTTGAGAGAGCTAAAGTATCCAATAAAAATGGAATATAAACTGGATAATCAAGCCGACTAAATACGTCTGTCATTGTATAAACATATATTTGCAGGCGGCTTCCATGTATTTGTATACAGGTGTGGATTCGATCTCCCTACCACCGACGAGTCAACAGCTTCTTTTGTAGGCTTTAATTTGTTTTGTTTTAATGGTACAGAACCTTACAACTGATGTTTCTACAACCATATAAGTACATTCTCTGACTGTTACCACTTAACTGAAACAGAGCCATACAGACACACAAAAATACAAATATATTTCTTAAAAACTCTTTTTTCTGTGTCAGGGACCTCTGAAACTCGTTTCACAATAAAAATCTGGTAATCTAGTTTTTGTACGATCACAACGCTTTCCTATGTACCTACAATACAGATGTACACTGTGTATAGGAAAACTGGAAATGGGGGAGTCGCCTCCCTTATATTTTTGATAAATTATTGATTTTTCTGTTCGCAGACATTCGCGGTTGACGTGAGTTGTGTGAAACAGGAGTCCCCTGAAGATGGAGGGTCAGTGTCGAGACCCTCGTCAGCGATGCAGAAGGTCCCGTCCCTCAGCGACCTCAGTGACCCAGAGAGCTCCTTGGGTAAGTTTCCCGTAACTTCTCTCTTAAAAGAAGAGTGACTACTCGCCCCTCTTCTCTCACTCAACGAAATGATGTGTGTATGGTTTATGGAGGAAGGAGGGAGCAGGATCTGACGTATACTGAACCTTTCAGACCTTCCCCCTTCCCCAACCTTACCCTTGGCCATATTACGACTGTTGGGGGAATGGTTGTTATCTTGTTATTAGTTCACTGCATCATCAGTTTAAAGTTTGGCGTCTGGTCTGCACTGGTGAGAATTTGTGGATCGTATCGACGTTGGGTGCTGTCAGTCTTTCATTTTCATATACCTACCTTATTGAGTACTTACGTACTTCGGTACCTGATGCAGGTAGATCCTATAGGTATATGCATGGATGTTGCAATGAATGGTGACTATCTTCTTGGCGTGGAAAGTGGTGTGAATAGTCCATCCGACAGGTCCATTCTGGCTTCAACCCTCGGACAATGGCCCATTTGAATGGTGAAGGGCGCAGGCGCAGTTGTTAAGTCATGGTGCGACGACGGAAGGTGGATGGAGCCTCTAATTATAGGCTGTCTCTTTGCGTACCTCTTCGAGTGGAACCATCCCTCGGAGTTGACGTTTAATGGAACTCGAACGGCCAACGGTGGGCTCGAATATATTCTTCTTTGCTTTCTGCCTATATGCTGTAGCTGGAAGAACATGGAGACAGTTTTACTTCATCTTTATACTTATACGAGCTGATTTGGAAAATCTCAATTTTTAGTGTTTTCTCCCAGAGCTATAGAACTGAAACACGCGTAGACATTTTAGAAATGGTTCTACCAGTCATCTCAGTCGAACTGGCATGTTCTCCCCCCGACAAACTTGGTTGGTTGCCCGGCGAAGTGTCGCAGGTTGATGTTAGACAATGGGTAATTAAAGAGATGCGGGGTCAGAGGGCGGCGAGTGAGAACAGAAGGTTAGAGTGGTGAGTCTGAGTGTGTAGTTTATGGTAGTTAGTAGTTAGGAGAGTTATGTACGGGTGTGTGGCTCGTGTGCACACAACGAGATAATCACCAGCATCCTCATTGCCGCTCCAGCAGCAGCCATGCAGCTGACTGATGTTCTGACCGTGATGATTAGCCCTACTGCCGTTAAATTATAGTTTCTGAAGCCCTGAACCTGATGAAAAGGCTCGAACGCCACCGAGCCTGCGCATTATGCGCATGCAGCCACTCTTGAGCTGTTCTTTCTTTCCTCGTCAGGGCAATAATTGAAAATTTTCTCTGAGCCATTTTTGCGGAGCCGCGGGTACGTTCGTTCATTCTGAGTATTTAGTTTCTGCAAATTATTGAACTGTGTGTGAAATACATATTGTAACCGTCTGTGACGATGTCCATGATAAAATCTAAATGCGGCGGTAGTGCTTGGCAGTTGTGACGGCTCGATCTTATGTCCAGCCCCTTATCCAGCTGGAGCTTCCAGGCTGCAGAAGAGTGTGCCGAGAATGCCTGCGGCTTCGTAGTAGAATTAGTTCGTTGTGGTGCTAGTAGATGGCGTTCCAATCTTTTGCTTCATTCATTCTTTGTTGAGTTTCAATGAAGCTGGAGGGAGCCCCGAAAATAACTTTAGCGCTTATGTTTAACCTACTATGAACCTGATGGTTGGCGAGTTACCACCCGCGCCTCTGCGTTTACGCCATTAATATGAGAAGGGTGTACGAGACTTGTGTTTGACGACATGCCAATAACTATATTCCGTTGGAGCAGGGGACGTCTGGCTCCTGTCTTATTTAGATGTTGCCAGTAGCTGAGGACCTGTCCAGCCTAACAATCGGCACCAACTCATCTCATTTCGATTTGGCTCCTATTGTATTTTCAGTCTGTCTCGGTACCTATAGACCAAAGACTACTGGTGAAAGAACAAAATTTTCACAAATTAATTTTTGGGAAATGAAAGAAGACAGGCACATTCCCGTGAATCATAGCCGGGGTTAACCCCCCCATAAACGGAAAATTAACATGTTAATGCCAACGTGAAGCAAAAAAATATAGGCTAAACCCCCCCCTTGACACTAAACTCCCCCCCCATGACCGCTTTCTGGAAACGGGCCTGCCGTGAATGTACCAAGATTGCAGTTGCAGAATTAAGGTGAAGGGACTATACCAGTAATGGATAAGAAGGTTTTTTAAATCCTCTATGTTGATAGCAGGATCCGTACCTACTGTGGGGGTTGTGCCGTTTTCGCAGGCACAGGTATGGTGAATGGGGTGGTAGGGGTGAGTGTGCTCACTGCTCGGCCTGTGCTGCACCTGTTGCTCTCTGGGGCGGCCTGTCAGTTCTCGTGGGAACCCCCAACCCCCAGTACCCCCACCCTCCACTACTTTGTCGTTTTCTGTGTATTGATGCCTATCTGTAGTATCAGATGGCCTGAGAATTTGTCCGACATTGTCCGCTTTGCTACCTGACTCCCCGACTATTTAGCTTGTCTGCGTACCTACTTTACCTGAATCATGACATGACACTCAAGAGCCCTCCGATCTGAAGCTGTCAGGCTGCCAAATTGCCGACTGCTAAGATAATAGCGGTACCTCCTATTTTCCTTTTGAAAGGCATTACTTCTGCTTACCTATAAGCGAGGAAATAGGAAGAAGGGTCACATGGAGGGGGAAGGGGAACAATATATGTGCATGGGTATTAGTAAGTAGAGAATATAAAATTAATTTGAGAAGTTCCTATAGTGAGTACCTATGTAGCTTATCACAGCTGGGACATCCATTCCTCACAATTTGGCCACTGCAACTTGCACAGTATCCAAAAAATTCCTATCTGCACTCTTCTGTTTCTTATTATAACCTAAGTAGTTTGCATCCTTACCTATATTTGGCAACACTATACCGTATACCAGGCCCGTATCCAGAAAGCGGTCATGAGGGGGGGGTTTCGCCTATATTTTTTTGCTTCACGTTGGCATTAATTTAATTTTAATTTTCCGCTCATGGGGGGGTTTAACCCCCTAAACCCCCCCCCCCCCCCCCCCGTGGATACGGCTATGCCGTATACCTTCCTACTCCCCCACTGAGCGTTATATGTAATATGTAGTATCCGACTTTGGAGGTAGCCTATAGGTACTGTTAGTTGTGGGACTTGCGGGAGAGGCTGGGGGATGGACGGGGTTTTCTTTATCGTCGTCTTCGGGGAATCCGGCAGTAGAAGTACTGGAAGTGGCTAATTGTAGCCGATATATAAGCACACATAAGTTTTGGTCAGCTAGGAGGCGACATGGGGAGGGGGGGGGGGAGGGGGGGGGGGTGGTGCAGATGATGTAGAGAGAATTCGGAAACTTCGCCCCCCCCCCCCCCCCGCTCCCCCTCCAGCTCGGCCCTCCTGTCATAAGTATTAAGTACGTGTAAATTATGAGTATAGAGTAAGTGCGAGCATCGGAGCATAACGACATGGGGAGAGATAATTTATAACCCAGAGAGTACGCAGAGCTACGTATAGAGCATGCATGCAATGCATATGCTAAGTACCGGAGGTCTGGACTCTGGAGTCCAGGAGGTGCTGCCACCTACAGTGCAACTCTCAACACTAGCGTTTCATAGGTCTGGCAATAGGCTGCTCAACTTGTACTGCACAGTTTCATGATCGTCACTCCTGACACGCTTATTTCGCTACTTTGTAATAATACAATACCTAGGTAATTATACTTAATGATTTTAAGAACTCCTATTATGATACGGTTCTTGGCGGCAGTATTTCTGTACCCTGAAGCCCTGAATATTCCTTATTGATTTAAAAAAATCTTCAATAGGTTTTTTCGTGTTTGAATGGGATCTGTTTTGAATTTTGAACTGATTCATTACCCCCCCCCCCCCCCCCTCCACCCCTCCCCCCCCTCCCCCCCCCCCCCTTCCCCCAGGCATTTGGCGACGCGCGGAAACCTGAGCCAAAGAGTGGGTCTTCCCCATGCTAGATCCGCATCTTCCTCTATCTATACCATCGTACCTGCATCCAACCAACCAGCACCCACCTAGCCTACAATGAGTATTGATAACCCATCAATCACGTCATCAGCTGATGGCTTCCGCGATTTCCCGCTTAATGACAGAGAACCAAAAAGGGGGCTTCCTCTGCCCTTTGTCCCTGCTAACTTCTTTCTGATGCTCCTCTGCTATCATACTCCCGATAAGAAAGTTCTGTCCTCTGTAGGTATATGGTCCAGGGGAGTTTATCTCCACACCATTTTCACAGGAAAACATAGTTTTACCCTTACTTTCCTATTGTAATTCAGGTATAGAGCTTTATTGGATGACTGGACAGGTCTTAGGTCGCAGCTGGCTGGGAAAGCCCTGCACTCTAGTGCTATAGCAGTGGCATCTGTCGTGGGAAAGGTAGCGAAGCGTTACGGGGGCCATTAGGCCTGGGCTGCTGAGACAGGTGGGCCAAACGCGTGGGA
This sequence comes from Mesopsocus fuscifrons, assembly GCA_950004255.1. Classification (NCBI taxonomy): domain Eukaryota; kingdom Metazoa; phylum Arthropoda; class Insecta; order Psocodea; family Mesopsocidae; genus Mesopsocus; species Mesopsocus fuscifrons. The sequence continues at coordinate 11,611,784 of OX465373.1, read as the reverse complement.
ACGGGGGGGCTAACGCTGACCCACACCAGCTAGGTGGGTACCTAGTTATACAAAAATACCTACTGTTAATCATCAGCCGATACCAGTATAACTACCAGTGGGACAGTGTCAACTTTAGGTGCATCCTCTTTTTTTTTTTTTTTTTTTTTTTTTTTATACGGACACAGACTGATCCGGTTGACCTTGAGAATGCATTAGCTCTCTGAAAAGGGTTTTGTAAATTCTCACTCTCATGTAATGTGAAACAGTGACTTGTCGATCATTTGCAGTATGACCGTTGAGGTTACAAATGAATTTCCTTCGAAATTTAAGCTCAATATTATTTTGTTGGGTTTTTGGTAAGGAAAGGTTGGAATGCAATCCAAGGACGGCCATCGTAAGTTAGTTTGACGTGCCGACGTACAATCATGTTGCGCATTTATCACGCTGTATGTGTGCGTGGCTATGAGCAAGTTCGCTGGGTTTCGGTCTCAAGTTGTCAGTTGACGTCAGGGTGCATTAATTAGCCACTTCCTGCACTGGCCGCATTCAAATGCTGCGTGTCGTCCTCAGGTCAACTCACCTGTCTGCTATCCAGCCACAATTACCCATTCTGTAGGATTGTATAGGATTGCTGGATAGAGACGGGTATACAATGCACTGGATCTCTCTGTGTAAACACTTGTACTCCACTTCACCCCAGACTTCCGACCCTTACGAAATGCTGCTTGGCTATACAAGAAAAATGAATCACATATACTCACGATACTTTTGTCTTTTCGGAGGATCAAGCAGTTGCCGGACCAAACCCAACAATGCATGCATACCGTTTGGTGTTGGACCAGCTTCCCATTTCTTATTGGTCGTCGCATCTTTGAGGAAATCCCCCTAAAAATTGGGAGTGCTGAGTGTTTATATTTATTGTATTTCTACAAGTTTGGGTCCAAGATCCGTTTGGTCTGCTGATTTAAGCCCGCCGGTTTTCTGACAGATTTATGTAATTTTTATGCATTATATCACCCTACTGCATCACTAGCTGGTTCGTAACTTCGAAAGGTATCTTTCAGACATTTCACTCAGCAGCTTATCAGCTTCATAATAATTTAAGTACGATAGTCCCATCCTCAGTTTTTTCGGTTATACCTATAGGAGGTACCTACTAGCAGGTGACATAATAATATATGTAACGTACGGAACTTGCCTAAATACTTACTAAAGTATGAAGATCAATAAAAATTATAATCACTATTGAGCTCAAGTGCAGGTGCTCCTTCTGCAGGTGCCGTTTTTTTTTTTGAAAATATGAAGGGCTGTGCAGACTGCACATTATGATGAAAGTACCGACGAGACGTACTTATTATGCAACTTTGGGTGCACCTGTAACTCCGTTAGTATAAGGACCAATGCCTAAACAAGTGGCTGCAGAGTGGTTTGTTTCGAAATCTATTTTCTTATTTACCTTTTATCCTTTCCCAAGACATGCGCCTGGACATCAGCAGCTTATAGGAAGCTGCTTCTATATATACCTTGTAATAAATGTCGTAAGTTCGATGGTGAATCATGTCCTGTGCCTTAATATATGGCTGTGGCTGTACCACTACGCGCTTTCGCTGTTGCCCCCTGGAAATAATTACGGGGTCGCCTCCTTCGGTCTTTTATGCTTCTTATTACAGTACCTACTGTATACATCGCATGCCTGCACGGCTTCGGCCTGTATGACTGTGCATTGGTGCCCCCTGCTCTTACTTATTGGGTTTTTACGAGCATCGAACAGTATTACTGGAGATGAGGCTCGGTCTGGTCGCCTGCGGGCTCCACACCTTTATTATTTGCCCTTCGTGTGGAACTGAGTCCGAGCGACCTGTAGGTCTGAGGTCTGCTATGTGACCCATGTGTAAGATTGCCCAAGTAAGTACCTTCAGCCGGGCGTTCGTGCTTCAGCTCATTTCTTCAATTCAATTTGCTCGGGAAGTTAGGTCGTGGAGTTATAGAAAGCGATTTTCTTATTTACTTCTCTGCTTTCCCAAGACATATACGTACATAGGTACCTGGAGGTAAGGTATAGGTGTTCCTTAATCTCCATTAATATCTGTTCACGTTCACATGTTCGTAAGATGTATATCCCGAATCACAGAAAACAGAACTACTCATACACAATACATATAGGTACATATAATTTTAGCAAAAGGATGAATTTCAGAGAAGTCGTCCGCACGGACTCTCCCTATTTTGGGGGATGCTGGTGTCGTAGATGGCCTGATAGGTTATGCATGCGAAAGAAAATTGTCAAGCTACTCGCAGTATGCCAAAAAGAACTTATGAGTCATCTAGTCTAGATAATCACCGATAGAGATAAATTAGTTGTTTATTTAACTGTACCCATGCCTGTCCTGAGAGTGTTTGAATGGGGCATGGAGGTAAAGGGGCTATACAGGTAGCCTGGCATGGGCCCCTAGGGCGGTCCGACCTGGCTTTTTCCCACGGGTCCTAGTGTAGTACGAATTTACTGCATATAGCCTACTATAAACCTAATGTGGCCAGACCCACGAAAGAAGACGGCTGGAACTGTTCGTTTCCTATGCAGTTGTGCGCCTTTCTTCAGTTTTCAACTTTCGTATATGTACTCTGTTTTTACCATAGAGCATTTCAAACGGATTAAGTACCCGTTGGAGTAGGGGTGTCCAATAAAGTTGTACAGGTACCTTATTTTGACCGCCTTTGGCGTTTGAGTCCCTACCAACCAACATCGTCGGCTGGGTGATGTGCCTGTGCCAATCTACGAGTAACATCTCCACTTGGGCGGGCACTTGGCTCTTGCATAGGTATACCGCGTGACAAATGACAATCGCAGGTGTGTGATGTAGGTAAGATATCTCTGATTTCCCAGAACGCTGGTGGAGGTGCATACCAGTATTTCCAACTTGCCTACTGCGACGCAAGAAAGCACTGTCTGTGCGCCATAGCAGCACTGAGTGGTGGTACCCTACATTCACAAGAAAAGGCGATGGACAATGTGACAGCTGACAGCTATTACAAGAGGAACGTGTGCAGACTTGCTGCTAACCCACTTTTACGTCAGAATCGAAACCTGCTTTAAGCGTCCTTCTCGATGTAGGGTCCTAATATTTAGACCCGCTATTATTCAAGGGTTCAAAATTTGGATTCAGTTATAACTCCTAGTGCGGAGTGCGGACACTCTTGGCTGTTCTATTGCCTTTTGGGGTGTAGTTCAGTGCATGGATATTTAGCAAGACACCCCACGAACTCAAGAGTGCAAAATCTATAACACTATTATATACTTCATTTTCCTGCATGATTTCCTGGTCTGTCGCTTTAGGTCACGCAACTTCCATCCGAACCGTTCGGTGGTGGTGCAGCCCATGTATTTCTCATGTTAGTTTGCAGCATGCAGTTTTGGCAGCCCCTGTGTTGTGCATGGTGCAGTGTGCAGTGTGCCGTGGTATGGGCAATGACGCGGCGTTATTGACTGGTCGCGTGGCGCTTCTGACGTCACGATCCTCGACCAGCCTCCGGCGCCTTCTCAAATCTCATCTTCCCGCACACGGGTGATGGGTGATTATTAACCCGTAACCTGCGCGTCCTCTTTCTTTCTACTGCAATGCTATTGATTTGAAATCGCACTGTCACTCAAACTCAGTTACTTCAGTATGATCCAAGAATACTGAAATCGATATTGGCGTGCTTGAATATTAGTCATTGTACCATTACCTGACGTGATGACTGATTAACTGCTGAACTGGTTTATGGGGTTGAACTCAGTTTTAGTTTAGCTACCAACAAGTTACCTATAAATGTCTCGTATATAGCTTTTGTCCCATAAGGCGACTTACTTATAGGTATGCATGCATTAGACCCGAAAGTCATTTCAGACTTGTATAGCTCGGTAAAATATAGGATTCTCATTAACAATTTAGTTTGATTGTCTGATTACGGTTTTAGAGAAAAACGAGCTCTTCTTATGGAGACAGGACAGGAATAGGTTCTCCTATTTTTTTTGTCGATACCCCCAATAAGAATTGAGTTATTGACCGATCCCTTGTGATACTTCATTGTCCAATTTTGTCATTAAGTGGTTTTAGCCGGGGTCAAGTTTCAATTGCGAGCACAGTGACTGGAATGGGGTGACCCCAATGCCGCGTTGACAACGGGGCACTTGGGCAGATGAGGTGATTGAGGAAACCTGCGGAGAAGGTAGAGTTACAGTATTGTGGAGCTGTGGGCACACACAAGCCCGCCCTTCAGGTGCCGCAACGTAGACCGGAAGTTTGATGAATACGCCATTCAATTTGTAGGTTTCGGAACTCTCCTGGCCCTCCATCACGCGCGTGCTCCCAAAGAGCCCCCGAAACCCTGTAGCACGAATACTTACGCTATTTTTCTATCAGTTTCAGTAGTGACCCTACACAGAGCAATTCGTTGACAATTTACTTAGGATACTATTGACTTTATTTTTATTCTGAAACATTTTAACAAGCAATTTAAAATCAAAAGCTAAAATTATTTTTTGAAGAAAAAAAGCAAGGTACACGACAATGGTCACACAAATATTCCCACAATTGGCCATCAGTCACCACCTCTTGACACTTCTTCTCTTGCGCCTACCAAGAGGTGATTATGGAATGATGTTAACGAAAACTAGCCTGTCAGCCCTTTAGCGTTGTTTTTCCTTAACGCTCAAAGTATCTACTTATAACTTTACCTCATGGGACTCAAACGATAAGGAGCGAAGGCGAGGGTATATTGGTTATTGGTAGCAGTTGGTTATTCTTGTAGAACCATGGAGGAGTTGTAGCGACCCTTGTAATCTGTAAAGGTATGATAACAATCTTTGGTGTGAAGGTATCGGTTTCGGTGGTTGGTATATCTTGAACCTTCAGGTATCTTCCGATACTGTTGTGGGGCCATAAGCTGGGTCATTGGCGATGGCTATCTAAGTACCCATTAGCGGGTGAGCTGATAAACAGGATATCGCGCGTATTAGTCACTCTGTAAATTCTCTAGGTGTTCGTTACAATGAAAGGCTGCGCCGCCATCCACAGGTGCGGCCTGGTTTTTTTCGAGAATCTGAGTCAGTCTTCCCTTTATGCGTGCATGGTGCAAATTAAATATTTTTCTCAGCGAAGTTTCGAGATATTCAAGTCGATTTCTGGTGGGGAAAAATAAATTTCAATAACTTTGGAAGCTGCATGAGGTATCTGAGTAGACACTTCGCTATGGCTTGAAGGATTTTTTAAACTTTTATACAGTTGGGAGGTCCTCTTATAAAACTGACGTGCTGACTGTGCTGAGTAGTTGGTCTGTCTTGTATAAATCATTGCAATCATCTATCATGTAGGACACCTAAAATACTTAGTTGAGAATTACATTTCAATATCAACTTCGAGAAGAGATAGTGTAAAATTTCCACACGAATACCACTAAAAGCGGTTAATCTGTCGTGAAAGGGTTCGAAGCCTTTGAGGGGTGCGCACGACACTAATAATGAAGTGGAGGCACCTGAATGTTTGATTGTGTTCTACTGCCCCGAGCGCCCCCAAAGACACCCCCGCCCCCTTTGCTCCCGTCTCAGACTGATTGCCAGTGTGCTTACTCTCGCTCACTGCTTCTCATTGATGCCCCTGGCTCCCGATCGAAGACCTTTCAGATTACCCTCTCCAGCGGAAACTACCCCACACTCCTACACCGCTAGTCGAGGCCTTGACCGCGCTCTATTGCTATTGTATTTCTAATTTCTGCTACAGGTCCTGGTCACCAACTACTGAGAGACTGGCTTCCACTACAAGCTTGTGATTATCATTCCTCCTCTTTCACTTTACCTGCCTCCCTCTCGAAGTATGTATTCCTTCTTTCTTAGAAATGGGGAGGAAGGACCCTCTGACCCCCCCCCCCCCCCCCCCCCCCTCAAACGGTCTCAGCCAGGGAACTCAGGGAAGCAGACGCGGTAGACAGCCGTCAGACAATAATTGAGCTGTGTTAGGACAAAAATAAGATTGACAGAGGAAATAGAGGCGCAAGCAGGGAATGAGAAGTATTTAGTGAATGGGCAGGCAGGGTTAAGATGAACAAGGTACTTGTATAGAATGAACTCCTTTTCATGTTCTCTATTCTCTATACTGAAGAGAAGGGCAGTCTTATGGAAAGGTTCTCGTTGCAGGTATATCCCCTTTCGTCCAACTCGCGCACTAATTTGATAAGAAAAACTTGAACATTATACCCAGCTCGAGTGTAATCCAGTATAGGTTGCGTATGCGTTCTGCAGCGACGGCGGGAGTGGCGGAGATCCTGAAAAATCATTGTAGTCATGATTGTCATGCCATCACCCCCTCCCTCATCCTCTTTACTACTGTCTTTAAATTGGAGCGACCGTATAGGATGGAAACAACCATTCATGAGGCGGCCTTGTCAGATATGTCGCACAGTTCCATATTTCACTTGCATGGTGTCGGTGATATTTTCTTCTTTTCGCTTGGACAGTACTATTGAACTGAAGACCTATAAACTGGAATGATTTGGGTCGTTACTGTGAATAGTAACAATTCTACCCACGCTGTACCGGTTGATGGGTATTTGTGAGGTAATTTATTTGAAAGGTCTAGAAGCCAGCGGAAAATGGGCATGTAATGTATCAACATCCGTCCACCTGTAGAGCTCGATCACTATCGGCCTCAGGCAGTGGCCTAGCCAGACATTTTCTTAAGGGGGGATCAGTCAAGTACCACTTGCATGTTTTCTATTAAGCCTTTATGTAATAAAAATATTAAAAATGGGCTGAGAAAGTAATGCCATCGTGCAAAATTTCGATTTCGAGATTTTAGTTGTAAATGGCGTTGCAGAGGTCCCTGACACCAAACAAAGGGTCTCCGTCCGTATATGTTTGTCAGTAGCGTGGCTGCGGAAGTCGCAGCGATCAACCGATTTGACTCAAATTTGGAATAAGGTGCCTAAAATTAGTTCTGAGGGGAACATTTTGAATAGGTTTTTGATTACGCCCAAAATTGACAAAAAAAGTAAAATTCGTGTCTTTTACTAAGTTAGAATTTCAAATTTTTGCAACTGTGCTCGTAAATAGATGATGGTGGAGAAGGTTTTTAACCTCAGACTATAAAAACTGAAGTCGGGGAGCCGCCCCGTGGGGTCGGGTTTATACCAAACTTTCCAGCGCTCACGGCATTTATTTGTTCTGAACGCTTTAGAAATTCGCTTATTACACCTAAAGGTATTCTCTTTCTTACCACGAGTATCACTGTAGGTTTATTAGATCTGAGCCCGAGTGCAAGGTTGGTATTGTATGGCGTCCTTGAACTTAGTCATAATGTGAGTGCACACAGCGTAAATGTTTTCTTGCTCTCCACATTAGCTGGCTTGTGGTCCATATTGAGTCTTTTCCCAAATATTTCTGTTTATGGAAGTGAAATCTCTACCAAAATGAGTATCCTGGTTAGAATGGGTGCTGCTGAAGCGAGGTGACCTGCTGGATGTTCTGTATTCAGCTCGCTGGAGTGGAACTTGACTCCAGGACCTCTGTGCCTGTGCCAGTGTAGCGTGACCACGCTGCCTCCGCCCTCTTCATTAAATCTAGCCTTACTACAAATTACAATGCAGCGTCAGACTCTGGAACTGTTCCTCTCCTCTTATTCTGGCCCTGTTCCATTCGATGAGTGTATATGACTCACCTAACATCATCATCCTAATACATCTGCTGAGAGTAGATTATTAGTGTTTTACGCTAGGCACTAAGTGCGATGCTATATACTCTATGAGATGGGAATGTAGCTTCATAGCTAACGGGGGGAGTTAGGTAAGTAAATCGTTGAGATGAGAAAAGGTCAGGAGTGCCCATATCAGGAGTGCCCATATCAGGAGTGAAAGTGTGGAGGAAGGCTCACGAAAACCTCCTCAAACCCCATAAATGTCCAAATTTTTATCATTCTTCCCAGAAGAATGGTTGGAAAAGGACGTTCTTCTGACAGATATCTGGAGATAACGTTCCGTTTTTCGTTAGTGCTGGCTGTGACTGTTTGTAACGAGTGAGCAATTCGTCGTACTTGAGAGTGACAAGCGATATAACAATGTGGTCTGCAGAGATAACCATTATCTCTGTGTGGGCACCATCGCCTGTGGTCTCACCAACAGCGATATACAGACCAGAACATCGCACCCAAAACCATGGCACTCCCAGTCTCATGTTGTAGGTATTATGCCGAATTTAGTATGCCACTCTAAGGTGGCCACCGCCATGCATCTTTTGCTAATATTTATCTTGCCACAAAAATTGCACGGATTTCCAGAAGCTTTCCGCACTACTGAGTCCATAGCCCGTCTAAACCCTCATGAATCGTGATACATTATGTAACAGGAAAGAGTGCCATCGCCTAAAGTCGTCGAGTGGGGAAGCAAAATCATTAACCAACACGATTCACATGCAGTGCTTTTTCAGGACTATTTTGCGCGCACTGAAATGTAAATTCCTGAAAATGCGCCGAGTGACGTGACGGATGATTCCGGTATACAGTAGGTACCTTTTCTTGGTAGCATCCCTTGGCACAGTGTGGAGTGCGGTGTAGGGGTGAAGGTCACGTGTAGCAGGGGACCTGGTTTCCTGTGCGCGGGGCTCACCCCACACTACTTCCGGTGGCCGAGCAGCCTACGTTGCCACCTGGCGGGTGGCGGGCTGGCACAGCCACTACGTACACCGCTGTGTCGTGGGCCCAGTGGGCATGTTCCGTTCTTGAAGCGTCCAATTTATACCGAACTGCCAGCACCAGAAACGCCTGTAAACCGGGTGTGCGGGGTGTGAGCTCCTTATTCTTCCTATAACCGAGGATGTGTCCATTATCCATCCAAAATCGTCTGCAAGTCGTTCCAGTCCCGTCTTTTGGAGACTGCTGAGGAGGAGTGGAGAACTCTCTATGGCCGCTGTCCAAGACGTTTCGGTTGTTCCTTATTTATATATGTACATTACAGGGTTCAGCAGAGACGAAGGGAAGAGAGATGTATAGATTTCTTTGAAGCGGCGATGCATCACCTTTTCTGGCCCCTGGAGGGAGTTATCAGAACCAAAACTGCTCATTGGCTCTCCCTTTTCAAGTTTTCATTCCATGTGTAGCTGGTACTTCTTAAATATGGCGGTTATTGGCTTCCCTCGGTGATGGAAGGAGGATGGCACTTGCGGTCTGAGTATGTGATAGGTGGAGTTGGAGCCCTTCACTTTGTATCACAGAGAAATTATTGTTCTACAATGAACAATAGGTTCCTGCAGTTCGAATCCCAGCTTCTTTGCCAGTCGGTACTCCGGTGTCTGAAAAGTCAATTACAACTACATATTTACATAAAATGGCGACTGCTCCCTTTTATTCCCAAATTGAGACATTTTAAACTGAGGCACAGAAGAGAGACAGCACTTTTCCTTTATATAATGGGTTTGTGATTTTCTACATTGATGCTGAAAGCCCACCATCAAGTTTTTAATTCAAGTTGATGATTTGATAAAAACTTGGCTTGCCTTGCCGGGTGCTGCGTAATTGCGTTAGCGCACATTGTAATGTACAAGGCACTCCCGATTTTTAATATAATCATCTTCCTCCTAACGGCCTCTATTAATAATTCTTTTTATTCCAGCTCCTGTACTCGTAACAAAAGTACCCAATTCTGTTGTGTCTCAGTGAAACAAGTAGTTGTAATTAATCTGTGGTTTTGTGCTGTTGTGGTCCGCTGGACCACGGAGCCTCTCTAGGAAGCGTTGGTCCGAGGGGGTAACCACTCCAGAAATTCCCTGATATTCCATAAAGATTTCCAAAGATTCCAAACGATATTCATAGAAAGATGAACCCCGAAGGGGTAACCACTCCAGAAAATTCCAAGATTCCCTGAGATTTCATAAAGATTTCCAATGATTCCCTACGAGTGGTTAACCCCTCGCGTTGGTCTAATAGCAGAAATAGAAAAGCATATATTATGTGAACTTCTTGAGTCTAATGTCTTTGCTTAAGAACCCTAACCACATAACTACCTATTTTAATGGAAATTATATTCTTATGACGTCGAGGAACAGCGAATACACAATACATGTTCACTGTAGGTTATGCATATTTTACTGACCAAGGCATACAGTTGCACCATAAAACTGTATCAGTGCACTCCACAGAAAACCTACATAAGTATACTATGTTATTACTGCTGCTTATTCCATTTCCCTCACGTTGGACTCAACAAATGTTTTAGAATAATTTACAATGCAACGGTTGTTTGTTTTCATTCACTGTCGAGTCGAAACTATAGCCATGAACTGTGATAAATTCAGTTTGGTATAGGTAAGAGATACCACCAAACACCTTCGTATTAAAGACGAAAAGTGAAAGACGTTTTCTTTCGGCGCCTGGCGCCTCGAGCACTGAGACAGGTGTTGGCGAGTGTGAGAAATAGGCGCAGGTCAGCCCAGAGCTCCAGAAGCTAGTGACCCCCAGGTCTGTCCAGCAAAAACCACCCAGCCTGCAGCTCCTCCGCAGTTCCAGTATGTCCAGGTAGACTTCTTCAGTACCTATAGGGACCGTGAGCTAATTATGCTTGCTTTATGGCATATCTACTGCCTGGAGGCTGCCTTCCTTAGACCACCGAGACGTAGCCTTTAGAGTTGGTTTTTCGTGCTGGATGAATTATTCCTCCTTTACTGCAGAACGATGAAAAAATCACTATAGGTCCATTTATAAAACTCATCATATGTTTATCTACTAAGTATATTCTTGAATAACCATTGCTACCAAATTGTGATTCTTTATTTTTGGGTGTGAGAAACAGTCTCAGAGGGGCATGGCGCCACACTGAGCACCTCAAAGACCGAATCTCACACAAAGCTGCGAATGCGCCTTTATTGCTTTTCATTGTAAATCAACATTTGGCGTCGTCTCCGGCGCCGCCATCTCATTCATTGCCTTTATTGGTGGTCATTCGCAAAATCTACAGAGACGTAACTTCCAGTCTCGTGCATGCAGTGTCTGTGTTTTCACCTCTCATATATGACGTCGTCTTGCCTTTACAGAGGATATTTTCCAGGAGGGTTACAACCCAAAACAAGTAACAAAGGGATGACCAACCCTTTGACAGTTAGCGACTCCATTTTGTTTAATAATTGGTTTAAAACGGTACGAAGGGTGCTTTGTACAGCCGCTCAAATGACAGGGTATTGCTAGAAAACTCGCTGATCCAGTTGGACTATGAGCATTTTTCGAATGAATCAGGCTTTGATCCATGTAAGAATGGACCAAGTGCCTTGTTTTCACGAGGTAAATGGGCCTTTTGTTCTGTGACGTGGCCCATTCATTCCGTGGAGGGTGCGTGAGTGTGTGGTGGGGTGCTGTGTCCCATGCGAGGCTATATGCCCGATGCCGTTCCCAGGCCTACCTCCCGTCACCCATCCACCTAGACGCGATGTCTTTTGGTCTCGTGACTCAGGCGGGTCAGCCCAGCTCTAGAATTCAGCCCAGTGATACCTAGAAATACTTACAAAAACTTCTGTGGATGTATACTAGTTTGTAGCTTCAGATGGAGTATTCCCGGATTTTCCTCCGCTGGTACCTGTTGCCCACATGCAGAATACCAATTAGCTATGTTCAGTAGATGACTCTATGTCAACAAAAAAAAATTCCTGAAACGGGGACTGGCTTCTTTTATAATTAACCCTTTCTCCTAAAAGAACAAAACTACGCAGTGAACTTTCTAAATTGATATTGTATAGAGGGCGGAGGACTGAATCCAAATGAATGGGCGAGACAAGTTTTTCAGCGACAATTGGCCGGCGCTCGGGCCTGTTGGGCGCAATTTGGACGCGTCGGCCACACGTAATGACAGCGTGAGGCCGCATCAGGTACCGAGGAACCGGGCATTACGGGAGCCCAAGAAACTATGAACGGGCATTAAAACTTCGAGCCCATACACGCATTATTAGTCTGTGCAAATGAGACGGGTTCACTGATTACATGATACCGCCCTCTGAGCTATTACCTTTCCAGTCTACCCGAGCTGTGTTCCGAGTGGAAAGCGCTAGGTTAGAAGCATGCCTCATTGCCTCATAATTAACTGACCAGAATTTCAGTACGTGCATCTGTGCCATTTTTCGTAGCTATGCTCTGAAATGTTTGACTAATGCAGGTACCTAATCTTCAGGCCTCTTTCAACTTTCGGGAACCCTAGATGCCGAGATCCGAGTTCTTTTCCGTTATTTTTATTTTTACTATTCTAGCCATTTCTAAGAGTAATAAGGTTGAGAAGAACGTTATTATAATTTTTATAGTCCCAAGAATTATTCGGCTGTGGAGTGTGATGGTAAAATTGCCGTGGATGAATTAAAAAAAAAATAGCAAAAGAAAGTTTGTAAAAAGGGTAGCCTCTGCGTGGTCCGCTGGGGTGCGGAAGGCGCCAAGGCACCGGCCTGGAAGCGCTGGAGCGGTGGGGGTCGCACGGCGATGGCGGAGGCCGCAGTTGTTCTCGAGGTGCGGAGGTGTCGTCTTGGTGCGCGCGCCTGCTATACCGGCATTCTGTGCTGTTGTTTCTGACGACTATACGCTGTGACCCCTGCCCCTGTGAGCTTGGACACTTGGTGTAACCTTGAAGGTGTCAGTCCGGCTGCTTGGGAGCTTTCCACCCTGGCCTGCCTCAGGCGAATGGCGAAGCCCGTCTGGAACAGAGTTCGTTATTGTTAGGACGTATGGGAGAGTGGTGGGGGAACCTAGTTGGGCTGCCATGTTGCTGTCATCATTTTATTGTTTACTGTGTTTCATTTGGTCCTTTACCCCTTTACCTATTCTTATAATTTGTGATTCCTACTTTTGAAAACAGAAACACATTTTGCATGCATGCTTGCCCATTTAGGTTTTCCGTGGGTCGGAGGAATATCTGGAAGAAGTATTCTTAGTGATAGTTAGGAACGGGTTTAGGGGACGGGGAGGGGCCTTATCACTGAAAATAACTACGATCTTCGATGCCTTGGTGATCTTGGCAAATGCTTCTACAGAAAACGATAATTTTGTTTACGGAACTATTATGGGCTTAATTTTTTCTGCTTATGCTGGTTATGAGTGGGTGAGTTTGAATGGAACTGGAGGCACTAGAGCTAATGTGAATGAAGTGAAGCAGGCGGCAGCAGGTAGCGAGGCTATATGGGCCCGTGGGGCGTGCGCGGGCCCCGAAATCCTCAGCCCCAGGGCTCCGAGCCCCATCTGGAGTCCCCGATGGACTCGGCCACGCTGTTTATCGTAAATATGCCCCGTTAATGTTGAATGAATGCTCGACAAATATTTAGAAAGCCACGAGACGGTCCAATAATGCTCTTTCATTCATCAGCACTGATCACTGCACCGGTACTGAACGTCAGCGTTCGCCTGCGAATGTTGTTGCCCAGTTCGCGCTTTCACTCATCTTTCTTCATTCTTTGCGGCACCCCAGCGCTTGCTGACAACCTGCCGTCAACACTTGACAAGCTTCGCCCCTCAGCGGCTGTTTTTGTCAAAGAAATGGCGGCAGCCTCTTTATGAAAACTATTAGTGATCGTGACTTCTGTCAGCGACCCAGCCAGTGCGAGAGGTTATTTTATTTTGCCGGCAAGATTTCGTATCATATAATTTCATGGTTTTATGCTGAAACTACCTACTCCCCAGTCGTGTCGTCTTAGGTACTAGAAACGTACTTCTAGTATTCAGTTTCTCTGGGATGGCAAATCGATGATTGTCTCTCAAAAAGTCTTCCTTTGGTCCAGAACGTGGAATAGGCCAGTAAAGGTCTGAGTACGCTTCAGCTGCTACTGCATGTGAGTGTATATCAGCGCAAAAAACGACATTAGGGCTTCGTTCCAGCCCGTGTGTTTTTCAGCAAGGCAGACTGCCCTATCGCATGTTTGAGGACAGCCTGACGGGCCATTGCGCGCACGAATCAGGCTGGATGGAGAATAGGCATAGCCTGAGTGCCGGCTATAGCCATTGCCATTGCATTGTCATTCTGGTGCCGTGGTGTCTTTTAGCGGCCAGCAGGGCACCGATCAACCAAAGCTCCGTTAGAGAGACCGCTGGTCTAATAAGTGTGCAACGCGTGGCGTTTCTGCATACGAAAGGCAGCGAAGGCTGACAAAATCTGGTGAAAACTCATCTCAGCTGTTTTTGAGTCGGGCCCATCCATCTATTCCTCCATGCACTTTTTAATTTATTCCTAAAACTGATTAGAAGAATTTTCTTTACTCTTCCTTTCAGGCATTTACCCGAGGAGTAGTCACAGACTTGCCTCTTGCCATACGCATTATAATATACTCACTTTGCTCACACTATGTATACCTAGGTATAGGTATTTCCTATTCCTTTGAAGACTTGCCTCCTTTATTAAATTAATCATAATTTCAGTTGCATAATGAGAAATATTGCTGCATGGATGAAAACTGGATATTTTTCTCTACCAAGGCAAGCTATGCCAGCGAGTAAGCGACAAAACGGGAACTTCCAAAGTTGAAGAAATTGTGAGGGTTTCCTGTTTTCAATCAGTTCATACACATTGCGTGAAGAATAGTCGATAGCTATGATAAGACAGACTTAGCAGAGAGTATGGCTGTTGGTGTAGATTTGGTTTTGGTATGGTGGCAGCATTGGTATGCCATCGAGGCCCTAATGCGTCAGGTAGCTCGGGCTGGGGAGCGGATGTGGCCCCCCTGAATACCAATCGCCAGTTTTTCTACAATACATACATCAATTCTGATTCGATGAGCACTGAGCTCCCCCATTCACTTGACCCTCGCGAGTATCTGATTTGCTAGAAGAGTGCTGTAGTAATTTTTCATTCATTCTTTAGCTAAACTGCCAAAAATATTTACAATAATTCTATAAGAACTTATCTTTTAATTTTTAATCCGTCTATGTCTAGATTTTGATTGATTTATTTAAAGCCCGTGCAGCCTCCTTACAAGCAGCCTTCCCATCTCGTCATGGTACTTAATCTATTTCCCCTTACACAAAATATCAATAGTGACCATTTTTCAGAAATTGGAGTCAAGTTAAGGCCATTAAAAAAAGTAATGCCCGGCTGGGATTCTTAAAATTCATCCATTTCGTTTCATCCACTGTTTGAAATTCTGTTTAAAAGTTGTTAGTTATCAAAAAACTGGAACTCAGTACCTACTGACCAACTGTTTCATATACATATACTGAATTTTCTTCCCTCCTGCCCTCTGCTATACCTGCCTTCAGAAAGTGGCACGTGGTTATAGAGTAAAAGCAAAAAGTACACGACGTACACCTAAGTATACGACCTTATTCAAATGTAGAGGGTCACGTAGTTGTCCGTCATGTCAGAAACATGAGGGATGACAAGTGTAGCCCATCATTTTTGCCAATGCTGTTAGAATGTCAAACATTGAACTCACTACTCAAATTTCATTGCTAATTTAAATTTGGTTGACCCACAAGTAGGTATTATATTTTTGCTAACAAAAGTTAGTGGGCTTTGAATGGGAAAGAGATGTTTGTTAGGCGTCTTGGTACCTTACTCTTCGAGAATACTTACACAGAATCGGCGGAAAAGAGGGAGAATAACACCTAGAAATTTAGGTTATTTTTAAATTTTAATACTTATGTACACTGCAGAATCCTGGAAATAATTTCCCCTCTTTCTACATCTATTACAAATCAACTTCATATCTTACATAAAGTGAAGTGTACCTACTCCTTGAGGACTGTGCGCGATGTGATCTGTGAAGAAGTGAACAACTATCAGGGATGGGACTCAAAACCATGAAACCTTTCGCCAAACCCAGAGGTAAGAAGTCTCCATGAAATACGAGAGAAAGTGAGAAATAAAAATAATCGTGAAAATGTGTAAAAATAAAATACCTATAATATCAAGTGAATAAATCCAGCAGGATTTCTCCCATAGGGCTCCATAATTTTTTCGGAGGGGGGTGGAGGGGGGACTCTTTTCTCGAAGGTTAGACTGTGGTTAACCGTATAGACGTAGCTTGACAGTGTAATACAAGGAGAACCGGAAGGGGGGGGGGGGGGGGGATTTTTCCAATGATTATTTTATATACTTGATAAAAACGTGCGATGTTTACCTTTTTTACTCAAAATTTTCCCTATTCTCTCTTTACTGATTATTTGCACTGGGAAAACAGTTTTATTTTGGCCCTTAGTGTTGATTACCTAATCCTGTCTCTACAACTGAAAATTATGGTATGGGGTGTGCCTATAGTTCGAGGAAGAATTATTGTACTACTGCAATCTTAGGCAATGAAACCAAATACGGGAGATAAGGCTGGATAATTGATTGGGGTGCTGGAGGTGAGGTGAAGAAACAGCACGTTGACCTGGTCAACACCACCTGCACCTGTCTCAAAATAATTAGCTACTCGAACCCGAGCTCTACATCTCTCGGAAACGTGCCGGTACCTTATTCTTCTAAAACTGTCTGAGTTTTATATGTACACAGTTGGAATGGATGTAATTAGGTTGCACTTGCATCTGCCATGCGATGCAGTGCATGGATTTGTGCAAAGCAAAGACGAAACATTGATTGATTTTATTTCTGGACCCATGCAATTCCTTTCTCCACTGTGTGGTAGAGATAGGTTTTTGAAATACCAAGGAAAAAATATGATTCTAAGTCAGCAGTTCTGAGATGTTTTTCTACCCCTTCTTTGGAGTGTACCGGGGAAAATATTGTGATACTGTGGATTTTGAGACATGTCTCAAAACTCTCCCTCCCTCATCACCATATACAACATTTCTAGGTATGCCGAGTGCGTATACATCAAACGTCGGGGAACTCGAACTCGAACTCGTAGGGAACTCGAAGAGCTTTAGGATTCCTGATTTGAAAATATACAAAATGGCGCAAAACTTTGAAAGCTCTCCTCCTATGCTGTTCACGAAGGAGGCTCCGCACGTCTAATAAAAAATTCAATTAAATTAATTCAATGCCAAAATGTATGGCCAATCGCCATACTTGGTGATGGGCTCAGTTGAAGTTGATTTGTTCTGCGAAGCCACGTTTGCGATGGCCCATGGCTGATGGTCTCTTGAGCGTCGGCGCCAACTTGGGTCCCAGTATGGGCTAGAACGGGCGCGTATGGCGCGGCACGCTTCTCCGTGTCCCGTGTCCGGCTTGACCGCGTCGTGGTGTGCGGTCTGTTGCCCGTTTTCACGACTCACACTTTGAACTCAGTCCTGTCAACCACCTTTATCGCCTTTTTATCTGAGGGGTATAGAAGAGATGCCGATTTCTTTACCTTCTTTCGGCTGTTCTGAAAACTGTACACTGTACTGACAAGTGGAGTAGGAGGCCATGAGCCCCATTTTCAGGCTCTAAGACTCTAAGACGATTTTGTACAGTTCTGCTTAGTGGCCGAACTTTGCACTAGAAGAGGTCGCTACTTGTGCCGGCTGTCCGAAAGTACTTCTGTATGCTGCGCCTTCAGTCAGTGCGCCAACATACAGTTATTCTCGGTAATAATTACTGCCACTTTCTTTTCATTGCTCCCCCTTACCATAAAATCATCAATTACGTAATTGTAGGGGCGAGTACTTCAAGGTTATTGCGTCTATATGTAGATGGAGGAGCATGTGCCGGGAATGGTTTGGAAATGGCGGGTGTGCAGTGTGCAGACCACCTGTCGCAGTCCGTTAGCAGGCAGGTGCGTCTGCTCCACTTGGGGCCCTTGCCACCTACAGGCCCTCACCAATCCAGGAATGCCTCTGACTTGGCATCTATACCTAGACAACTGCAGTAGCGACTTCAGGTGGGCCATGTATTGAGATATGTCCTCCCCCTCACAAATACAAAGAATATAGAATTTGCAATTGTTAGTGTATATTTGAGTTCACAGTCGGTTTTCGTTTTGTTTCAGACATCCCTGCGCAAGTGCCTCCCCTCACTCCTGGAACTAATAAGAAGATGACAGAGGCTTTGAAGGCCTCCTTTGCGTCTTGGGAAAAGGAACAACTGCGTCTCAACATAGGAAAAGGTATGGATGGCTGTTTTTCAGTAGTATAGTGAGAATGTCTTCGCTCCTTAATCATCAATCATCACGTAACAGTCTCCTTCAGAGCACCAATTCAGCAGATTCAACAATTTTTCTACTTTTCATCCTTCTTCAGATGAATAACGGAAGTATACTAGTTAACGCCCAATAGTGCCTGTGGACAGGTAGCATGCATGAGAGAGGACAGTAATATAATGCATCTTTGTATAGAATGATTCTGAAAGAGCCCCCCCCCCCCCCCCCCCCCCTTCCTGTGGCTAGCCCGTAGCGAGGGGTCGGGCTGGATATAACGATGCCTGCCTCATCTATTGCAACCTTTCACCTGTGTCGTAAAGGGGGTAACGAGAGCGGAATAATCATGCCCCCAACAGCGGGAGAATACAGAGTGTTGGGGCTGGGGATCACTCATCCAGCAGCGGCAGAATACAGGGGGGAGGGGAAGGGATCCTTTTTGTGTTCGCGTGCAGTGATTGTATCATACCGCCTCGGTCAACCATATGAAAACGGCATGACTCCCTCGCTTCTTTATTACGTTATTGCATTATCCGTACTAATCTCGGTGATCAATAGTTATTGATGATCAGTCGATTGTGATTTTCGTGGGTTTATTATGAAATTATGAGATTCGACTATAATCTATAATAATCTGTCTGTAGTGTACCAAAATCTATTTCAAAGTGTATGATATTTAAGCGCATCACAGAACTTTCAGACCAAGACACATGCAGCTGCCGTAGGTACTGATAAGTACCTTACCTACTACAGTTAAAACAGACGCAATATAAAAACTTATTTGACCATAAAATGAAGCAGACAATGCTATTAGTACATTAGGTATAGGATTGTATACGATGCCACGCCATTGTGCTGGAAACGAATAAAACAAGAGTCCCCTCCCCCGTGAGCAGCCAAACGGAACGTTCGCATGTCGGCTTGCAACAGGTACAAGTCTACAACCTGGACAGGCTGGCCTATGGCTGGCCTGACTGGAAAAGTGGAAAACTACACCGTCAACTCGCTCCATGTCTCTTCGCTTCACATTTCTGTTGTTATCTCTCATCGCTGTAATTATGGCGATAACTGGGAGACGATAAAACAAACCCAGCTTGGTCTGGAGTATGCATGGAATTCCCGGGTATTCCTCTTCTAAGTACCTATAACTTTTTGAGAGAATTAGCTTGCCAACCTTCCGTCATTGTACCTCTCTCCTGGAGAAATAATAAGTTCAAACCTTTTTCAAAAATCACAATGATGGGTCTACCAAAGGCTTTTCAGTGAGGCACAACCAATTCATGTTTGAAACCTCTTCAGAAATTCCTTGAGATTCCACTGAGATTTCATAAAGATGTCCAAAGATTTCCAACGATATTCATAGAAAGATGAACCCCAACGGGGTAACCACTCCAAAAAATTCCAAGATTCCCTGAGATTTCATAAAGATTTCCAATGATTAACCAACGAGATTCCCAACGAGTGGTTAACCCCTCGCATCTGTTCTAAAGGATGGTGTATAGGAATGTATAGTGACTGAGGTTGATTGCGACCCAGTTGAACCATTGTCGCTCTCAGGGAAAGTGTTAATATTGAAGTGATTTCGGTGCAAACATTGGGTATTGTAAACATGCGACACTCATGTGTGTGCCCTGCAAACATAGAACTGCTCTGAGGCCTGTGAGCCGAGCGGCCGCTGTTTGATCACCAATAAACCACACGCCATTTTAACTCGCGCGGCTCTCATAAAAACCCAAACTAAAACACAAAAAACACCACCAACAACACCCTATGTGCCATCGTCAATCATCCTAATGACTGCCCTATGTTCTCATTTCCACTAAAGTTCTTAAAATCAACTCCAAAACTTACGGCGGGCGGAACGTTAAAAGCTGAAAAATAAAAAGTTAACTATACCCTAATGTAGGTTGTTATGCTCCTGGTTTTACTCCTTCCGAGAATCAGCCCACTACCCGGGGGTTAATTGACCAAAAATTAGTCGTAAACCTTGAACCTGTTTACGCACCGTACCGCAGGTTGTATCTGCCGAAAAGGGTCCCCCCATCTCTCGAAAATCGCACCATATTCGGCTCCTCTTGATGTTGAAACTGTGCCTCTACCCCTATCTACTTAGCTGGGGAATGGGGACTCCTCTATTTAGTCGTAAAAAATCCGATGCTGCTATATGGCAACTTCGGAATTTTTACGAGCTATACTTCTAGAGGCTTCTCCAAAAATCATGCCCCACATTATGGATCCGTAGTTTATAGGTAAGTGTGCAACAGACGGGAAAATAATTCAGCATTTTTCCTTGGTTGTGCTAGGTACCTACTGCTTACTATAACCACTACCTATATACCCAGTATACTAGGATGCGTTGACAGCAGCTGTTATGCATGACGTATACCTACTCTCAGCCTAAAAAGCAAAAATAAGCTGGGAACTGTTGAAATAGTCCTGTTCTGTTTGCTTCGCTACGCCCTCTAGGTACAACTTGGTACAGAAAGGACTACTTAATTATTAAAGTTACAGGTACGGTCCATTGAAGGTTCACGTGCTAACATAGATTGCGCAACGGAACCTGCTCGTGGTGCGTTACCGCCGTTGTGAATCAGAGCAGCCCGAACGTATAATTTAAAGGATGCATGCTTTAAGTGAAACTTCCGTCAAGGCCCTTGGAAAAGCTTATGCAATGTTCCGCCCTGTAGAGCACCATGCACAACCACCACAGCCGCACCCTCTCTCATGGTTCAACGTTATTGTTGTGCTAATAGAAAACTAAATATAAATATCCCTCAGAGGTCAGTTAAAAAGAAATTAAAATACTGGTCGAAATCGTATTTTCAGTGCATATGGGTCTCGGGTACCAATAAGCAACTGAAAGTTTGCTAAATAATTTGGCCTACAGAGCTCAGCAGCTGAGAGGTCATAAAAAGATCAGATCATTTGCTGGTCTCCATCGTTATTTCTTACTGTTCCTTTTCAGCATCTGATGCTGATGATTCTGAATATTTTAATTTTGTCGGCAGATCCGCGGCAGTGGACGGAGACGCACGTGGCGCACTGGTTATGTTGGGCTATACGCGAGTTTTCACTTGAGGGCGTCTCCATCCACCAGTTCTACATGCGGGGCAAAGACATTTGTGCGATGGGCAAGGAGAACTTCCTGGCTAGGGCGCCGCCCTTCACCGGCGATATCCTTTGGGAACACCTCGAGATCTTACAGAAAGGTAAAAACAACTACCAAGTTTCCATTGCTGTTTTCCAGTTTTCGATGTCCGCTGTACCACCTGTCGTTTGGCTATATGTCTTAATATAGGAAAACTTACGTAGTCCTTTCAAATTTTGCGTGATTTTGAGTGTGTGTATGTACGTAGTACAGTTATCCTTGAGACTCATCGAGCCGAGGAAAGTGGTTTTTAAGAAATGTAAGGTTGAAAGTTTTGAAGTATCCTGACGTTTTGGATTATTATGCAAACCTATGCATATGGAAGAATTGTCCTTTCTTATTTTATTAATTCATTCCATTTATTTTATTTGTGGTGTTTGCCAAACTTTTTCCAGTTTCATATTTTATTTACCAAGTTTTCTGATTGCCTCTCCAAGAGAAAAACTTGAAATTAGTGTCTAGACCTGGTATCTCCCATGCCTCTTTCACTCTGGCTCTGAACTCTAAACTAACAAACAGGTCTGACCTCATCATGTCATTTACCTAAATTTATACCTATAGGTATAGAGCGGGCCATAGCATTGTAGCTCTGAGCTGGGTTCCCACGTCCCCTACCTGACATGATGGCCTTTGTTCTGGTGCTGATGGTGTGGCCAGAGCTATCCATCCAGCCTTAACAACGAGCCATAAGCCATAGACCGAACATAGTCAAATCCTTATAGATTCTTATAGGGGAACATTGCTCGTCACATATTTTTGTAGACCCTTCATGGCTCCTTAATAAGGAGTGACAAGTTGTCGATGTAGGATAGATAAGTGAAAAAAAAACATTATGACTTTCCTGAAATCACGGAGACTGCTTCCCGCTTTAACTGAAGTGAAATACATCTCTTTCCTTTTTACCAAGAGCGGAAAAATCTGGACGACGACGCCAGGCAGTGTTTACATCGATGCATAGGGCCCACGTCAAGTGCGTCATTACAGCAGAATGATGATTTTACACCAAAAAACCCAAGTTTTACTTAAAGATCTCTTCCTCCTTGACAACCGACACTGTAAAATGTGCATGACTTTCCATTGAAGCCCTTGTCCGTGAAATGGAAGCTTCAAGCAGGGAAATCAGGGGAATGGGCATACCTCTGAATCAGCCGCGCACTGCGTCCTCACTCGCATCCGGTCCAGGCCGGATGTGGACCTATTGTCTCCCCAATCGTAATCACTATCAAATCCACTCATCAGCCTACAGCCCACCTCTCTCTCCCGGTCCAAAGGCTTTCGGACAGGTCGTTGCCTTGGAAACGCTTGGCTGCTTAGCGATGGGGCTCCGAAATCAGTTCAACCAAGCTACACCTCCTTTGTTCCAGCGAAATGTGTAATAAATAAACCTATTTTTAGTTAGAATTTTTTCCCCGAAAGAACACTCATACTGCGTTAGCCATGCAGTTTCAGTAAAGGACTTTGTTTGCGGACTTATTATTTATACGTCTATCACAAACTTATCGCCGCACCATTCACCATTCACACTGGAAAATAAGGCATCTCGGGTCTCGGGGCATTTAAAGAAAACTCCTTGATGATCAATCGTTGGTTCCGTATATAACTTCCCTGAGTAAATATTTATTTTACAGTGATAAGCCACCTTCGGAGAAAACAATAACTGATTCTTTAGATTGAGTTTGGGAAGGACAAATTTTAGTTTTCCCACTATTGTGTTTAATTTCTGCCCCAGTGTCTATATCTCAAATAAGATTGGTTGGTGCTTCAGCGCTTCCAAACCAAAAGTAGTGAGATCCTGCCATGAAGGTATATTCGAATGGTTTTCTCGTCGTTGCCCAAATTCTTTTGTACCTTACCTTGTAGGTGGTAAAGAGACTATGCCCATTTTAGGATGCACGTGGATTTGCAAAATCTGGTCGGTTTCACATACCACTTGTTTCAATCACTCTATCCCCGCGCACAACACTTCGAGAACTTCCACACTTCTTCGAGCTCTTCCAACATTTGTTTATCATTTTCAGAGAGCCCATAACTAGATCAAATAGGACGCGATCACCGCCACAGTTGCTGTTGCACTGAGGACCCGAACGACAACAAATAATCAGAAAACACCCGGAAAGGGATGTATGTCCGGGAAGCGCCGGCCAGCCGCATTGCCCGGCATCCGCCTCCCATTACCTATCCCATGTTCTACTGTACCACAGTGTACCTACAATATTGTTATAACAGCTGATCCTGCCTGACACAGCTGATCCTATTGATCAGATACTCAACGGAGCCTGACTGAAACTGTAACTGTAGGTCACCACATTGCTCCGCGCCGGCTGCCCGAGCTGTAGTTGCTAGTGCTGCTGGCTATAACCGCCATTAATGCTTCATGAAATTGTCTCGTGCTCTGACTTTACAACAGTTTCTCAGTGCGTCATTGACGGGGATCCCTTTTAACTCTCGAAAAGTAAGCTCTGAACAGTGTAAATTGTAACATTAACATGGCAACACCCTATTTGTTTCCTATACGGGAAAACAAGTGGACTTCATGAATGGGCACAGTGATGGGATGACGGAATATATTATCCCCAGTGCATTGAGCGGTTTGCGCAATTTGCGAGTTGAAGTCAGGACTGCGATGCGCCGATTCGCGCCCGCTCTCATTGTCGCGGTGCTTGGTGCTTCATGTTTTCCTTTGAGGTGCCGCCCCTGTCGTCCAAAGACCGAATGTACTTCTTTTATGTTGTTGCACGACCGGGTCGTATAAGATGTTGAAATATTCGTATCTACCTTATCATTTTGACCTGCCGGAAAAGTACACCTGAGGACCATTGCATGAAAACTTGTTTTCGGGGTGGAAAATTATACATCTGTTACCTGAGAATAGTGTTTAAAAAATATAAATTAATAGCTTCTGTTCCTGTTTTGGAGAGTGACAATTGATTTCAGTCTTATTCATCATTTAAAATATTATGTTAAAGAAAAGTTGCGAAAGGAGTCGAAACTCGAGATATACTTACTTTCTGGTTGAGGAACAGGACTACTGATGAGGGCTGACCCTCAGGTCTGTTATATTTTAAGCATTGGAGGTTCGAAAATAAAAATTAAAGCTATATATACTGTTTGCAGAAGTTGAACGTGAAGCTGCCTGCGTCCCCGACCTCGCGGATCTCTTCGGAAGCTACCAGAGCGACGGAAAAGCTCAGAGAACATACGATACGCATGACTCGAAACCACTGCCTCACCGAACCTTTGAACTGATGGAAGGAAAGTCTCACCGGGTTCTGGCTGCGGTAGAGCCCAAAAATCAGCGTATCTTTGATCTCCATTCTGGCCAGAAGACCACGAAGAACGGTGACGACGTGCAGATGGGTAAGTTTCTAATGATGTTCCCGGATGTTCCTATAGCCTAGGCGAAAACAAAACTTACCCTGTATCCTGTATTGTGACAAAGTTGATCTTGATGTTGATCTCTTTAATGCTTTGATCATAGTGAAGTTCGTGATGGTTTTTTCTCGGCCTTTGTTGGGAAATGTATAGGGCTTGACGTAAGTCCAAAACTCAACCAAGGTCTTGGTATCAACCATAAACAAGGAGCTCTTGTAAGTTGATCGCATCAGAAGGGAACGTATACAGTGTTGGTGGTGGCCACCTGTGTGTTTACGGAAATCTGTATAAGACGCAGCGATGCGTCGTTGTGGGCTGGATATTCCTCTGGTTCCCTTGGTTCAGTAAGGCACGCGTTCCTCCTCACGTGGTTGTCTAATTGCTTGCTGCACTACATACCGTGGTAATGCCAAGATGGGCCCTGACGTGCCATGATGTAACGCTTGAACATTGTGCGACAGCATATAGGGTTCTCAACAAGATGACGTAATGCGCAGCGGAGGGTGTCGTCTGCTAAAGCCGCAGCTACAACATACATTGCCGCTAATGCGGCTAATGTTCATGCAAATGCTCTTCCAGGATTTAAAACCAACACCGCGCAGTAGCATTAGTGCACTCCCTGAAGTTGAACTGGGCATCTGATGTAAAGTTACCTATGTGGCATTTCATGTGCGCCGAAACATAACGTTATTTAGTGTTATGGCGGCAGTGAGTGACGGGGAAATAAAAACTTATTTCAGGCAGAACTGCTCATAAAATGTTTGCACGTCTGCGAGAAATCCACCCCAATGAGTTTCCTACTGCAGAAAAAAAAACCAAATAGTTATGACAGATTGAAGTGATTGAATCACATCCTTGCATGGTCGCCTTCTTCTGTTTCGCCCAACCAGGTCACATGTACATCCTTTCCTCTGGAAGGGAGGTTTTTCGGTTGAAGAAGCCAGTGGCATAGCTGTATCCACGGGGGGGTTAGGGGGTTACCCCCCCCCCCCCCCCCCATGAACGGAAAATTAACATGGTAATGCCAACGTGAAGCAAAAAAATATATATATGCGAACCCCCCCCCCCCATGTCCGCTTTCTGGATACGGGCCTGGCCAGTGGTGTAGTGGCTTGTTTGGGTTCTAGACTTCTAGAGAGAGCATCAGTTGCTGAGGGTGAGAGGTGAGGGGTGAGAATGGCGTGAAGGACTCTCAGCAGTCTCAGCACTCGTCAGTTGCATGCAATGAAATTCCTTCCTTCTCTGATTCGGGCTCGCGCTCGCCTAATAATACCCTTCATTACCGTCTCCAGTTTCCCATTTTCCAATTTGAAGTCGAGAGGCTTTTGTTCAGATGTGGGACTCGCGACCTGCCGCAAGGGCCCTTGAGGACATAATCGTGGTAAAAGAGGTTAATTGAGAGATGAAGAGGCTATGTTACAATGGTCACAATGGATACAATGGGCCCCAGTTTGCACAGACCTCTCTACTGGCAAACACACCCTTATCCCTACACTGCATGACATCCATTCTGATTCCATCAAATTTCAATTGTATACGCACGACAACATTAAGGCTTCACTCAATCCAGTGGCATTCTTTTGGTTTGCCAAATACTTTACCCTCACCTAACCCTTTATTGATGTTCAGGATGCTTAGGGGGTATCCAGGCATGAAGCATGATGTAGGTTTTCATTTCGTAGTATACCTACCCCTTGAATATCTCGCTCTCACGTGTGGAAATGAATAAAAGAATCATGATCTGCTGCAAGCCCCGCTTTTCTATCAGTCACATAATAGTGCGACTGACCATACAGGGGCGTCATTTCAGTTTTTCTTGGGGGGGGGGGGGGGGGGCAAGTAGTCACTATATATACGTCCCACCATACTCGGTTAACGTTAAACCCCAGTTAAATTCCAATTGACTTTAACTGGAGTTTAACGTTTAACCGTGAGAAAACACAACAAAACAATCAATTTGCGAGCGAGCGAAGCGAGCGAGCCAAAAATTTCACTAATCTCGGTAAAATCTCCATATTTTGCAGGAATAACTTTAAATTTACTAATTATTTATTACGTTGGAAATTTTTGTAGGCCCCTTCAGAGCGTATATACCTACCCAAACTGTAGCTTATTTAGCATAGGTAATGGTTAATCCAGCACTGTTCGCAAGGAATTGTCCCCGGTTTAACGTAATTTTTTGACTACACCTAACGGCCATTCTACATGCAATCGACCACCGTACACAATAGTCGGCAGAGTTTTCCCTTCAAAATACCATCCATGGTCTTTACTGGATGTAACTCATGGTCATGGGTAGGTAGGTAAATCATCCTAATTATTATTTTTTTTTTTTACGTTTTTCACTGAAAATGTAATTTTTTAATTCGTTCTTGGGGGGGGGGCAACAGCCTTCTTGGGGGGGGCAACAGCCCTCTTGGGGGGGGTCAAGTGCCCCCCCCCCCCCCCCCCCAAGAGGGCCAAATGACGCCCCTGCGACTGACGGAGGTATAGGTATACTCGTTGGTTGAAGTTTTGACTTTAGATTTCTACAAACAATTAACTTTTCCTTATTGTATCAATTGATAAACTTAAAAAGAAGCTTCCAAGGTGTCTTACTCACATTTCTTTGTCGGTCGTCGCCCGCCTTCTCTTTTTCCTAAATATGAATTGCGCATTTCCGAAAGCTGCAACGATGTTAGGACAAAAGATGGGTGTTCCAGCGCGGCATGAGTCCTCGCATCTCGCATCATCTCACATGTCACTGGAAGACTCGCAAGTGGTAATTTTCCGCCACCTGGGGCTGTTTGCCGCATCTGCTGAGGCTCATACAAAGGGGGTTTCCGGCCTGGGAAGGAGCGCACGCAGCCTCCACTTCCGGTATGCACCATCTTCTCCAGTTACGTCTTTTGTTTGGGGCTGCAGCGCGAGGGGCGCGACCTTCTCCTTCGCCGAACCTTGTTTGCTGCGTCTTGACGTTCAGCACGTTCCGTTGCTCTGCACAAGCAGTTTATTTATTGGGTTACGTTGACCGGTTGATCCCTTCAGCTGTGAATGCTGACCATATACATTTCTGTCAAACTCAATGCAATTTTGAATTATCTGATAAGAGTGATATTTGTTTTTATTTCTCTGCGGCTCATCTCATAACAGTGGAACAGGCCACAATGCATGGTGAGTGGTTTACAGAGCGAGGGTTGCTCAGCTGAGCAGTTGTGGGCTCGATGTGGGAACGATGGACAGACAAAAAAAAATTAGTTGGACATGATGGCCGAAAGGCGTAAGATCAGTTGACGGTCTTTATAGTTACTTAATTCGTGATCATCTGGCGTTACACGATTAGTCATTGCTGGGTGGAAGTCCTACCTTGGAAATTTCGTCCACTGGGCGGGCTTGCTTCTGGACAAAGGACTATAAAAACTGTCATCAATCAGAAATTACACCTATACGGTTTCCTTTGGCAACGCCTGCTTATGAGTAAAGACTAGAGGCAAATATTTGATAGTCATCTGGAACTTCATGCAGAGTTGTCCTCAAGAAAAACTAAGTAGGTATATATTCACTATCAATGATTACTAAGACTTATATAGGGGCACTGAAGGATAGTGATTTGTGTGTTTATTTTGTGACGTCAATGGCCGATTAAAATCCAGAGAAATCAATCGCATCTTTGATATGAAATCGCGATATGCGTCAAACGTCAAATCTGAGTCACACCCTACCAGACCCCTCCAATAACCGAGAAAACTTGGACTGCGCATCGCGCAATACGACAGCAGCGGCGGCAGGCGGCAGAGTCTCTATCTCTCATAGTGAAGCTAGTTCAGTATTGGTTCATGGATGCCATTGCTCTTCTACGACCAGACAGCAACACGATCCTTAATTTAACGTATTGCAATTAGGGACAGTTTGTATGCCTATAGGTATGATATGATAGGTAACCCTGGAAGGTAGGTTCCCTGCAAGGTAAGCATGAGTGTAGCACTTGGAGGGGAGGTGAGGCCTGGGAGGGGAGTGATGGCAGGCGTCAGTAGGCGCGCAGCCACAGTCGCGAGTGGTCTCGCAGCTTGTCATGTGAACTCGGCAACATGGTACTTCTCATGGTGGACCTCGTGAATTCGGAACCCCCTTTCTATGGGGATGTGCCCCTCGGCAACTTCCCGCACCTCACGGGCATGGAGGATATGAATATGAACCACTGCCTCAGCACCGCCACCATCATGCCAGGTATGAAGCTCGTGCTTTTCCGAGCTCCAAAAACATGTTCCCGTCTGTGTTACCTCACTGCACTAGGTAGGGATGCCAGACATTTTCCTCGTTTTCTTCTGGATTCTATGTGATGTGTTATTTTGCTGTTTACGCTATTGCTAGCTCTCTCTCTAGTCTCCTTATCAGATAGGTATAGGCAGCAACGCCCAGGTGACAGATGACTTGTCATTCTCTCATCCGTAAGGTAAAAGTTAGGTTAGGTACCCTATATCATCAGGTAAAAATAGCTCTTATTATTTTTTGTGCTAACGTTCTTTCGTCACACGGGGCTCCACAAAAATGTTTCCTGCTTGCTGGAATTATCGTCGCGTTACCTGTTGCTTTCTATGGGAGTTTTCTACAAACGCAAGCCTATAGAAACAGAAAAAACAATATATTCAGTTTGCAGCTGCTTCTGTTTATTTACGATCGGTGAATGCATTGTCGTTTGTAGAAGAAATTT
The DNA here is from genome assembly GCA_950004255.1 of Mesopsocus fuscifrons. Classification (NCBI taxonomy): domain Eukaryota; kingdom Metazoa; phylum Arthropoda; class Insecta; order Psocodea; family Mesopsocidae; genus Mesopsocus; species Mesopsocus fuscifrons. Next base: position 11,582,555 of record OX465373.1, on the reverse strand, counting down.
GTGACTTTTGTGAGTTTTTGATGGTTTTCCGCTTTCTTGTCCATCACATACCTATCAATTTCGGGGTCCTACCTTCACCATGGACAATCAGTTATTATTTATTAATTTCTTTGAAAGAGAAAGAGAAATGAGTAAGTAGATACATTTTGGAATTTCGTTGCACCTTTCAAGATTTTCTTAGACTTGAATTGACTTCTCCTACCTGCCTCTTGCCGTTTCTATATACCTACCTGTCATGCACGGGGCTAAAGCTCCAGTGCCGACGGGACTGGGAGGTTCAGACTTCAGAGCTCGTTCCCTTGACTTTACATATCTTGTATATATTTACCTAATATGGGAGTGATTTGTCCAGAATTTTTGTGGGTGCGAGAGTGAGAGCTTACGACTATTCTGCCTTATAGAAAATGAAAGACTTGGGTAAATTACAACTTGAAGAGATTGGGTGGTTGGTATAGATTTTAGGTTGTATGCATTATTAAACTTCCGGTCCAGAAGACTTACCCGTATGTAAGGTGTCCTATATTGATTGAGATTTCCAATTTCCAATGAGAGTTTAGCAATGGCATGTATACTCCACGGAGTCTTGGGTGAGATAAAATTCAATCATATCGAAGAGTGGATAGACTACACAAATGTGAATTGTCGTTGCTAACTCTTTTAGATCATTGTGACCCTTCTTCTCCAGTTTACCTCAGTTCTGAACAAAAAAAAACTCTGCATGGGAACCCTGTGTTTTTTTTGGACCTGCTGATTTTAAGCTTTTGTTGACACGAGTGTGCTCATATTTTCATCTTCTTATGATAGTAGGTAATACCTAGGAGTAGGTACTAGGTTATGGTGTGTACAGCAGTGCACTGGCGGATTTGGCGGTGCCTGCAAGCAGGCCCGTATCCAGAAAGTGGTCATGGGGGGGGGGGGGGGGGGGTTTGGGGTCTTATTTAGCCTATATTTTTTTGCCTCACGTCGGCATTACCATGTTAATTTTCCGTTCATGGGGGGGGGGGGGTTTAGGGGGTTAAACCCCTATGCCTATGCCTAGGCTATGCCTGCAAGCATACAGGCAGGAGGTAAGTTCATGCGGAAATATAGAGAAGAGAAGAAATTTTAAGAGCACATAGACGGGTATCGAGTCAGTCCGTCATTGATTCTATTTTCTATTTACTCATGATTGGAAAAGTTGATTTCCGGAGGGTGAGAGAGAGTCCTGTGTGTGCTGCCCTCTCTACGCTCTCGCAAATCTAATTTTGCCTCCTCTACATTTTTGCCTTCTGATAAAACATTTTGATTGTCCCGAAACTTTGTCACACTGTCGCAATTTTCCCAGTTTCTCACAAAAACATTAGACTATAGACCGTCAGTATAAGGCGATCAAAGGTCACTAAAATAGTCAACAGGTATATATTTGGCGGTGCTACCTAATATAGGTACAAGGGACTGATTTTTAGACGAATTTGCCCTGGTTTTTTTTGTCCAGTCGAAAATTTTCACGTATGATTTTTCCCTTGTTCTCTTATCGCGGTGTATGCATCGTACGAGTAGTTTTCCAGTGAAGAAGCTGGAGCATTTTGCTGCATCTATAAAAATTGTAAATCTTCCAAATTAGGTACTTCTGAAAGAGAGAGAGGGGGGGGGGGGGGGGGGTCAAAAAGATATCAAATTTGGAGCAATTTTCCTGTCAGGGGCGACGCGTATTTATTTCGTAACATATCTCTCTTTTCTGGGGTCTATACGGACCTTTATTGACACATATTTTTTAATAAAAAATTCAAAATTCATTTTCTATAGGTCTGTGTACCTAATACCTAATTACAATCTGAGTTCTTCGGTACCTACGAGTATACATACCTACCTGTATTCAAAAAAAAAAACTTGGTGTATATTTAAGTGTATATAAATCGAAAAAAAAAAATGCAGCAGCCTCAGGGCTTAACAGTCTCCATTCGAGCTCCGTCGCGGGCTCAATGGCTCCGTTATGAAATCTCGTGATAAATTTAACTCCCTACGTTTTGCCAGATTTTTCAAAATTTAACTTGATATTTATAACACATAGGATCGAAATGAATGGCGGTTGTGTGAGTGTGATCCTCTATATATTGCATCGCATCGTGTCACCTTCTGTCACTGTCATCTTCATCTTGTCAATTTGTCAGTTGCAACTGCTGCTGTCTACTGCCACTGCTGGCATCCAACCTCGACCTACGACCATGTCAACATTCGAGAACACAATCCATATTTTCACATTATGTCTTTTGGTTACCAACCGTACATCAACCAATCTAATACAGATCTCGCTGACCCCTTTGACCATCTCCACACGCGCTACTTGACGCCTGAGAGGGGTCACGTCGTATTATGTACGACAAGAATAGGTATCAAATAAAATTTGTATATGTACTGAATAATTAAAAAATGTGAATTGGGGGAAACGGTTATCAAAATTACTTTTTTGCTCATTTTGCGAAAAAGAAATAACCATGCCCTCAGCAGTGTTATTCACTATCGATATCCAGTAACATAGCCGTATCCACGGGGGGGGGGGGGGGGGGGGGGTTTAGGGGGTTAACCCCCCCCATGAGCGGAAAATTAACATGGTAATGCCAACGTGAAGCAAAAAAAATATAGGTGAACCCCCCCCCCATGACCCTAAACCTCCCCCCCCCCATGACCCTAAACCTCCCCCCCCCATGACCCTAAACCTCCCCCCCCCCATGACCGCTTTCTGGATACGGGCCTGTCCAGTAAGTATAGTGGGGTGCATGAGCATTTCTCAGCATCATAAATTTTTAGACGTACTCGTATGAGTCGTATGTGAGGAGTGAGGATGTCATGTATAACTGTAAAATATTCATAACCGATATAGAAACTGCAACTGTTACCGATCCTATCCACTCAGTTACCGCCGTTTTGACGTATTGTCAAGAAAGAGTTATTATTTCTATTTCCTTTGGTGAAGAGATTGGCAGGTAATTACAGTTTGATAATCTGATTTATGATTATCAATGGTGAGCGTTGTCCCCGTGGGGACACTGACACTTCCTCCAATATCCGCAGGAAATAGAAATCTAGGCTATCGGTCACATGCGTTTACCTGTTGTGTCGAGTTTTCTTCGCAGTTAGGTATATGAGGATAATTACCACCACCTTAGGACTTTCCGTTGCTTTAATTAATTTCTTTCACTCAGGACATTGCCTTATTCTTTGCAATACCTGATGCCTATATTGTTAATAATCTTTATTAACTACCAATAGCTGTCTAACCTTCTTTGGTGACTTCAGCGGGGGAGGAAAATATATTATAGCTGTGTACTTACCTCTGCATGACTGCATGACTGCATGTCTGAATAAATGGGGTATATAGGGGCTGATATTCCTGACTTCGGATGGTTAGGCTGAAGCTGAATTGAAGGGGGGGGGGGGGGTAGCTTGTGTCTCAAGGGGGTTGATTTGAGAAGCAGTAGTGACGATAAGACTGCGCCAAGGGGGCTTAGCCGCTGGCATGTGGTGAAGCAGCTGTTGGCGCAGCTGGACGCGTGCCGCACTGGACATAGCACAGGACCCGATATGTACCTCCGAACCTGTTTCAGTCTTCCGATGGGTACCGATATTCCCGTCTAAAAATAACAAGTTCGAGGCTACTTGATTACAGCAGTAGCTTTAACGATCAATTTTTTCGTGTTTGAAAGCTAATCGAAACTAGATTGTTCATCAACGTAAAGTGAGATCGCTTCAGAATGTGGATACCTTTTTCTGTCATAGGCCCTTATCGTGAACCATCGTAGAGTCATTTTAATGCTTGTGTTTGGGTAATAAGCATATGTGCATGATTATATGAATCAGGGGCGCCAGATTTTGAAAATCCGGGGGGGGGGGGGGGGGGGGGCAAGAAGTTGTAAACATTAGATAGGTATTCAATTTACTTATCACTCTTATCAGTCTGATAGGTCTCTGTGCCTCTCAGTGACCCAGCGTCCAAGGCATTCGACTTTTAAAAAGTTACAATTAATTTTTTACTATCTCGTTTTTTTTAAATTTAATTTTTAAGTCCAGATTTACCGGCAGTCTGGACTTAATTAATCAGCGAAAATTATTATTTATTTATTTATTGCTTTTTTTACGTGATAATGAAGTTAACGCCAAATATTTGACATGATAAAAATAATTCTCCCCCAAATTACCGGGGGGGGGGGGGGGCAGTGCCCCCCCCCCGGAATATTCCGGGGGGGGGGGCAAACTGGACCCTGCCCCCCCCCCCCCCCCCCCCCCCAAGATGGCGCCCCTGATATGAATGCGCTCTGACTAGTTTTTTCTGTCAATATTCTGAATGTCCCATACAAGGTATGAAGGCTCTGGGCAGGGGCACCAAGGGAACAAGCTATGGGGAGGGCTTTGGGGATTTGGTAAGAAGACATGTGTTATAGGGACGGTTGAGTAGTGTGGGGGAGGTTTGGGGCTCGAGCCAGAGCCAGACGGCATCTGGCAAGTGGCAGTCCGCGCACCTGACGCACACTCAACCCGTACCGTACGTTATGTAGTCCTGCGGAAACCATCCCTACTTTACTTTGTATATTGCCAGTCACTCTGCTAAATATTTATTTCGTTTTTCGTGGCTGTTTGGCAATCAAAGTATGTATATATTATTTTGTATTGTCTCTCTGTACACGATGTATGACTATGGTACATAACATCTCCAATTACATTTCCAATTACCACCAAAAATGCGTAGGTACGGAAAAGCTGCAGTAAAATTGTACAGCATGCAGGTACTTCGGTCGCTGCAGTTTTCCAGTGCTGTACCTACGTGTCGTGTCTTTGTCTAGGCACGCCGCCCCTGAAACAGGTACACCAAGCACCCTTCAATATGCTTAGGACCTACCGTTGCTACCTCACTATTTCTTGTCAAAGTGTGGGATTTCGAAAGCGTATGGGAAATTTGGGAGCATGTTTCTTTCCTTTTCTAGAATATCACTGAAGGCCATAAGCTAATTTCGGGGTCTTTTTCTACCAAGGGGAAAAATTATTCCCTGCATGCCCCGGGGCAGAATAAAGCAGAAATGCATCATCA